>CM052541.1:135704453-135723868 GCA_028533065.1 Trachops cirrhosus | reverse complement strand
TCCTCCTTGGGTCCAACTTCTTTGGGACACTCTGAGCTTCCTGGACTTCCTGGAAGTCTATGTCCTTTGCCAGATTGGGGAAGTTCTCCTTTATTATTTGTTCAAATAACTTTTCCACTTGTTGCATTTCCTCTTCTCCTTCTGGTACCCCTATAATTCGGATGTTGGAACATTTAAAGATGTCCTGGAGGTTCCTAAGCCTCTCCTCATTTTTTTGAATTCTTATTTCTTCATTCTTTACTGATTGTATGATTTTTCTTCCTTCTGGTCCACTCCATTGATGTGAGACCCAGCTTTCTTTCCATCACTATTGGTTCCCTGTGCATTTTCTTCATTTCACTTATTTTAGCTTTCATTTTTTCATCTAATTTGTGACCAAAATCAACCAATTCTGTGAGCATCCTGATCATCAGTGTTCTGAACTGTGCATTCGATAGGTTGGCTATCCCTCATTGCTTAAAAGTATTGGTTCTGTGGCTTTCATTTGTTTTCTGTTTGAGCCATCTTTTTTTTTTTTGGTCTGGTCGCACCTGTTAGGTATGAGGGGTGGAGCCTTAGGTGTTTACCAGGGTGGGGCAACCCACTCGCTGGGTTGTGATGCTGTATGTGGGGGCAGGGTCTGAGAGGGAGCAATGGCGCTTGCTCTGCTCTCTATTGGACTTCAGTCCCTTCCTCTGCTTCCCCCAAGCAAACTGGGCCTTTCTGGTGCTAATTCCCATGTGGGTGGGCTTGTGCACCCTGTGGGTCTTTCCAATGACCTCTTCAGTGAGGCTGGGAGTCTCTCCCTGTGCCTCAACCCCCACAGGTGTTTTCAATCAGTGCCCCAAGGCTCTATTTCCCAGCTCTGGGATCCTGGGTTATGCGCAGTGCCTTGCTTCACAATCATCGTCTCACTGGGTCTGCCAGCCACTACTTGCGTGCCCATGGTCCTCCCACTGAGGTCTTGCATGCTCAGGATGCCTTACACATGCCTGGTCCCAATGCTCTTTGTGCTGCGACCCCTCTACACCCAGTTGCCCGACTCCGCCCCTCCTACAGGTCTCGAAGAAAGTGTCTATTTTAACTCTTTGGTTGTCCGACTTCCATATAGTTCAATTTTCTGTTAGTTCTGGTTGTTATTCTGTTTCTAAATTGTTGTTGTCCCTATCTTGGTTGTGCAAGCAGACACAGTGTGTCTACCTGTGCTTCCATCTTGGCTGGAAGTCAAATAGTGGAAATTATTGAAATACAAAATGAAACAAAAAATAAAGAAGACTAATGAAACTAAAAGTTGGTTCTTTAAAAAGATGAACACAGTTGAAAAATCCTTGGCTAGACTGATAGAGAAAATAAGAGAGAAGGTGTCACAAATCACCAAAATTGGAAATGAAAGAAAACACATTACTACAGGTGCTATATAAATTAAAATAATTATAGGTGAATATTATGAAATATTTTATGTCAGTAAACCGGACAACTTAGATGAAATTGACAAGTTCCTAGAAAGACACAGATTACCAAAACTGATACAAGAAGTGGAAAATTTGTATAGATCTATGACAAGTAAAGGAATTGAATTAGTAATTAAAAATCTTCCCACATGGAAAACTACAAAACGTTGCTAAGATAAATTTATAAAGACAGAAATAAATGGAGAAATATTTCATGTTTTCCTTTGGAAGATTCAATATTGCTAAGATGAATGTTCTTTCCCTGTTGATCTATAGAACCAACATAATCCCTTTCAAAATTCCAGTAGGCTTTTATTGCAGTAATTGACAACTTGATTGCAATTCTCTTTGATGTGTCAAGTTTGCTGGTCTTCAGTCTTCAGCTATATAATAAAACACTAGTATAGGTTGTTGTGAAGAAAATTTGCACATGTAATAACTGCCTTATTCAGTTGACTTTAAATTAAAAGAGTTTATGGTGGATAATCTCGATGGATTGACTGAGTTAGTTGAAAGGCCTTAAAATCTTTTTCCCTGAGAAAAAGAAGAAAATTTATACATGTTTTGCACACAGCGGCTTCAGCCCATGCTCATGAGTTCTAGGCTGATCTTCCTACCTGCCTGCCTATGGGTTTCAGATTTGCTTCGTCAGCCCTTACAATCCCATAAGCCAATTTCTTGTAATATATCTCTTTATTTTATCTCCTACTGATTTTGCTTCTTTGGTTGAACACTGACTGACACATTGATACCATAATTTGTATGGAAATGCAGAGCATTGAGATTAGGCAAAACAATTTTAGGATAGAGCAAAGTTGGAAGACTTACATTACCAAATTTTAAAATTTAATATAAAGCTATAGTAATCATACAATTTTGGTATTGGTATAAGGATAAGTATATAAATAAAAGACACAGAATTAAGAGTCCAAAAACTAACCTTTATATTTATGGTCAATTAGTGATGCAAATCTATATACACACAAAGGCTTATACATGAATATTTATAACATCATTATTTATAATAGTCTGAAATGGAAACAACCTAAATATCCATTGATTGGTGAATGGATAAATCAAACTCTGGCATATCCAGAGAATAGAATATTACTTAGTAATAAAAGCAATGAAACACACACACACACACACACACACACATACACACACACACACACACACATATATATATACATATATATATATATATATATATATATATATATATATATTTCACAACATGGATAAACTTTCAGGGAAAACAAGCCAGACACAAAAAACAATATATTGTTGATTCCATTTATATGAAGTGTCCAGATAAGGCAAACTTATGGAGACAGAAAGTAAATTAGTGGTTCCTGGGATTGAAGAAAGAGCAGACTTTGAAGAATTTAGGGGAAGCCATGGAAATGTTCTAAAACTGGGCTGTCACGATGGACGTATAGCCCACTAATATTTACCAACAATATTTATGAATTGTACATTCACAATGGGTCTTTTCACACTTTATTATACTTTAATAAAACTGCTAAAAAAGTGAACAGAAAAATAACAGACCCTGTCCCAACAATCAGCAAGGGAAATGGAAAGGAAAATTGTCTACACAGCAAGTTTAAAGTGACAGTGGAAGATAAAAATAAAGTTACTTTTGCAAATACATTCCAGGAGTCCAGCACTTTTCATACATGCACGTTACAGAGGTCAGTGCGGCCACAGCTAGATAGTGTAGCTGTCTCTAAGAACATCCTTTTTCATGACAAATACATTTTCTCTCAATGCCATGAGAATATATGAAGATGTATTCAGTGATAGTTACTTTGGTTCAGTTACAGTTACCTTACCTTGTAATATAATTTTACAATTTTCAACTTAATTGGCCATAAACTACTTTCTACAGGATTCCAGGTATAATGGAAAAACCAATGAAAAAAATTACAAGTCAGAAGACCACTGTAGATATCCATGGGCTCAGAGTCCTCATTTAGTTCCCACACCAGCCAGTTGACTTGACTTGGAAGAAAAACTACTCCAAGATCAAACTCAAACCCCTGATTCTAGCCAATCAGCTAAAAAATGTGGGTCTTTAGTTCCAGTGGGCTTGGAAAAGTAACGTGGATGGCTCAGAATACTTATCCTAATGGGAGATAAAAGAAGAGTACAATTCACAACTCATAGTAACTGTAAATATCAAGTGTAAAGAGAGTAGGGAAATCCAAAGAGCAATGTCACCCTATTTATCAATAGTAACATCTGTCTTTTTTGTTTAATATGCAAAAGTATTGGGCCACTACCCTATTTTTGTTTCTGACTTTTGACTCAAGATTTCCAAGGCAAGTCACATTTTAAGAAATATGCTAAGACTTCTACTCTGCACATTTTTCGGTCAAACCAGCATATAATGCTGAGCTGTACCTTGAAGAGAACCAGTGGTAGATGCTGGGAGCTTTTTGGATTCAAGAGCCCTCCTGCTGTGATCACTATGGAAATGGGACCCGGTGACTTGTGTTTTGCAGACTTTAAGCTAGCATGGAGATATTAGGTATTCTGGAAGCAGAAGCATTTTCTCATTTTAAATTGTATGGAGAAAATTTGGCCCTGTCTGATACTGAGATTATTGCCTTCACTGGAGTGTAAAAGAGCCCCTTGGATTCAGATTTCTTAACTCTTCTTTTGAAATGGAGCAGATGAAACTTGCTTATCATTGTATTTAGTGAATTTCATTATAAGACTGTTACATCTGTCAACGGGTGGCCATATGCCATAGCTGATTTCCCCAGTTATCAGAGCCATCCAGCTGGATGCACCATCTTTCCTCTCTGCCCCACGTACATTATCACTGCCCAGAGCAGGACACTGTGGGCCACTGCAGGCCTGCTACTCAGGTTAATCCGGTAGCATTAAATCAGGTTGCCCAGAGCATTAAACTGACCTCAGCTGGACAATACTCTCCTCCTGTCCTGCCTGCCATCACCTTGACAATGGCTCCCAAGAGCATCATTTCCAGAAAGGTAGGTGTCAGTCTGAAATTTTATAGGCAGCTAAGAAAGTCCTGTGAGGAAAAGAGGGTGGTGCCAGAGATGCCAATAATAGTCACTGGGCACAGCTCCGCAGGGTCATCTCCAGCACCTGTTTTACAGCCCACCTGCAGACTTCCAGTTGGTTCTGCATGTCAGTTTCTGGGCCAGATACCCTGAGAGAATGTACTCTCATTTTTTAAGTTTTATTAGCGACAATGAGATGATCAAGTCTAAATCTCATCGGCTAAGAGAACATAATCAGAAAGATCTAGATATTTTTTAAAGAATAAAGGAAATAGAGAAAATGGTCTTTAATTTTTAAAATACTAAATACAGCTCTTGTCCCTATTCCTGAAATTCTAAAAAGTACTATTTTCAGTTTTACTATTTTAAAAAGAGCCTGTGATTTTAATTCGGTGTCCTTATTGACCCAATACTTATTTAGGTCAGAGTTGTTGGTTTTTTTTAATGTTCAGGTGGCTTGAGATTTGGGACTTTTCCATTTGTTACTGGCTGTTGACGTATTGCCCTGACTTTCTGCGTATGTGGGTCACAGAATGTCTACTTTTTGAATTCAAAAGTGATATCCCTACTTGATTTTTGTGAATGATCCACAAACAACAGAAAGTTATATTCTCTGCAGGGAACCAATGTTATATATCTATTAATTCAGGGCTAGTATTTAAATTATTTAAAGTTTCATGTCCTTATTAATTATGTAGTTTAACCTGCCAGAGACTAAGAATGTTATATTAAACCTTTCATTGTAATTATCTCTCTGACAATTTTTTTTGAAACTTTTATTTTATATATTTCTTGATTCATTTTATATGTTTCTTAATTGTTACATATCCATGGTAGAGTTACATCATTATAAAACAATTTCCTTTTTACCATATCTAATGTCTTTGGCTTGCAATCTACTTTGTTTGATATTAATGTTTTTGCCCTTGCTTTTCCTTTGTCTTTGCCTGATAAAACTCATTAATTTTTTCTAAGTTTCAGCATTATTTTGGGGTGTTTTTTTGTAAGAACCATCTGGTTAGAATTTGTTTTCTAATCCAGTCTTAGAATTTTTGTTTTTAATTTAAAGTGGAGGTCATTTATACTGATCTATAGGAACCGTCAGTTCTCATTCGTGTCATCTTGTTTTATGTTTACTTGTTGTATCTTTGCATTTATGTTTGTCCTTCCTAACTTTTAATCTATAAAGATTATAATGAAGAGGACATCTTGTTTCACATTCTGCTGTTAATTTTTAAAAGTTTAAAAAATAATTTAAGCATATCTTTAATTTTAAAAGTTTAAGAGTAAAGAAATAAATTTTGACTTCCTAACATGTCAAACAAGTGCCAGTATTAACCACAATAATAACTATTGGACTTAGGAACATAAGACGAGAAATTTTTTTTATTTTCTAGATACAATTTGGTAATATTTATTATAGTTACTAATATTTAACTCTGTACATTTGTTTTAATGCTGATGCATATCTTTTCACATGCTTTTTAATTCTGAAAATCTTAGTTACCTTTAATTCTGAAAATTTGTTGCCTTTTAATTATTACTGCTTTTTTGTTTGGAACTGGCGTTTGAGTGTTTTGGGGGATGTTTACTTGAGGGATGGATATGTTTTGGGTGTCTTTGAATATATAAAAGCATCTATTGCCATTTTTCATAAAAGACAATCTAACTGGGATCAGAATTTCTGAGCCACGATTATTTTCCCTCATATAGTTACTTACCACATTCTGGAGTTTGGCATGTTACTTTCTCTCTCTAGCACTCACTTCTTGTTTATAAAATGACGGTAATAGCCGTCACTCCAGTTATTTTGTGAGGCTAAAACCAGAAAATGGATACAAAAGTACATTGAAGCTATAATAGGCCACTGAAATATGAGATGTTCCTATTTTTCACTGTGTAACGTGAGGTACAATGTTTTAATCTTGTATGGTCTGCTTCATTTTTTATTTGCTCATAAATCACTCCTGCTCAGTTCAGTGACTTTTTTTAGAAGCACCTTCTTTTCTGAATCCATCTGTTAACTACGGCCTTCTTGGTCCAACCATCTGATGGGTCAAGGCTGAAGAAGAGGTCTTCCTGTATTTGAAACTCTTTTAATTTTCTTTTAAAATAGAAAAATGGTTCTTGGTTACTGTGGAAAAATAGAAAATGGAAAACATACAAAAACAGTAATATTCAATTAATTCTAAAGTAATTCTTTAAGTATTTCTAATACACAGGTGCAACTACATTTTGACTTCTCTTTTTCTTATATACACATCATTATTTTTCTTTAAAATTAATAATTATAATGTTCCATGAGTTGATTTTAAGTAGTTTTTTATTGATGTATATAACAAAGTACACTGATTATAACTGTGTCATTTGATTAACTTTTCAGGATGTGAACCCATCTGAGTAAACGCAATGCCGGGTGGAAAGGAAAACATCAGCAGCGCTCTGAGGCCTCCCATGAACTCTCCTCCCCCTGAACTACCAGTCTCTCCCCTGGACGTCATGACTTCCAGGGGAGGGAATATACAGTTTGTTTCTTTTTTAAAAATTAAGTGTATTGGGTGACTGGCCATTAGTTTTGACTACATTTGAACTTTGTGAGTGAACTATGGACAATATTCATTCTTTTGTTTTGGCTTCTTTAACACAGCATTGTGTTTGTGAAGTTCATCCACGATGTTGTTTTTAGCAGTTTCTCTGTTTTAATTGTAGTGCAGCATCTCACTGTATGACTATACCACAATTTATTTTTCCATTCTACTATTAATGGACACTTTGTTTATGTCCCATTGGGGACATTACAAATAGCATTGCCATGAACATTTTTGTGCATGTCTTTTGGAGTAAATAGGTATTCATTTTGCTTGGCTATATGCTAAGGCATTGAGTCATAGGATATTCATGTGTTCAACTTTGGGAGATAATGTCAAGAAGGTTTTCTCAAATGTTGGTACCAATTTACACCTCCAGAAAGTGTGTGAGATTTTCAACCTCTCCACATATTTGTGAACTCTTGGTGATTTTAGCCATTATGTAGGGTGTGAATTAGCATTTCATTGTGGTTATTTGTATTTTCATGATATTAAAAAGGCAGAGGATTTAAAAAACATGTTTATGACTATTTAGATATTTTCTTTTGTGAAGTTCTTATTCAAGCATTTTGCTCATTTTTCTATTGGGTCATATTTTAAAAATTTATTGTTAAGTATTTTTGTGTATTTGGGATGGGAATCATTTGCCAGATACGTGTATATTAATATCTTCTATACCTTGACTTGTTTTTCACTCTTTTATAGGTGCCTTAGAATGAACAGAAGTCCTTAATTTTAAGATATACCATTTATCAACCATTTTCTTTATTGTTATGGTGTTTTGTGTTATTAAAAAACTTTGCTTATTTTAAATCATAAAATTATACTCCAATACAATTTTCTAGAGGCTTTATTTTTTACCTTTTACATTTAGATCTGTCACTTGGGATTGACATTTTTTGATTTTTAATTATGGTGTGAAGTGATGATTTATTTATTTTTTTCTGTATTGAAAAGACCATTCTCTTATGCATGTCACTTTTCACATAAATCAAGTAACCACCTAAATGTCGGTCTGTTTCTGTCTCTGTTCTGTTCCTTTGGTCTACTTGCATATCCTTGTGCCATACTGTAGCTTTATAATAAGTGTTGATATCTTATGTCTTCCAGACTAGTTATTTGAGAATACCTTTATTATTTCTAGTCTTTAAAAGTCCATGTACAGTTTAGAATTATTTTGTAATTAGAAACAACAACAAAAACCTGGTTGGAATTTTTATTAGGATTAAATATATTGTTTAATTTGGAGAAAAAAGATAGCTTTAGTCTAGAGAACCATTCAACTAATGAATATTATATTGCCCATTTATTTAGGTTTTTACAATTTGTCTCAATAAAGTTTTTTAGTTTTCTAGATCAAAATCTTGCACATCTTTTGTAAAATAGATTGCCAGGTATTTGATGTTTTTCATTTGATGCAATTATAAATGTTAGTCTTTCAAATATAATTTGTTTATTGTTTTATGTTGAAATATAAAAATAAAATTAATTTTTGTATATTGACTTCATATCTAGCAATCTTGCTGAATTTACTTTTAATTCACACAATTTTAGATGACTTGGGACTATAAATATTGTAGATTTTATATTTTCCTTTTCAATTCCTAAATTTTTTTCCTTCTTTTGCTGGCCTTAGTGTTCTGGTCTGGTCTTTAGTGCAATGTTTGATAGCGGTGCTGGTCATGGGCATCTTGTCTCATTTCTGGTCTAAGGGAGACAGTTTTTAATTTTAACCAGTAAATAGGATTTTCATAGTTGGATAGTTTTTGAGATACTTTCAATCAAATTAGAAAAGTTTACTCTTTTCCCAGCTTTTTGAAGGATTTTTTTATTATGAATCGGCGTTGAATTTTGTCACATGCTTCAGGGGGATGTTTTTAATTACAGATTTGATTTCTATAGTAGATATATGACAACTTATGCTATCTATTTCTTCTTTTGTCAAATTTGCAAGATTGTAGTTTTCCTAAGAGTCTATTACATTTAAATACTTGTATTTATTTGCATGAAGATGTCCATAATATTTTCTGTGTATGTATGTATACATATACATATTTAACTCTATTTAATAATGCATGATTTACACTTCATAAAATTCAGCAATTTTAAGTATATTGTTTGATAGAAGTTGACTTATCCACCTTTTCCATTCTTACATCTTAATTTTGGTTCGTGTATCTTCAGATTTTTGCTTGCTTTATTATTGTCACTAATATTAACATTGTTAAATTAATGTTAAATTAGCATTATTTAGATCTTAATTGTCTTTGCTTTAAAAATTATTTGTTCTATTTATATTTGTTTTTCATATTTATAACAGTTATTTGGAACTTATTTTGTTTGTTTTAGAACTCTTTTAATTCTATTGTTTCAATTTTTCTTGTTTTTTTCTATTGCCTAACGTTTTTGACCCTTGAATGTTTCAAAAAGTCTCTCTGTTTTCTTTATACATTTCTTATTTATATTTGGGGGTAGGATTCTTGCCTACAACTTTTTCCTTTTAATATCACAAACTTCCCTTCATTGTATGTGACAGGAAAAAAATCCTGAAGAGATTATTTTTTTTTCTTGTCAGTAACTTTTGCCTTGAAAGTCATAATTTTTTTCTCTTTTGTTCAATATACCAGAATATGTTTCATTGTGATTCCTCTTTCATTGTTTTTGTACAAAAAGATTTCTTGCAGTCTTTGAATACAACTGTCTTCATCTCAGTTAAGTTTGCTCTTATTATACCTTTAATAATTGCTTCATTTTTATTTTCTGGTGGATTCTCAGGAGCACTTGTATCTGTTTCCTAATCTCTGTTCATTGCCCACAGTATCTATTAAGATTTCTTTTAGAATATATTTTTCATCTCTAATTCCATTTTCTCTGCATTTTCAAAAGACAAACTTTTCTACACAACTTTTTCTCTGTTAGTGATGCTAGTGCATGGCGACCAGCTCATAGCATTTAGTTTTCAGTTTTGCTTCAGTCTCCACTCCAGGTACTCAGGATAAGAATGTCTGCTCATACATTACTTCTACTAGCTGTCACCCAATAGGAATGTTGCAATAAGAAACACCTCTTATTAGCTCTCCTCAGTTTTATTCAACAGCATGTGAAGATAATACTACTAAATATTGCTGACCTAAAGTGTTGAATGGGTTCCAGAAGAATTGACTCCTGTCTATCTCTTATATTTTACTTGCTTTCAGGTGAAATCCTATTATAACATATTTGTGGGAGCTTTTCTAAAATCTCTTCTTTCTTAAAACTTGGCATTGCTTTCTCAGAAGGTATCTTAATATCTTTTAAGATTCTGTATCTACCTATAATTCCTTGGAGTTTGTACCTTATAGATGACCAGTTTTATTTTTCCATAGTAGAGGTGAAACGTCTTTCATATTCTTAATCCTGACATCCCACTTGTCACTTCGGTCTGACTGTGGAGGTGATTTAGGGAGAGATTTACTACCTGAGCTCAATTATAATCTTACCTGGTGACTGCAAAAGTAATTCCTTTCTTTCTAACTCCTCCTTCTTTCCTTAGTGGTAACTTTATCTTAGTTGCTTTTATTTAAACCCTATTGCCTTCATAGATTGTCTGAGTAATTTATCAACTTGTTGAACCTTGTCAAAAGTCATATACATTTGGCAGTCTCAATATCCTAAGTCAACACTCTAAATACTCAACTCAGGCTAATTATAAAGTCTAACACAAGCACTTTTCTTTTATAGTTCATAAAAATTATAGTAGCAATGCTGAGATTCAGAAAAGGGAGAGAATAATATAAGATGCTTGACGTAGAAACACATAGCTATAAAATTTTAAAGCTTAGAAGGTTCTTAAAAAAATTCAGCTCAACTTTCTAATTTTATAAAGAGACCGAGGCCAAGAAAGTCTAAGTGACTTACCCAAGTATGTGAGGATACTACTTTGAACAAAAGAAGAACGAAACTGAGATATAGGAACTCACTCATTTTTTTGGCTACCTATCACATTTTTCTTCTTCTGGAAAATACTTTCATATTTTTAGGAAACTCTTTTAGGGAATTCTCCTTCTCGTCTTCTCTATGCATGTAGTCCTAATAAGGGCTGAAAACCATACTGACCTGTTCCCATGTACATGAATATGAGTGTGTGACCTTAATTTAGACCACCCAGTATCCTTCTACAACATTTTAAAATTTGACCTAAGTAAAGGGAGCAGTTATTCTCTGTTGGCAATGCTGGGAAGAGTTGAATCTGCAGAAATCCATTTTTCTAACATTATGCAAAAACTTCTTTAACAGAATGAAGCAGAAATTCTGAAAGTATAAGAGAGAAAAAATGGAGATACCAGGTCTTGTCATTTGGGAGCCTAGTTCCAGATCTGCTGTGGATTCCTAAATTCTAATTCTACTCTGCCTATGGCTTGGGTACCTAAGTTCAAGAAATGCCCTTTTGGCCTAAGCTGGATTGAATATGATTTTAGTTACTTACAAATGAAACAGCTCTGGCCAGTATGTGTGGCTTTAAGAAAAGACAGAAATTAAACAGATGGAGAAGGGTGGAGATGGAATTCTAATCAGGGAGGGAGTTGAGCCAAGGTTTGGAGGCCAAAATATCGTGCTCCACTCTGACAGCTTGGTAGAATTAACACCTCAGCAGGTCAAGGAAGACAGGCATTGTAGAGTACACAGAATTGGTTCCCTAGGGTGGGAACATCTGGGTATTTCACCAGAAGGGTCTCCAAAAAGGGATGAGGAGAGGGCACTACACAGGATTACCTCACAATTTGCTCAGAAATAGTTCCTGACATACACACACTCTCCCCAATAATGGCAAGCACTAGAGCAGACAAATACTGCACATTTTTCTTATCTAGCTCAACCATAAATTTCTTATTGAATTTAAAAGGAAAATGAATTATTGACTCATCCACAGAGGATGTAAAGCAAAAAAGAAATAATTCACTGCAATTAAGATTGCAAAGTTGCTTCAGTATCATCTCATCTTCGGTGGCTTGAGTATTTTTATTTGTTGTCTTCTTAGGACTGGGAAAATGAACCAGTGAGCTTTCAACTGTGCTTGTCTTCTGAACGTGTACCCCTTCTATAATCCTCATTTCTTTTTCTTTTCTTTTTTTGTGGTATTTCAGTTTCTGAGCTTGAGATCCTGCAGCTTATCAGTTATATTTTAATCTTGTCATCAGAGATTATTGTGGTTTTACTTGTATTTTATTACACACTTCCTTGTACAATCAGTAGACTTTAGTGTGGGTTCCCTGACAAGAAGGAAAGAAATTACTGATCCATGTAAGCCAATCAAAATCGGAACCCTGGTGTTAGACACTAAGAGCTCATCTTACCCTAGCTGTCAAGGCCCAGATTTTTCTTTAAAATTATTCAGCAGTGAGGAATTGGCTGTGAGATCATGGGAAGGATTGGCAAGCCAGCCTAGAGATACAATGTGTTAGAATCACACTGCTTATTTTCCCCACTCTGACCCATTAGTGCTCATGGCAACCTTAGAGCAGCCATTTCAGTGAGACACCTACTTCTCCCCTCTGCCACATAATGATAATGACACTGTTCAGCCTGATTTCTATGGTTAAGAGAATGACTGAGAAAAGTGTTTTCTGAAATAAAAGTCATTTTAGCATGGGTAATAGAAGGAAACCAGGAAGTCATTTCCCACTGGCCATCAGGAGCCTTCTCTCCAGCCATACCTCTAGGGAAAATGCCAGTCCTTGGGGGCTGATCAGCTTATGGTAGTTGCCTGAAGCCTTCTTATCTTTAAATCCTGCTTCTAGGCAAGGTTATTTTCTCTCTCTCGATTTTCTGAGATAAAATGAGTGCAGTTGTTCTATAATCTCCTTTTTAGCCATGTACCCTTACAAACCTGACTAAGCAATGCACATCAGAATTAAGAGTAGAGAACTGACTAGATGTTGTTTGAGAGTAGGATACTCAAACCTTTTAGGGCCACTCACATAGCCTAACCAGAAGTGCATTAGGTGTGTGTTCTGGAACATGACTACAAATTGGGCCATAAATCATAAACAGCCTGTTCACAGACTGAAACCTCAGGATGACAAAGGCTGTAACATGGCTGGAAAAGAGTGGCGGAGCCTATGCTTGATGGGTAAGACAGGCACCAAAAAGGGGTTGAACATGACCTGCTGGACGGTAAGTTTTGTTTTGTGCTCTTAGACTTTTCTTTTATGAGAAGAAAATATAGCAAAGTGTCTAGCAGGTATTATATGCTCAATAAGAGTTACTTTTTTTTTAAATAAAAGCATAAAGGAAAAAATAAATTAATAAATGTTTATTCCCAACAGCAGCAGCAACAACAAAAGTGCAATAAACTGTACAGTGAACAGATACTAATATTTGAGAAGTGTTCACCATTGAGTTCCCAGGGAAGTGAGATAAATCTCACCACATTACACCCAACAGAAACTGGTGGGAAAATTCAACCAAGAAGATTTCTATATCTTCAGCGATCACGAGTAAGTTAAGGAGACATATCTAGAGCAATGAGATCTGTTTGAGTGTTTGTCAGTTCAAGTCTTCAGGGAAGCAAACTCCAAGATAAAGTTAGACATATAAAAGCTTTTCTGGAGTAACACCTGAAAAGGATAAGGGAGAGGGAGCAGGGGTAGACAGAGAAAGCCTGCAGAGTGCAGTGCAGTTTTGACACCTGTGAAAGAAGAGGGGGGAAAAAGAAGTTTGCCTAAGAAAAGTCTAATCTGTGGGTAATATTCTGAGAATCTAGGCCTGTAGAAGATTCCCTGTAGAAGAATCCTATGCTGGGTAGAAATGGCCAGGATCTGGTGCCCCTGCCATGCTCAGTCATTGACTAGGATTGTGTGTGTCCTTGGTTCAAACACTACAGTGGATGCTGAAGACACACTTATGTGGTTGCCCCATCAGAAATCTCAGCTCTTTAAGCAAGTTGTTGTCTTACAGTTTACTATATTTACTTTGTAAGAATTATTTCACAATAAATTTGGGGTAACATTCATCTCAGGAGAGTTAAACAGAGCATTATCCTGTACTACAGATATCTGTAAGAGTATTGGAGTGGACATAAGGCAGAGGGCAGGTGTTATGTAACAAAAAAAGTTAGTGAACCTGAGGACTTTTGCTTTGGGTTAGAATGGTGTGGTTTACAAAATACTAATGGTTCCATTGACAACAACCAGAAAAGTCAGGAAAAAAAAGCAAAACTGGTTGTTTAAAATGACTGAGGGCTGCTGAGGCAGCCAAGAATTGAAGAACCAAGATCTAAGAGAGAAGTTGGGTTTACTGTGGTAAATCAAATATTCTGCATGCTCCTTTTCTCCTGAGGCATTTTTTTAATCTTGGGTGAGAGAAAGAGGCTGAGTTGCTAAGTAGAGTGATAGGCAATCTCAGAGCTGGAATGGCAGATGGAGTTCGGGCCTAGAAAGCAGCCAGGTCTTGAAAAGCCAAGATCACAGAGAGAAAGGAAGTATGAAAAAGTAAGCTCACATTTGGTTCCAGTATTTTCCTTAAGGCATTTTCCAATTCCTAAACTTCCTAGTCAGAGGCTACTAAGATGAACAGAAAGCAGATAAAATGTAGAACAAAAAAATTTTTTTTTAAGTTTCATGGTGTTAAGGAAATAAAAATTAGAGCCTAAGAACAGCTAAAAAGGTGGGCACTAGTCAATATCCTAAGTTCTCAGTGGACTACACCAAAAGGACTAAGGTAGATTAAGCCTTCAAAGAGTGCAAAAATGATGTGCTCACTCCCTGGCAAAGGGTAGTGTAAATGTACTGTGGAGAAAGATAATATTGTACCTCCAGAATACTTCAATTACAATATTTTTTGCATTGAATGAGAAATTACCACTCATACAAAGAAATGGGGCAAGGAGTGAAATAAACAATAGATACAGACTTATGGGTATGCAAGCTATTAAATCTATCACACATCTTTCTCTTAATAATTGTGGTTGGTATGTCAAAGAAAACAGATTACAAGATGGAAAATTTCAGCAGATAATTGGAATCTATTAAAAATGGAGATAAGGTAGAATTTTAAGAATGGAAAATTACAATAACTATAATAAAGCACTCAGTTTCAGATAGATACAGTTGAGAAGATAAGTGAATTGGAAGAGAGGACTAATGAAGAGAGAGAAAAAAAGGATGGAAAATGATGAAAAAGCATAATAACACAATTTCTTTATAACTAATGAAAAATCAGAAAAAATAAGAATATAAAACATTTGAAGTACATGATTACAGACTTGATATAAATGAAATGTATGGAACACAGCCAAATGACAGAATCCACATTCTTTTTAAGTACTTTTTAAGAAAAGCTGGCTATATTCTGGGGCATAAAACAAGATGTAACAGTTTAAAAAGATTGAGAAAGTTAAAAGGATGCTCACTGACCACAGTAGAATTAAGTTAGAAATAAATAAAAATAAAAACAACAATAAAACAAGTAGAAAATCCCCAAAAGTTTACCTCTATGCAATCCATGGACCAAAAAAAGTGGAGATGAGAAAATATTTTGAAGTTAGTGATAATAAAATATAACATATCAAAATTTGCAATGTTCAAAAAAGTAAAGCTTGTTTGAAAGCAAACTAATGGACCCATATACAAATAAAAAAATTTTGTCTTGAAATCAATGATATAAGTATCCAGCTCAGAAAGTTAGAAAAATAACAGCCAATCAAATCCAAAGAAAATACAAGGAAGTAAATGATAAAAGAATAATCAGAAATTACTGAAGTAGAAAAACAGTCACTGAACTCTTGCATTGAGTCATTTTCCTGGATGAACTGACATAAAAATATTACTAAAATTTGGTAACAATGAGATATTTCACATTAATATGAGCAGAAAGCTTAATTTAATGAGACAGTAAATGTGAACTGGGAATTTTTAAAATAGATGAATGACCACCATTTTACAGTAAACTTACAGAAATGAAAATGTAATAACATTTTAGAACCTTGTCTGTAACACACTTCATGGTGTTCCTGAAACTTTGCTGTTTAATCCTGAAATTTGAGGTTTCTCTTGTTCTTGTTTCTTTCATTCTTCTTTGTGATTACAGAACTTTTAGTTTAATACATACAAGAACTTATGACAAAAGTTTTTTGGAGAAAGGTAAAAGTTGAAGCTTTAAAAAGACAGACATAATTGATAACTTACAATCAAGAGAAAAAGAGAATAGGGACTAATAACAAATATAAAGAGTGAAAAAGAGATACTATTATAAACCTTATATACATTACAGGGATATAAATATATTTTAAGTAACTTTATGTTAATAACTTTGAAAATTCAGATGTAATTGCCAAATTCCTAAAATCACACATCTTACCCAAACATCTGAATAGTCCTATGCTTATTAAATTAGTTAATATGGACTTAAAAACTTACTAACAAAGAAAACCTCAGGACACAAAGGTTTCACTTGCAGATTCCTCAAAACATTTAAGGAAGAAGTAAGTTCAATCTTACACAACTCTTCCAGAAAACAGAGAAAGAGAAAAACATTTCTTAACTTATTTAAAAATGTTGCTCAGCTTTTTTCATAAACCTAGATACGAAAATATAAAACAAAATAGTATCAATCCCAATCCATTCATAAATTAAAAAGGCAAAAAATTTGACCAATTTGGGTTTACTCTAAGAATATAAGATTGATTTAACATTTGAAAATTAATCAATGTAATTAACTAGAGCAACTAAATAAGGGAGAAAAATCATTCAATTATTTCAAGAAATACAGAAAAAGCACTTGATAACTTCAGCACTCAATAATAATGATAATAATAATAATAAACTCTTGGAAAATCTGGAGTGGAAATAAATGTCCTTAGTTTCATTTAAAAAGATATGTAGAAACATCACATATCATGGTGAAATATTTACATCTTTCTTCTGAGTTCTGACATAAGGATGCCTGCTATTGTTATTTCTACTCAGTATTATATTTGGAGTCTTACCAAGTGCAATGAGTCCAGCGAAAGGTGAGAAGAGTTGAATATGAAGAAATAAAATTGTTTAAATATGTAAATAACACAAGTATGCAGAAATTCTAAAATATTCTGTAGACCAACTATTAGAACTCATAAATGAATTTATTAATGTTGCCAGATTCAAGATCAATTTGTAAAAATCACTTGTATTTCTATGTAGCAGCATATTAAAATCTAGAAAATGAAAGTTAAGTAATAATACCATTTATGATTGCTTTAAAAAATGATGAATTCTTACAAATAAATTGACCATGAGATGTGTAACAAAACTGTGTAGTTTCCATAAAGAAAATCACAATCCATTATTAAGAGACATTAAAGAATACCTAACTAAACAGAGGAATATAACATATTCATGAATTGGAGTATTTAATATGGTTAAGATACACATTTTCCCTCCACTTCAAATATCTATAGATTTATTATAATCACAATTAAAGTCATACCAGATAAATTTTTTTTGTCAAAACTGACAAGCAATTCTCAATTTATATGCAGATACAAAGGGTAGGCAATGGCAACACTGAAAAATAAAAAAGCTGAAGAATTTATGCTTGCAGATGTCCAAACTTATAAAGCCAGAGTAATTAAGACAAAGTAGTACTTGCAAAAGGGTAGTGGCACAGATGAATTGAAAGGCCCAGAAAGACACACACACAGATGTTCACAAAAAATGACATTGTAACGCAGTAAAGAAAAATGATATTTTCAACAAATGGTTGAGTCAATTGGATATCCACAATGAAGAAAAAAATCACATATTGACCTTTATCTCACACAGTGGGTAACAATTCCTAAAGCATTGTCTATGGAAATATAAAAAGTAAAATATTAAAGCTTCTTAAAGTAAACTACAAGTATCTTCCTGACATCAGGATAGACAAATATGTGTTAGGATACACAAATCACTAGTTATAAAGAGAAAGAATGATAAATTGTACTACATTAAAATTAAGAACTGCAAATTATTAAAATTCATTATTAAGAAAGTCAAAAGGCAAGCACAAGAGATATTTTCAAAACATATCTGACAGATGACTCATATTCAAATACATTTAGAAAGACCAAAAAGTAAGTAAGAAAAAGTTATCCAAACCAGTAAAAAAATGGGCAAAAGATGTTAGAGGCCCTTCATGGCAGCAAATATCCAAGAATACCAATAAACATATGAAAGGGTACTTAGCCCTTGGTCAACAGGACAATGCATATGAAAACCACAAGATACCACCGTGACCCTACCGGAATGGATAAACTTTAAAATGCAGACAATGTCACATGCTGGTAAGGATGTACAAGCCACCACTGAAAGGAGGTTAAATGGGCATAGCTTTTTGGAAAACTGACAGTATCTGCTCAAGTTGAACATATGCCCAGTGACCTAACAACTTCATTCTTGGGTGGGATACTGGGATACGTGTGGGCTGGGCATCAAAAGACATGAACCAGGATATTCATGGAAGTGCTATTTGTAATATCGCCAAACTGGGAACAACATAAATACACATGAACAGCAGAAAGGATAAATACACTGTGGTAATGGAATGCTATATTGTAATGAGAGTGAACTATACATCAACAATATGGATGAATTTCCTTCTTTCTTTTAAAAATATTTTATTTATTTATTTTTAGAGAGAAGGGAAGGGAAGGAGAAAGAGAGGGAGAGAAACATCGATGTGAGAGAGAAACATTGATCTGTTGCTTCTTATATGTATGCCAGCCAGGGACCAAACATTCAACCCAGGCATGTACCCTGACCGGAAATCAAACCGGTGAACTTTCACCTTGCAGAACAGCACCCAACCAACTGAGCCACACTGGTCAGGGCTGGATAAATTTCTTAAGTATATTATTAAGTGGTATAAGCCAGACACAAAAGAGTACTGAAAACTCAAAGATAAGCAGTATTAATAGATCATGATAAAGTAGGAGAGGGTTTTGACTGGCAATGGACAAGAGAGTGGAAACTTCTGGAATGCTGGTAATGTTCTTTTTCTTGACCTAGTGGTGAGTACCTGGGTATATTTATCTTGAAAATGCAAAAAGAATAAAGTACTCATGGACATGGACAACAGTGTGGTAATTGAAGTGGTGAGGGGGTATCAGAGGACTAAATGGTAATGGGAAAAAATACAATAAAAATTTTCTATATCCTAAGAAACCCGAAACACCAATCCAAAAGAACCTATGCACTCCAATGTTCATAGCAGCACAATTTACAATAGCTAAGTGCTGGAAGCAACCGAGGTGCTCATCAGTAAATGAATGGATCAAAACATTATGGTATTTACACAATGGAATACTACACAGCCGAAAGAAAGAAGGAGCTCATACCCTTTGCAACAGCATGGAAGGAGCTGGA
>CM052541.1:135656533-135704353 GCA_028533065.1 Trachops cirrhosus | reverse complement strand
AAATATAACAAAAGACACTGAAATAGAGGACAGGTTGTCAGTGCCCAGAGGGGAGAGGGGAGGGAATTTCAGGGGAGAAGGGAAGGGTTTACAGGAGCAAATATGGAGGACACATGGACAAAACTAGGGGTGTTGGAAAGGGGAGGGAGGAGGGGAGGGATGGGTGGGTGGGCTAGAATGGGAATAAAGGATAGAAACTGTACTGAATAAACTAAAACTTAAAAAAAATTTTTTTTTAATTGCCCTGGCTGGTGTGGCTCAGTGAATTGAATACTGGCCTGTGAACCAAAAGGTCACCAGTTCAATTCCCAGTCAGGGCACATGCCTGGGTTGCAGGCCAGGTCCCCAGTTGTGGGTGCACAAGAGGCAACCACACATTAATGTTTCTCTCCCTCTCTTTCTCCCTCTCTTCCCCTCTGTCTAAAAATAAATGAATTAAATATTTAAAAAATTTAAAAAAATAAAAATAAAGAAACCTTGAAAAAATGCATTGAGCTGCACAGTCATGATTTGTTTCAATTTCCATCTGCATGTTATTCTTTAATAAATGTTTACTTAAAATATTCCATGAAACTAATTTTCTATGGAATTTGTGGATCCTCCAGCTGACTACAGAAAGTAATAAGAAACAAGACTTTTTGATCCAGTTTGCTACTGAGTTGTATTTCATAGTTTGAAGAAATCTTAGAGTTGTTTAGTCCAAAATCTTTCCATATACACAAAGCAGTTAGATAGGAAACCTGCCATGACTCTATGAATGTTAGAACATCTTCCTTCAGAATTTTATTCATGGCTGGCTAAAAGGCATATAAGAAAATATGTTTTTTTTAAATTTCAAAATGATATATTCTATTTTAATTGTTTACCTACTTATTAGACTTTATGTGATTTATGTTTAGATTTACTACCATAACGATATTCAATGACATTATCTTTGGAATAAATACATATACCCCAAGGGACTTCTTTTGAAAGAGTAACTTCATTGGAATTCATATCTAATTGACTTTCACACTCTATGTGCTTGTTAAACATCAGGGACATGAATTTTTGGTAATGCTTCATTACCAAACACATTTCCATGTTTAGTACAAACCTATATTCTACTCATGTCTCCAGACTACATTGGAGAAAGCAACACCAGGTATAATTAGTACTTTTGTTTTATGGATACAAGGGCAGTCAACTTTCAAAGAATCAAAGGCTGAAAAAAATTACATTGATAATAGGGCAGTAGTTCTCAAAGCGCAGTGCACTCTCTGGACAGAAGCATCAGGATCAGTGGGGCACTTGTTAAAAATGCAAATTTGGTGGCCCCAATTCTGACCTCCTGAGAAAGAAACTCTGGGGTGGAGTTCAGCAATCTGTGTTTTGACAAGTCATCTACGTAGTACTGATACTGTATGCTAAAGTTTGAGAAACGCTGGCTAAGGGAAGTATTGTAGCAGAAAAAATGCAATCTATGAGGTTAGCCTTAATGCTTGCTTTGCCACTTCCCAGTAGGTAACCTTAGGCAAGCCCCTGGATTTTGAATATAGAGTATTTTCAACAAAAAGTGGGAAGAATAATCCCTACAGTTAAAGTACAAAAAGTAGGTTTACAATATGTATCAGTGATAATACTATTGTCAGTTAGTACTGATAATGCTACATTACTTATGTTATTAATTTTTATTAGTTTATAAATAAAATGAGATGTAGAAATCCAGTTTTCACGGGCACAATAAGAGGTATAGAATTGTGACTGGTTCATGTTATACCACGGAACAATACTGATTCCATTTCTTTAGTTATGCAGCACATTTTAAAATGTTCCTGGCCTTGTCAATATTTGGGAGGCTTTCCTTGTTGATGGGAGTGTTGCCATGTGGCAGCTTTTTCTGAATAAGATTCTGCTCAGCAACAGACAAACTGCATATCCTGGGACTTTGAAGATGACAGTGCTGAAGAAAGAGCAAGGGCAATTCTTTGAATAAAATTGCTGAAAACATTTTTTACCCCGCCTTTTTTTTTTTTGCCTTCTTTCATGTGTTAGTAGACGTAAGACTCAAAAAGTTGCCAAATCTCCGCTGCTCAGTCTCTCAGCTGCTCAATTATAAACCGTTCTCTTTTTTCCCTGTCTGGAAACATAGGACCGGAAGAAATGCCATCACTCTTCCTTGATTCCTTTTATGCTCTGAGGAAAGTGGATTAGGCTCCTATCTCTCCACCAGGTTACAGAACACACATTCCCAATATAGTGGAAGGAAGATTTCCAGTTTGTTTTGTCTCCTTCATTGTCTTTGTTGCAGTGGTAAATGACTGGGGAAGTCTAACCTAGTCACTTACATAGGTGACTCAATTTGATAATTAAATGAAGATGCCATGAAATGATCAGATGTTTCTTATTCACAAGCATTTAGTTCAAGGTTTATTTTTTCATGTTTTTCTTTGTTTTGCACAGGCGCTGGGCCTGAAAACTATCCTTTATCCTGTGGAGACATCACACTGACAATGGCACTAGCCCCAGAGCTGCAGTCGGCACTAGCAGGATTCTGTCACCCTGCTACTTTCTCTCTTTCTTCTCTTTTTCTCCTTTTATCCCCCTTAGGCTCTCTCTTATCCCAATAGAAATGGGAGGAAAAGTTAGCCTTCTGCAGCTTCTCCTTTAAACGATGAAGATGACAATTTCCTTGAGACTCTTACTCTGAGAGCAAGTGTATAAAGTGGAATGCATTCAATGCATTTTATTCAATTCATCAAAGTGCTATGTTTACATACAAGTTAATGATGACACTGTGCAAATTAAAGAGCTTATTAAAAAAAGCTTTCATAGTTGTCTGAGGGATACCTATTATTCTTTGAATCAAGGAGCTAATCATAGCACACTTCATTAACGTCTCTCATATTCATCACCATCAGAGGTTCTTACAAACCCATGTTACATGTCACTCCCCACACATGAGTGCATTACCACTCACCAATGCAAATCTGCTTGTCTGCAGATAAATACATGTTAAAAAGTGACTTTATATTACCAGAATCTCACTTTTTACTAAATCATTTTTATTGTTATTCTATTACAGTTGCCCAGTTTTTTTCTCCTTTGCTCTCCTCCACCCATCCCACCCCATGCTACTACAGTCAATTCCCACACTATTGTCCATGTCTGTGGGTGATTCTTACATAATCTCGTCTAGTCCCTTCCCCTTTTTTCCACCATTATCCCCCTCCCCAACCCCCTCTGGTCACTTTCAGGATGTTCCAGGTTTCCATGCCTGTGGTTCTATTTTGTTTGTTAGTTTATTCTGTGCATTAGATTCCTCTTATAGGTGAGATCGTATGGTATTTGTCTTCCACTGACTGGCTTACTTCATTTAGCATGATGTTCTCTTGTTCTATCCATGCTGTCACAAAGGGTAGGTGTCCCTTCTTTCTTTCTGCTGCATAGTACTCCATTGTGTAAATGTACCACAGTTTTTGATCCATTCATTTACTGGTGGGCACTTACCCATAGCCGTAAGCTGTTTCCAGCATTTGGCTATTGTAAATTGTGCTGCTATGAACACTGGGATGAAGAAGTTCTTCTGAATTGGTGATTCAGGATTCTTAGGGTATATTGCCAGCAGTGAAATTGCTGGGTAAAAAGGTAATTCAACTTTTAGTTTTTTAACAAAATTCCATACTGTTTTCCACAGTGGCTGCACCAGTCTGCATTTCCGCCAACAATGCACTAGGGTTTCCTTTTCCCCACATCCTCATCAGCACTTGTTTGTTTATTTATTAATGATAGCCATTCTGACAGATGTGGGGTGATATCTCATTGTGATTTTAATTTGTATCTCTCTAATGGCTAGTGATGTTGAACATCTTTTCATATGTCTATGGGCCCTCTGTATGTCCTCCTTGGAGAAGTGTCTATTCAGATCCTTTGCCCATTTTTTAATTGGATTATTTGTCTTTCTAGTGTTGAGTTGTATGAGTTCTTTATATACGTTGGAGATCAAACCCTTATCTGATGCATCATTGGCAAATATGTTCTCCCATATAATGTTCCATTTTTCATTTTGATGGTGGTTTGTTTAGCCATGCAGAAGCTTTATAGTTTGATGTGGTCCTATTTGTTTATGTTTTCCTTTATTTCCCTTGCCCTAGCATATATATCAGTAGAAATATTGCTATGTGGAATATCTAAAAATTTCCTGCCTATGTTTTCCTCTAGGACTTCTATGGTGTCATGACTTATATTTAAGTCTTTTATTCATTTTGAGTTTATTCTGTTGTATGGTGTAAGTTGGTGGTCTACTTTCATTTCTTTTTGCATGTACCAGTCTAGTTCTCCCAATACCATTTATTGAAGAGACTCTCTTTTCTCCACTGTATGCTCATGCCTCCTTCCTCAAATATGAATTGACCGTAGCGTCTTCGGTTTACTTCTAGGTTCTCTATTCTGTTCCATTGATCTATGTCTGTTCTTATGTCAGTACCAGACTGTACCATGAATTTGAATGTTTTTGAGTTTTTTCCTTGGAGTTGGTTTCTATTTGTAATTCATTGTGGTCTGAGCACAGGCTTGATATGATTTCAATTTTCTTGAATTGGTTGAGGCTTGTTTTGCATCGTATCATATGGTCTCTTTTTGAAAATGTCCCATGTGCATTGGAAAAGAATGTATATTTTGTTTCTCTGGGGTGAAAGCTTATGTATATATCAATTAAGTCCATATAGAGGGTTGTTCAATGCCACAATATCCTTGTTGATTTTTTGCTTGGAAGATTTATCCATTGTTGACAATGGGGTGTTAAAATACCCTATGATGAGTGTGTTGCTATCGATATCTTTCTTGAATTTCTCCAAGATTTTCCTTATATATTTAGGTTCTCCTATGTTGGGTGCTTATATGTTTACAAGGGTTACCTCTTGTTGATGGATTATTCCTTTAAGTGTTATGTAGTGTCCTTCTTTGTCTCTTTTTATGGCCTTTGTTTTGAAATCTATTTTGTCTGCTATAAGTATTGCTACCTCAGCTCTTTTTTTTCATATCTGTTTGCTTGGAATATTTTTCCCATCCCTTCACTTTCAGTCTGTGTAGGTCTTTTGTCCTCAGGTGGGTCACTTGTAGACAGCATATATGCAGGTAATGTTTTCTTATCCATTCAGTTACCCTATGTCTTTCAAATGAAGAATTTAATCCACTTACATTTAAGGTTATTGGTGATAGGTATTTATTTATTGCCATTATGTTCTCTCTTTTTGTTTATCTTCTTAAAGCAGTCTTTAACAGCTCTTGCAATGCTGGTTTGGTGGAGATGTATTCTTTTAGCCTTTTTTTTGGTGTGGGAAACTCCTTATTTCACCTTCCATTTTAAATGAGAGCCTTGCTGGGTAGAGTAGTCTTGGTTTCAGGCCTTCACTTTTCATTACTTGGAATATTCTTGCCATTCCCTTTCTGGTTGTAGTATTTCTGCTGAGAAATCAGCTGATAGATTTATTGGATCTCCCTTGTATGTTACTAGCTGTTTCTCCCTTGCAGCCTTTAAGATTCTCTTTTTGTCTTTATATTTTACATTTTAATTATGATGTGTCTATGAGTGGGTTTCTTTGGATGTATTTTGATTGGGACCTTCTGTGCTTCCTGGACTTACATGACTTTTTCTCTCATCAAATTAGGGAAGTTTTCTGTCATTACTTTTTCAAACATGTTTTCTATCTCTTGCTTCTCTTCTTTTCCTTCTGGTATCCCTATGAAATGAATAGTATTATGTTTCATGTTGTCCTGCAGCTCTCTTAAACCCTCTTTGGGGTTTTTTTTTAGTCTTTTTTTTTTCATTTTCTTGCTCTTTCTGGGAGTTTTTTTCTACTTTGTCATCGAGCTCACTGATTTGATCCTGTGCTTCATCCAGCCTGCTTTTAATTCCTTCTAATGTAGTCTTCATTTCAGACATTGTATTCTTCATTGCCTCCTGGCTCTTTTTGATAGTTTCTATATCCTTTTTCATACTGGTGTAGTTCGCAGTAAGTTCTTTGCAGCTCCTATGGAGTTCCTTGTAGTTCTCACTGACCTCCTTGAGCATTTTTATAACCATTATTTTGAACTCAAGGTCTCATATTTTGCTTGCCTCAATTTCATTTCATTTCCTCAATTTCTTCTGGGTATTCCTCCTTTCCTCTCAGTTGGGTTTTTTTCTTGTCTCCCCATTTTAGATGACTCCTCTTGTTTGTTTCTGCATATTAGATTATTCTGCTTTGACTCCCTGTCTTTATGGTGTGACTGTCTGTGGTAGGAGGCCTGTGGGACTCAGTGGTGCAATCTCCTTGATCTCTTGAACTTGATGCTCTTGGGATGCCCTTTATCCCATTTATGTGGGCTCTTCGTTGTACTTGGGTTTTCATTGTTCTTAGGTCATTCTTTGGTGGGTCCTTCCTTCTGGCTGGCTGACTAAGAGTCACATTGCCCACCATGTCCTGTATGCTGTTGTACAGGTGCTGCCAGAACAAAACCAAACAACCTAAGAAACAAACCCACACACCCAAAAATAACCCCTACCTACAACCACACTATCAACAGCAAATAAGAAAATGTTAATAAAGGTGTAAAGAGATCAATACTATTATAAGAAAGGAGAAAAAAAATATGAGATGACTAACTGAAAGAAAAATGATTTTAAGAGTGTGGATGGAGCAGAAATAATAAGAGTAAGGAATAGAAACAAAGTGAAGAAAGAAAGAAAAGAAAATTTACATGGTAAATAAAAAAGGGTGGGAAGAAGGCAAAATGGAGTAAGAGAAGGGAATGTGTATAGCATTAGGTTTAAACAAAAATTTAAATATATATAGTGAAAAAATAAGAACCAAATTGGAGATAAATATATACCATATCAATATCAACAACAGATGAGCAAAGATTAATATAGCTAGTATGGGAATAAGAAGGAAAAAAGAAAGAAAGAAAAGCTTATGAGATGTCTATAGGAAAGCAAAATGATTTTGAGAGGAGAGAGAGAAGGAATACTAAGAGTGAGAAATGAAAACCAATCTAAGACAGGGAAAAATTAAAATTTAAAACACAAAATGGAAAGAGCAGGAGGAGGGCAAATGGAGTAGGAGAAGGAAATGGTAAAATTTGAGTTTTGAAATACAAAAATAATGAAGCTATAGAAATAAAATTGAAGAAATCCAACAACCACCACCATATCAACAACCAACAAGCAAAGATTGATAAAGGTGGATAAAGAATAAGGGTATATTAAGAACAGGAAAAAGAATGTAAGATGACTAATGACAAGAAAGATTGTTTTGAGAGACTGGAAGGGGGAGATATAGTGAGAGTGTGGAATAGAAACAAGTCATGCCAAAGAAAAAATAAAATTTAAAACACAAATAAGAAGAGGAAGGAAGAATGTAAAATGAAGAGAAGGGAGGAACAAAATATGAGATTTGAAATTAATGTATATAAACTAGTGAAATAATAGGCACAGACTTGAAGGAAAAGAAATGAATGTTAAAAAGCTATGTAGGAGAGAAAATAACACAAATCATGAATACTGCAGTGAAATTTGTCTCACTAGAGTCCAGTGTTTACCACTGTTTTCTTTTTCAGGATCCACCCCTGGTAATGTCAGATGGTGTCGTAGTTTGCCCCTAGGCAGCCTGTTCGAGACTATAAGTGATTCACAGTCTGTGGCTATCTTCTTCAGATTAGGTTGGTCCCCACTGTTTTGCCCTGCTGGCTTTCCATCAGCCCAGGGCACAGGAGTAGTTCATTTAATGACCTGAGATGACTGCCAGTACCTTCTCTACCTTCCTCCAGAGGCGGTCTCTGGTGCTACCAGGAGGGTGGGAACCCTGGGTCTTCTCTGAGAGGTACTCTGTAGTCTCCAAGGAAGATGGTGGGAGTGTGTCCCCATCACCTCATAGTACATCTTGGTCTGACTGAGATTCTTTCCTATAATGTATGGTTTCTGGTGAATTAGCTGTCTATTTCCTGGGAGGAGCCAATCTGTGTAAAAGGGACAGCTCTTTCCTGCTTGGTAAAAACAGCAGCTCTGTTTGAGCACTGAGGCTGGGCTCTGAATCCTCCTTGTTGTGCCTGCCTCTAATCTTAATGTTCTGCTCATTTTAGTGGATCAGGGCGCAAGGAACAGTGTAGCTCATAGTGTATGGTAAAGGGTCCTTTCAGAGCTTTAGCTTCTTCCCTTGTGGAAACACACCCAGTGGGTGCCTCCTGAGTCCTCTTCACTGATCTGCAGAGCTCAGGCTAGCCTGTCTGTGAGGGGACCTGCATGGCTGCAGCAAATCTCAGGTGTTCAGCTCCTGGCTGTCCAGTCCCCAGCCTGCCACTCTCTCACTGGAGGCTCAGGCCTGAACTCTCCACTCTGTCCAGGCCCCCTGCTCACCAGTTGTGCTGGGTTGGATACTAGAGTACCTTCAGCATGAGCTATCCCTTTGAGGTCTTTGTTAGCAGAGCTGCTACACACCGCGCATGTGCAGAGCAGCACCAGGTCTCTGCCGAGTCTGAGTCTTACCTCATCTACCCTTTTAAAGGACTTTCGGTGTGGCTCCCATGCTGCAGTACCAGGCATAGGAGGCCTGTTCTCCATATGCTCCCCCTCCACCAGAATCACAGAGTATCTGTTGGTCAGGGCTGGCCACTGCCTGCCAGAGCCTCTGACAGTTTTAGATAAAGTTTCTCTCTGGATCTTTCCTGGATGGTGTTGGGAAGAGTCCCACAACAATACTATAACATGGGGCGGTAGCGAGGTGCTGTTCCTGCTTTCTCCAGAGATTCTCAGTCTCTGGTGGGCCTGCTTCTGCCCCCTGTTTCTGCAGCCAGTACCTCCCCAGCTGTCTCTCTCTGCCCCTGGAGCTCACAGCTCCTGTACCGATGTGCAGCCGCCCAAGATCTGTGCAGCCAGAAGCGCCAGTATGGGAAACAATAGCGGCAGTTGCTCCACTAGGAGACCCCAGGCCGCAGGCTCCTGAGTGCTGTGCAGGCAGGTAGGCTTTTGCCAACTACCGCGCAATCCCCGTATTCTCATCCACATACACACTCACTCACACATGCTCTCACTCACTCTCTGCTGGATGTTCTAGTTGACTGCTTTGCGGTTTAGCTGCAAAACTGGTAGGGTCTGGGAGCAAGTGGATGGAGCTTGCAGCTACTCTGCAACCATCTTGGATCTCTTCAGAATCTCACTTTTAAAGCATGCTGCCATATTGATTGCTTTGAATAATACTAAACCTTTCCCCCAAATTAGAAATGGTGTCAAGTAGATGGTATATGGATGCTCACCTGCAAACAGACACTAAGTCAGATGCATGCTGTAATACATTTTCATATACATTTATATGTATTGTTATTTTTGCATTTAAAAATGATGCATTCCAGTGGTACATGGGATGAGAGTGGCTAGAGATAGAACTTCTAAGTGGCCTGAAAAGATTGAAGTCCTGAGAAAAGCAAAACAGGCAAATGACACAGTGAGGAAGCAATCCAGTATCTTCAGAGTTAGGTTCATTGTGTGGCTCTTCAACTGTATTTACTGAAAAGCTACCCCCTTTTTAGTTGTGTGAATGCTACAGTAGTAGAGGACTACCCACGTGCTAGCATACAGATACACACACTGGCCAGAGGAATTCACATGGGATCTCAAGAGTGACACTGCCTCTCCAAGGGGCTGTTTGGAACTATATAGGGACATTTCCAGTTGGTGCACTTGCAGAGGATGCGAAGTGCTCTAACATTTAGTGTACAACTTCAGGAGATGTTAAAAATTCAGCAACATCTTGAACAGTTCTGCACAAACAAAAATTATCATGCCAAAAATGTGCAGCAGTCCCCCCTTATCTGCAGTTTTGCTTTTTCTGGTTTCAGTTACCCTTGACCAACCACAGTCCCAAAATATTAAATGGAAAATTCCAGAAATAAACAATTCATAAGTTTTAAATTGCATGCTGTTCTGAGTAGTATGATGAAATCTCACTCAGTCCTGCTCTGTCCTGATTGGGAAGTGAATCATCTATTTATTCAGCACATCCACATTGAATGAGCTACCTGCCCACTAGTCAGTTATCATAGTGACTGTTGAGGTATCACAGTCCTTGTGTCCAAGTAACATTTATTATACTTAATAATGGTCCCAAGCACAAAAGTAGTGATGCTGGTGATTTGGATATGCCAAAGAGAAGCCATAAAGTGTATGCGTGTATAGAAAAAAACAGTATGCATAGGGTTTGGTACTGTCCATGGTTTGGGCATTCACTGGGGCTCTTGGAATGTATCCCTCACAGATAAGGGAAGACTACTGTAAATTGTTTCCTTTTTGAGAAGTTCAAAAAAGGAAATAATTTTTTTGTTTATATGCATTGATTATTCCCATCTAGGGATCTTTGAGTTTCTAATAGTTGCCATGAGTTCTAGGAATCTGTAAGCCTCATTTGACATTTCAGATCCCAAGCTTATCCAAACTTCTCTTTTGACTTCCAGAATCATTATCCAGCTGTGTACATCTCCATCTGGATATCCCAGAGGACCTAACTCATCACATCCAAAAATCACACGCTTTCTTTTCTTCCTCAGACCTTTTCATCTCAAACATCCCCTGCATTGGTGAATGCTACTGCAATGGCGGCCAAGTTAAAAACCTGGTGATTGTCCTATATCCCTACCTTACTCTCCTCACCCTCACATTTAATCAGTCACTAAATCCTGGGTCTCCACTCCTTAGTTTCTTTCATACTTTTTCTTTTTAAAAAATTCCTGCTGCTATTGCCTTAGTTGAACCTCTTCTCATCTCTCACCTGGACTTTTTCATTAGCATTCTAACCAATCTCTTTACCTCACTGCATCAATTAGGAATCTTTTGGTTGCAAGTGACAGAGAACTCAACTAAATAAGCTCTTATAACTTAGAAGTGAGAAGATTCAGAGACAGCTCAATCCAGGGTCTAAAATAATATCATTAGAGCTCTGACTCATTCCCTCCTTATACTCTACTTTCCTCTGTATGTCTTCATCTTAGGCAGGTTCTCCCAGTGTGGATCATGCTGGCAACTCAGTTTCAGGTCTATTCTTCCAGCAATACCAGCTGAAAGAGACAGCCTCTTCCTTAGAGCTTTCAGCACAGTCCCAGAATCAGTTCCTCTTGGCCTTCACCATGTCATATGACCAACTGAGCCAGAAAGGGAGTCAAGTCATGCTACATACCCTACTGAATGGTCACGGGGAGCAGTGTTTTATAGAAGAAAAGAGAGAATGTGTAGTTGAGAGTAAATATCTATTAAAACTTTCTCTAATCCCAGGTCTACTCAAGTACCAGAGTGATCCTTTTTTGTCTATTGAATCACATCCTTCCCCAGATAAAAATCCTTCCTTGATTTCCCATTGCCTACGTGACAAAGTCTAGAAAAGTATGAGTGGTGCCATAAGATTTGACCTCTGCCGACTCTTCATGTTCTGCTTCTCCTTTTACCTGGCTCCCCACCCTGCCTTGGCTCCTACCACTGAGATCCCCTAACCACCTTCTGGTGTTCTGTGCTTTGAATTTGCTCAGAAAACACACCCCATTTCTCCACCTGCAATATGCCTATTTATTACCTCCCCTCTCCTAACCCCTTCCCCAACCTGCCTTTGTATCCCCACTGAACATGCTCCTGTCACCCAGTCCTGTCTTGACTGGTCTGTCTCTGCCTCTGACCTTAAGGTCAGAAACAGACATTTACCTTCATATTTCAAATACCCACAAAGGTGCATGACTCATTTTTGGCAGTGATAAATCTTTATTAAGTGATTTAATCAATAAAATATAATTAAGCCAAACAGGATATAAGTACAGATTTATTGATAGTTTAAGAATTACAATACATGGAGAAAAAGGAATCAAAAAGTGTTCTTAGTGCCAGAGGTGCAATGACTACTTTGAGTGGAACAGTGTATTACAGTACTATTTAGTGGGTCAGTGTGTTAATTTATTAAATAATCATTATTTTTGGAGGGGTGGGGATTTGGTAACATAATTTGGTTACAAGCATATCTGAGATCTATTTTTATGTAATTATAATGGCCTGAGAACAAGTAAACTTTAGCCAGTAAATAGACTGCAGTGGTTGGGAGGCTAGTAAAATTGTTGGCATTGATTGTTTTGTCTTCAAACCTAAAATCTTCCTAGACTCTGCTATTCATATGGAAACGACTACCAAGCTCTCAAACTAATGGCCAAGGTCATTTTTTCCAGCAAGCCAGTGATGCAGCTGTGTCCAGTGCCCTAGGCAGGACTTGAAAGAACTTTGCCTCTCCACTGCCAGTGTGTGTACAGGGTGGGGAGGAATGCCCCTCCCCGGCACCATAGGTCTGCTTTGAACAATGTTCCAAAGAAAGCCCCCCTAGCATAGTGAATAATAAACAATTCTTTTTCCCCTTGAGGCTCAACTCAAAGAACATTTTTATTAGGACTTTTCTAAGGATTTAGGGAGAACAAAATTTGGGCTTTGTCAGAACAATGAAAGCTCTAGATAATAGGGATCATGGCTGTATTTATATATAATTTTGTCCTGAATTGACTGTCTCTAGAGTTGAAATTCTTCTGCAAAGTGCCAATCCTCATTTCACCGCGCTGAGCTATCATCTGAGCTAAGAATGGAACTCGGGTTTCTTAACTTCTCAGCCAGAACTCCATCTATTAGAACACTGTGACTCTCAATTGTGTCTTAAATTAGGCACATAAATGAATTCACTCACACTCTTTCTGCCTACCAAGTTTCTGCAGAGGAACTGATCAGTGCTACATGATACAGTTGGGAGAATTTCCTGAGTTCTACAGTCAAACTCCTACAGACTCCAGGAGTGGGAGAAGCTCAGATTGAAAAAGCTCAAGTCTCTTTGAGTCTTGTAAAAGCTGCACAATCACTCCCCCTCCCCCATCATCAGTCAGATGTGAAATGAAGGAAACCCTTCTAGTCCTAGGCCACCTTCACTAGGGAAGTTCCATGTTTAATGTGAGAACCTGTCAGGCCAGCAAGTTGGGAAGAGATTCTGCAAGTGTGTGAAAGAATATGCCTGGACATAACTGCATGCTGCACTTCATCATCGTTGGAATTTTAAACGGGGCTCTGCCTCACTCCGCAGTTCTGTTTCCCAACTGCATCCATCTGGAGGAGTGAAGAGAGGGGTTTAATGAATTAGAGCAAATTGCTTGGCATTGTTCTGACCTGAGAGCTGATGGGAACTTGGGGGCAAAGTGCCTTTTACTTTTAATGAGCACTTGCCTGTCTTTTAAATTTTACTTTTCTTTGTGGTCACTTGAAGCTCTAGTGCCTGTGCGGTGGGGGGAGGGGAGGAAAAACACATAACAAACCCAAAAGGAGAATATAAATAAATATCATTTGGAATCTTGCATAATATCAGCCAATGGCAACAGCAGGTTTTTGACAGGCCTGCGAACTTCCCCAAAACAACATCCTGCCAGCCTGGCTGTGATTCAGGCATGAGTCAACGCAGCAACATGGGCTTCTGCCAGCCCGCTTCCCCAGCCCAGAACGACTCCCCCCTCCCAGGCCCGTCATCGGTCTATTAACATTTAGAATCCAGGCTGGACTGACTTGTTATTAGTGGCACTGGTCCCCCTCAAGGTAACAACACCGGGGAATCTTTTCTTCTAGCATTGAAAATAAATCTCCAATGAAGAAAGATGCCTCTTCATCACAATGTGATCTTTGATAAAAGGGGGTCTGTGCATAGTTTTTATAGCTGACACAATTACTGCAGACTGAAGAAGAGCTCTTTTGCCACCCCCTGGAGTCTTGTTATAATGAGCCCTGGACCTGCAGTCACCTTTTTGTTACCCAAGCAAGGGACAGAGCCTGCTGAACTGGGAGGTGTCACAGGAATGAGCAGAGCCCCAAGTGTGGTGGAAATAATTTCCTACTGTTATTAGGAGTCTACCTACCACAGATACTTTTTTCAAAGACTGCCTTTCACTTGGAAACGAGGGCTGTGCTTCAAATAGGAGTTCTCACTCTGTGCACATGCAGCAACAATCACAAGCCACCCTCTCCCCACCGCCCGAAAAAAAAAAAAAAAAACAACCGAAAACAAAACCCTGCCATGTTGCTCCTGTGGAGGCCTCTGACTTGGGAAAGCACAGCACAGTCGTGACCATGCAGACGTTGACTCAGAGTAGAGCTATAAAACATGAAATTTTCTATAAGTAAATATGGAGCCAGGAGTAAGACATAATGGAGAGCAAATGACATTCTTTGTCCGTTCTCTTCCCCATTATTCTATTGTACTGGAACTAAGGAGCAATTTATAAAGGCAGAATCGTGCAACTTCTTTTTTTTAAAGGGTAAGTTCTTCACTCCTTTTCTTTAACATTTTGACCAAATAAAGAACTGGGCTGCTCACAATGCTTATGTTAAACTATTCCTCTACTACTGAAAACACAGGGCCACTTTTGATATTCTCACATCCATTTGAGAATCTAGAGGGAATGATGTAGTTTGTACAAGTCCTGGCTTGGTGCTGTAGCCTTGATTCTTCAGTGATGATTTAGGCCTGCTTTTTTGTACATCCATAGCAGGGCACACACTCCCCTGGACTGATTAGCTGGCAAAGTTCTTTAAAGGGAGCATTCAAGCAACCCTTAGAAAATTGCAGGCATGCAAATGGAGAGTTTCAATATAGAGAGGATATTTTGGATATAGGATTCTTGCACATTTCTAATTCTTTTTTAAACAGCTTCTCTTGGCTTATACCTTGAATGTCACTTGTCTTGTGGGAACATCCCTTGTGATGAAGAAGTGACTCAGGTGTTAAAAATGTTCGTGAATAAGTGGCGATCTTGCCCTCACAGAAGACAAAACCGAAGCTGTGAGATTATGCTGGGAGAGTTACGAGGGCTGTCAGTGGGCGCTCACTTGGGAAGCCACTTCCCTGCAGGTTGGGCCCACCTCTCCTGTGCCAGCCAGAGTGTGGGCGTGACTGAGCTTTCTCACAAATGCTGGCCCTCGTTCTGCGTTTTTGAAAATTTAGCCTTTGCTGTTTACTCTAGTTTCAGACATGATATTTTTTAAAACCACACTTGGAATCTGCAGTACCTTTTCTTTCCTTATGAAACCTCTAGCGTAACTTTGGCAGTGGAAATTGACCTTGTTTATCAGCAGTTCACAAGCTGTTGAGATGGCGAAGAGCAAACTAATGGCAGGGGGGCCCAGCCAGCAAATTCCGGCCCTCCCAGGGTCTTTACTATATAGGTGCACTTATTCACAACGTGACTATCCTATCGTCTCCAGCCTCTGGCTTTTGCAGCTGCCTCCTCTTCTGCTCGTGATGGCCACAGATTTCTGCTTATCATCCATTTCCATGCTGGCTTTGTATGCCTCTTTGTAAGCCCCGCTCTGAGTAGTTTCCGCAGCATGCGTGGCATTGTAGGCAACTAGTGGATAAGCTGCCTGGCCTGTTTCAGTCATTCTGGGCCTCCTTTGTCTTGTTTCCTTTTTGATGGCCTAATTTCACACTCATTCTGACTGAGGACTCTTTTCAAACAGCAGCCGATATGAGTGTGCTATTGTTCCGTGCGGCTGCCAGATTATTATTTTTCAAATGTATTCACTGCATGGATTTATCATGTAAACTCCTAGTAAAAGCTATTGCCCCTGAGAAGGATTTGAGCATTTGTGTAATTTCCTGAAATTCTCAAGTGTATGTGTTTGTAGTTTCTTTTTTTCTCTCCTTCAAATAGATACAGCCATGTCAGAGCAATCCATAAACAATATTGATTGCACAAAACCACAAAACTGTCCATCTCGAAGCTCCCTCGTCCCCTGCTGCAGACGCTAATCTCTAAGAAGAAGCTCTCCCTTTTGCACAGGTTATAAAAGGAACACACACACTGTTTGGATTCCCATTGACAGGATCTAAGCTTCAGTGACATTTTACCAATATTCTTGGTGTTAGCCTTGTGTCAGTTTGGGACTAAAAGCTGGAAAATTATTCTACCTGTGAAACATGTCCTTCTTAACCCAGCAGAAACATGCATAAATGCAATAATGCACATATATCTTGGGTTCCAAACATGGAATATGCTGCCTTCTACTTGATTTGATAGTCTAATACAGTTTAGACCATTAATTGGTAAAATGGTTTGGGAACTTGGTTCATTGCCTGAAATCTGTGCAAGGCAGTTCCATTTAAAGATCTTTTTTGTTTCCTTTTAGACTTTTATTCTTTGAATAAATAATTCAACTTAATAACCTCTATGATCTGTGAGGTTACTTGTCACCAAAAGGAACTCTATTGGCTTAATGGAGCATATCTCTGAATGCTTTTCACTGAGTTATCTGGTACTTCTTGATTTTCCCTCTTCAGCCTCATATTTCCCAAATGGATTGATTCTGTTCCAAAAGCCATAACCACACATCAGTGTGGTTCATATCTTGCTAATATCTTTGGAACACCGGGGTCAAGGTTATTATCCGAAGTTCATTTTTAAAAACTATATGGCCATTCAGGAAGCTCTGTCTTATAACCCAATGAGGCATTCACATAAACACACATTCTCAAATAGCAACTGATCTCTTAAAAATGTCTAACATTTTAAGTAATTGAACATTAATGTGAATAGCAATAAAAATTCTGTAGTTTAACCTCAAGACTGATTGGATTTCAAGAGAAGAGCTTTAATAAAGGGCCCACTGAATTTAGGACAGATGCCGGCATTATGCTAGGCTGGTAGCTGAATCTTGGATCAAACACAACTTTGCAATGACTCATACATTTTACTAATTTATAAGTGCAGCCTTCCTTGAAATTCCAGTGTAAAGACTAGCATTCTAAGCTATAAAAGTGAATATGACCTTGAAGTAAATGAAAATGAGAGTATTGTTCATTGACTAGACAATCCTTAAGCTTATCACTTTCCCGTTCCCACCTCTAGCTTTTTATTTTTTCTGAGTTTCACATGAGGGACTGTGTGAAGCCAAAAACATAAATCTGACTTCAGAAGGTTTGTATAGCAATAAATAATAAAACCTTATCTGGATAGCCAATAGAAAAAGATTGGACAGCAAATTCATTTAGAAACAACATCAGACTACCCAATATGGTCCTATGGGATTTTGCTCTGAGGCTGGCTAGGATAGAGCCATGTGTGATGGACAACTAGGGAAGTATTCTCCTTCCTTCTGCCTACTTTAGAAGCTTCTAGTTTTTATTTCCTGTGCCCCGTCTTCACCCACCTCCTTAGACCCCCCGCACTCCTCTCTGTGCCTATGTCTGACAGGACCCATCTGTCTAGCGCCAGAGATGCTGAGTTCAGCAGACCCAGTTTTCCTTTTACTCACATTTTCTACCATGGACTTCTGATTTTCAATGCTTGCATATGAAAATGACCTCACTATAAAGTTGTATAGAAAAATAGGGTATGAAATTGTACTTTTGAAAAAATCCCAAATATGCAAAAAATGACTATATTAGAAGAAAATACATTACAAATATACTAATGGTCATTGTCCTTTGTCTTTATACTTGTCCTTAATTTTTTTTTACTATAAACATACTTCTATAACTGGAAGTGTTTTTATTTGTCCTTTTACACGCAGTATATAAGACATAGCTTGAACTATATAAAAATCAAATTAAGAAAATAGATTTATAACACAAATTATTAAGGAGCCATTGTTTTATTTCCTGATTCTGGGGCCTGAAAAACATTTCTACACTCAACTTACATATTCTTGCACACTCATTGCTGTGAAAGCAGAGTGCTTGTGCTGTGTTTCACATCTTCCCGGCCCACCTCTTTAGGCCTGCTCCTCACCTCATCTGCACTGACTTTGTCCCTGGGGCAGTTCTGCCAGATCCCTCCAGAGTCCACCGGAACCCATTCAGTCACTCGGACACATGCTCAAAGAGGTTAATAGCCAAGGGCAATCCCTGGACCATTGGGTAGAACACGGGCAAACATTCCCTTCTCCCATTTCTGTGGTGGATAATCCTGAGGCGTGCTCTCTACAGCTCCTGAATGGTTCCCAGTGGGGTTATGTATTTGAAGTATATGAGGCAAAAAATCACATTTCAGTTGTGAAGTTAATATATGTTTATGGTAAAAAAATGGAAACTAAGAAAAGTATAGAAAATACAAAGTATAGCTCAGTAATATACCTTGGATTAGATTGCCCTCCTTGGTTTTACTCTTCCAAGTCATCCACTTGGACTCTAGTTAGAGTGTTTTCTTTGGGAAATGCCAAAGTCTGTTATGTTGATGATGCCACTTCCTGGGATGATTATAAGATACTTTTTCATCATTCTCAATAACTTTAATATCCTCTCCACTTTCTTCAAAACTCCCAACCCCACAAACTTCTCTGTATGTCACTGCCATCTCCTGTTCCATCAGACATCACTGCTTTTCTCTTTTTTACCCACTGTGGACTTGGCCTCACATGTTACAGAGAAAAAAGAAGTCTTCATATTCCTGCCAGTAAGTCACCAATCCTACCTGCATCTAGTCCATTTTCTTCATTCTCTTTACCAAAAGTTTTCTCTCCACATATGCTCTCAATCCCTTATGTGCCTCCTCACCTCCCATTCATTCTTCAGGCATTTCTAAATCTGTCTCAGCCCTCACCACTCCCTAGAAGGGGCTCCCTGAGCACTACCAATCACTCTTTTTTTTAATTTTATTTTTTACCATTAACACCATTACAGATGACAGTCATTACAGATTGACACCACAGATTTGCTACCCCCAAATTCTGCCCACCTCCACCGCCCGCACCCACCCTTCCCTCTGACCATCAACACACTATTGTCTGTGTCTATGAGTTAGGCATATATGTTCTTTGTCTAATTCCTTCCCCCCTTTTCATCCAGTCTCTCCCTCCCCCTTCACCTATGATATCTGTCAGTCTGTTCTATGTGTCCATGCCTCTGTTTTTATTTTGTTCTTCAGTTTATCTTAATTGCTGAACCCAGAAGAGGCCTTTCAATCATCCTTTCCAGATCTTTCTGCAGGACCTGAATCAACCCACCATCTCCTTCTTCTCTCTTGGCTTCTAGAAGATTACACACTACAAGTGTCTTTCTGCCCATCCAGCCACTACTTTTCAGTTTCCTTAGTCACCCCCCTCACCACATCTTTTATCCAACTCTAAATGAGTTTCTCAGGCTTGGTCTTGCCATTATGGGCAAAAAGATGCAGGAAATAGAATTCAGAATTGACCTTCACTTGCCATGTCTGTCCATTATCTGTGTTTTTAGTGTGTTGGTTTTATCCTTTTCTAGTGAGGATAGACTCTCTACATTCAGGGAATCTGGATGCCCACAACCATCGACACATAATCTAACAAACCTAACTAGAGCATAAATAAGGATTTCCTCCTTTGAAGTAGAGTTTTTAAATATTAGAGAAGATCTCTAATGGGCCTGTTTGGGCCATGTGCTTTCTCCTTAGACTGGAATTATGACTGGTAAAGATTATGAATTTTGGCCCTGAATGGTGTGGCTCACTTGGCTGGGCGTCATTCCACAAAGCAAAAGGTCATGGGTTTGATTCCCAGTCAGGCACATACCTGGGTTGCAGGTTTGGTCCCTGGTTGGGGCATGTATGAGAGACAACTGATCAATTTTTCTCTCTGACATCGATGTTTCTCTCCCTATCTTTCTCTCTTTCTTCCCCTCTCTCTAAAAGTCAGTAAATAAAGTCTTTAAAAAATAAAGATTTGGCACTAAGAAGTGGGTTGCAGAATCAACTATCAAAAGTTTGTGAGTGGTTTTGGTAATGAATAGCATGTAGAGGCTAGAAGAATTTCAAGGTGTGTGATAGCAAAACACCTAGATTAACTTTACCAAATATTGATAGAAATATTAAAGGCACTTCTGGTGAGGGCTCAACATTTTTTGGAAACTGGAGGAAAGACAATTTTTGTTAGTGGCAGAAACTTAGCTAAATTGTGTCCTATACTTGTATGGAAAGTGGATCTTGTAAATGATGAACTTGAATATTTAGTCAGGTAGATTTCAAAGCAACGTGAGACCTAAATGACATTGTAAGCATCCTTATCAAAGAGAGGTATGGGGAGATTTGACCCAGCCACAGAAGATGAAGTGGTCATGTGACCACAGAGGTAGAGATCACAGTGATGCAGACACAAGGTGGCAATACTGGCAGCCACCAGAAGCTGGAAGAGACAAAAAATGGATTCTTCCTTAGAACCTCCAGAGGAAACATGGCCTTGCTGACATCTAATTTCAGACTTCTGGCCTCCAGAATCTTTGAAGTCATGTATAATCCCATCCTTCTCCCCCCGTGTAATTTCAGCTCATTTCTAAGACCTAACCCTTCTACCCCTGAAGTAGATCTCAAATGTGTTCACTTCTCTTCACATTCAGTCTTCATTCTAACCCAAGCCATAACCATCTCTCATCTGGGCTTTCTACAGCAGCCTCCTAACTATTTCACCTATTCTACCCTTGCTCCATTTCATTTTTTATACAGTAGTAAGAGTAAGCTGTTAAAAATGCAAAACCAGTCATGTCACTTTCCTACTTTAAACTCTTCAGTGGTTTTCAGTTGCATTTAAATAAAATCTTAATCAAAGTGTATAAAGTCATGAAGGGGTCATGTAGTAGATGCTATCACTTGCTGTTCAGAATACCCTGCGTGAATGAAGGACTTAATCCCCTAATGCTGACTGACTTCAGCTGTCAGCTCCCTTTTGGGTCTGCCTCAACTGAAGACAGCTGCCTTTCCCAAGGAGATGGCCCCCTTTCTGGAGCGGCCTTTACCCAATAACTGATGAATGATGGCAGAGGGTGGTATAAAAACCCAGCCTTCACACCCCAATTGGTGAGCTCCAACTTGGCTAACTCTAAAGGAGTCAAGGCTCAGTTGATATCTCTGTTGATACTGGATCACAGCTCAACTTCTGCCTTCTCATGCTTTCTTCACTCCCTTCAATAGGTGCTGATCCTAACAGCATCCTCTAATAACCCTCCACACACTAATTTCACCAAAAAGTCTGCTTTCTGGAAACCCAAACTGTAGCAATCTGTGAATTAAATGTTGAGATCAAGGCAGGCAATAATCCCACTCTCCTCTTTGATTTTCAGATTATATTCAGAATGTTGTCACACTTGTAGTGTTATGTTCAGTTTTTGGGTTGCCTTTTAAGAAGGACATCGACCAAAAAGGACAAATAGGATGTAGAAGAGCTAAAAATCATGTCATAGGACAAATTGTTAAGCAATGGAACTCGATAGCCTGGAGTAGTATTAACTCAGTAGAAACATAATCATTATCTTTAGGTTTTTTGAGAAGCTGCCAAATGGAAGATTTCACCTCCTGTTGCTCTGGGAACTAGAATTAGTTGCAATGGATGAAAACATCCTGGGACACAAGCTTAGATTCAATGTAAGGAAGAAGTTTCTAGTAGCATGTAATGGCCTCCTTGTGAAATAGAGTTCACCTTTACTGGACTCGTGTGACTACATCGTGAGGATCAAGTAGCAAAGATATCTGAGGTTAGAGAAAGTGTTGGCAAGATGACTGAGTTCTCCACGACAGTGCTCTATGACTTTGTGCTCTAAGACAGGCTTTTACAAAGTTTGTGAGGAGTTGATAGCTGTAACCTGAAAAATAAATTCCATAGCCAAGTAAATTTGGGAAACAGCTAAATAATGTGAGGTGGGTTGTTTTTACTGCAGGACATTTTAGAGTTTTCATATGTCAAAAATGCACTGTGAGTGTTCACAGAGGCCACCCAGGACTCAGTAGAGCTAAGAACTCTTGTTGGCTCAATAGTTAGTCAAAAGAAGAGGGCCAGGGTTCTGTGGAACCTACTTTGAGAAACTTTGCTTTAGAACAGTATGTTCTTCTGAGGTTTTAATGAAGAGACAGTGATTCTTAACCCAGAATAATGAAAATATAGATTATTGAGTATTAGTAATTAAGTTTCCTACATGTGTGGGTACTGGCTAAAAAGTAAGAACTTTCTCCCTCCTTTGAAGTAAGAGTATATTTTTGTACACCTGTGCCTTCAGCATGTGATTGTGCTTGCTAACCCCATCTTGGCAATATTAAGATAGATGATAGATAGAAGCTATAGCATTATCATTTTTGCTTATATTCTTTATTAAGTGCCACAGTAACCTTTTTTTCAAGTTTACTACTTATTTATATTTTGGGATCTCCATAAGGTCCTTGGATAAAGAATCCTTCCAAATACATTTACAGATGAAACTCACAATAAAGGGACATGCTTGACTACTTTAGTCAAAATTTAGATCTTCAGAGTCAGAAAACCCCAGCAAAAGTTATCAATTTTACACAACCAGGCTCGTTTCTATCTTGTTGCATTGTACAGACACTGTGGGCAGTAGCAATTACCCAGCTGTCTAATCAACACCCATAATTTAATTCTCCACGTTTGCTCCCCTTTATTCAGCACTTTTGGTAACATTGTGCTCACTCCAAGAAGAAAGAAAGTACTAGTACAGCCAGACTGTTACTTATTTCTGTCTTAATGATTCTGTGAACTCTCTTAAAAAATACCTATTCTAAACGTCTGATAATTGGCCTGATGTTTTTCAGTGGAGTGCGAAGTGCTCAAAAAGTTGAATCACAAAGTGTCAGGTTGGTCCTATGACAATGGAGGACGTGCAGCAGCTCTCACTGTCTCCAGACCACAGTGCTTTTTGGTTGATAGGTCAACAGTTACCCTAACATGTAGCTTTAAATAAATTGAGGAGGCAGGAGAAGACGGAGAGAATTGTAGGATTAACTCATGTTTTTCAGAAATCTTTTCAGTTAGTATCAGCACTAAAAATTTATGGAGTAACCACTACTTTAGAAGATACTTTGGGCAACAGAATTACTTCACATAACTCTGTTTGCTATGGAGACATTTTCCAAGGGCAAAAAAAAAAGTAGTAAGTAGTTCAAAGTTAGTGGGTAGCTAATTAAAGACAATTAGGCTATTCAAATTAACATCTCAAAGTCCTTCTAAACCTTAAGGAGGCAAATCAAATAATGGCAAAGTAAATATTTAATTAATCCATGTTGGAGTTAATAAATCATCTCTAAGACATGTGAATGATGTAAGACTGTTGTGTGAGCAAATAGGTTTTATCCATTTTAAGTGTTACCTATCTATTGGGGCTCATTTTTTGCCAAGATACACCCTCCACCCTCAACACACACACTCATACACACGTACACTTATAACACCGCTACCAAACACCAGAGATCATGTTCCTATGGCAACTACAGCTCATTTTATTGCAGTCATCTTTACACAAAATCAGCTTTAGAAATCCACTGTGATGAAAAGGGATATCTGTTCACACTTGTCAAATTAAGCTTTCTAAACCACATGTAATAGCATGTCCTCGCTATTGCCTGGGACTATACTGTGGGTCAAAAATCATACCAATTGTATAGTTTGATTAATCAATATTGCATCGTACATGAACCAAAGTCCTCAAACACAGAGGTCACAAACCCAATTATCTGAAATCCCTCTTTGCCTGACTGTGCCATCTGGAGGCTGAAGAAACACTCTGAGTGTGTGTGGTCAAAAAGGCCTCCGATAAATAGCATGGGGAGCTTTTGGGGACACTCGGGGCAATCTTGCTCTTTTATGTACCTGCATACCTTTCCTTCCTCCCTGTGCTCCATAAGAGAGATTCCAGTTCCTCCTTGAAGCAGTAGAACATGTCAGGGATACAAGAAGTCCTTTGGAAACATTAGAGAGTATATTCCTGCATTTAGTGGAATAACTATGGGGCTGGAGTCAGTGGCCCCTGACCCTGCTATTGATTGGCTTTGTGACCAGAGAGAGTTACTTAACCTCCTTGGGCCTCAGTTTCTTCATCTGTAAAATGAGTACTTGGACTAGGTGACCTGTCAAGTCTAATTTGGTTCAAATCTTCTGTGACATTGTATTTAAAGGAATCAAGTAACTTGAACAAGTGAGACTTCAACACTGTGGAGGTGATCAGAAAGGAGAGTGAAGGAAAAACAAACTCCACCCCTGCAAAACCAAAGGGAACTTCAAAACATACCAATACATCTACATTTAGCTTGTTATTTTTGTTATTTAAAGGAAATGGACCCTTTAGTCAAATGAGACCAAGTTAAGAGATTTTGTTTTATGAAGAACTTGTGACTGGATGAATGTATATCAGGGTTCTGCTCCATGACCTTGTTCCCTAATGGAGAAAATGCATGGTGAGTTTGCAATAGGAAAACAGCAGGGCAGAAAGGACTAGTGGGGCCAGGAATTCCACTGGGGAGTCCCTGTAAGGTCAAAGTTCTCTCTCATCCAATCTAGGAAGCAACGGGAAGTAGGAAAAAGAGGTTACTCTTTTGGTAGCACTCCACTGTCTCTAATGACTCCCTAAATGGTTTTAGACATTTTGAAATTCCTCTTTCTTTAAAAGCAGAGCCATTCTTTCTCCCCAGATGCCACTGTGCTTCCTGACATATTAAGTTATAGATATTTTCTTCATGACCTCAGGCTTTTACGGCCTCTGTGAATCAGTCAGTCTGCCCTTGTTGCTCTTGCTGCATGGTGTTGGCAGAGCTGAGTTACAAGATCTCAGCTGTTGTTCCAGCATTTGCTTTATGGTGACAGAAGCCATATTTTCCCAACCAAAGTTTAGGAAAGCATGGCATGACAAGTATGAATGGACTCACGAAGACAGTAGCACAGAATATGAGAAATTAAGGCTGTTTTGGAATACCTCTGATATACCAGATCAGTCTGGCAGCTTGCCATGCTTTGTCTGGTGAAAGGAGAGGACTGGTGGACCTTCCAGTTAAATGGCCTGATTTCTTTGTATTCACCCCATTCATCCTGGTTCTTTAGATCACGATGCCTTGTGGGTTTTTTGTTTGTTTGTTTGTTTTGTCTTCCAGATACATATAGAAGGATAAGTTTTGGAATCTGGAGTCAGAAGATTACCAAAGCTTTCAGTTTTCTCATGCCCCAAGAAAAAGATTACCTTTCAAGAAATGCAGAATCATTTTCTTTCATGTTTTTTTAAAAATATATCAAAATGGAAAACATTTAATTGAAGACAGATGTGGTTTTTTTAAATTGTTGTTCAAGTACAGTTTTCTGCCTTTTACTCCCATCCCAGCCACCCCGCAGCCCTCCCCACCTCCCTCCCATTTCCATCCCCCCCTTGTTTTTGGCCAGTTGTTCCTTTATAGTTGTTCCTGAAAACCCTTCCCCTTTTCCCCTGAAATTCCCTCCTCTCTCCCATCTGGTCACTGTCAGCCTGTTCTCTATTTCAGTGTCTTTGGTTATATTTTGCTTGTTTGTTTGTTTTGTTGATTAGTTTCCTGTTAAAGGTGAGATCATATGGTATTTGTCTTTTACCACCTGGCTTAATTTGCTTAGCATAATGCTTTCCAGTTCCATCCATGCTGTCGCCACCCATACGGTCTTTGCCTGACTCAACCCTTGAGTGCTTTGGGGATGGAAGCTCCATGAGGGCAAACAATGCTGTCTGTATGATTCACTGTTGCATGCACAGTATTTATAGAATTATACTTGGTATGTAGAAGGTGCTGAATAATCATTTGTGGAATGAATGAGTGATATTATTTGATCAAAGATTGAACTGTACCAAGTTTCTTTCAAAATTTGTGGTAATATTAGAAATAAGGACATTTTAACAAGACAAATCTATGATAGAAAGAATAACAAACTCCTATACTCTTCTCATATATTTAGCAGTATTTCATCCTGAATGACAGGCCTCTCAGATGCTACTTGTTTATCTCTTTGACCTAAATAGCAGTACACAGAAAGGGCAAGAGTCCTTACAGTACAATGTCAGATGTAGCTGGTGTGTGAAACCTGTTTCAATCTGATCTTTAGTCATTGTTTCCTTGTTAGGACTTTTGATCAGAAATGTCTATACAATTCTATCAAAAAATTGCCATTTATTCCTTAAAGTCATTTCTGCCCTATTTTATTTTCTATTAAAAATCCAATTCAGCGTCAACTATTAACAGGTTTCCATTTTTTTTCAAATCACCAAACCCCAATGTTATTTCAGCAATGTTATTATCAGAAAAGTCTTACTTCTTCAGAGTGACAATTTTATGTTTTTCTAAATGAAAAAGTAAAACTACAATAAAACTTATCTATTTGGAATTTCTAATAATTTGGACAAGGAACTGGGTTAATGTTTATTTTTACAATAACTTGGAAGAACGAATTTGTTAAGCTACTTATTACAGCAAAAATTTAAATTATGTAGAACAGTTACTAAGCAACCTGGAAATGAATTAACATAAATAAATATGCAAATAACACACTCTTTTTTAAATACATTATAGTAGCTTCCCAAGAAACTCCACTAGGCATGATTATTTATCTAACTTAAATTACTGTAAGAATGCACTGTGCATATGTACTGCTTTATTGTATACTTTACTAAACAACTGCCTATAATACATTTAATTATCATAGCAACCCTGTAAACTATTCACTATACCCATTTTACAGATTAGAAAACAGTAGCTCAGAGGAGTTAATACATGAGCTCAAGGACACATGACTAGTAAGTGGTAAAGCTAGGACTTAATTAAATGTAGGTCTTCAAATGCATGATCCAAAGCTCATTTCACTGGAACACAGATGCCTATAATGGTTTTAATATGTTCTGTAATTTTTTAAAAAATGTTCTCTAAGTAACCAGAGGGCAGGTGGGAGGGGATAATGGGGTGGGGAAGGGGGAAGGGCCATCAAGGAACACGTATAAAGAACACGTGGATATAGCCAAAGGGGGGTAGGATCAAGGGTGGGGAGGTGGGGATGGCTGGGGTGGGTGGGAGTGGTGGGGGGAAATGGAGACAACTATAGTTGAACAACAATAAAAAAAGAGGAAACAAATGGTCTGTAATTTAGACTTTTCATTAATCCCGACAGGTCAATTAGCTCAAATTAATGTGTTTTCCCCAAGTCAGAAGATAGAGTCAAGAAGAGCTTTGGAAAAAGGCAGTGTAAAAGCAACAATTTCAATGATCATTAACCAGTGATGATTAGAAACACTTCTCATACCCAGAGGATTTTCAGAATGTTCCCATCTATATCTTTATAATTGAATACTAAGTTTAGAAGAAACCTCACAGATCATCAGCTATTTCCATTCCAAGAGAGAACATGGGTACCTTGCTTTGTGATGGGGGGAGAAGAAGAGTGAGCATGGATGTGAATACAGCTTCATTTATTTGTTCTTGCCCTCAGCTAACAGAGGATTGCAAAGGATCAGAAATTAGCATATCTTCATATTATTCCACAACAACTCTAGAAAACACTAGAGCAATGCTTTCAAAGTCAGGGAAAATTAATTTCAATCTAGAATTCTATACTCAGCCAAATTACCAATCAAAGGAAAGGGTGGAATAAAGAGATTTTCAGACATGAAAAAAATTTGTTTTCTTACTTCCTAAAGGCTACTGAAGGATGTGCTATGTCAAAAGGAAAAAGCATATCAAAAGAGAGGAATAATGCAATATAAAACAAAGTGTACAAACATAGAAGAGAGGCAAAAAGAATTCCCAGGATATTGGCGAAGCGGGGGGTCCCAGGCAGAGAGTTTCAAACATTTGTGCCCAAGAACAGTATAGGGCTCTGAATTTATGGCCACCCTCCCCATATTGCAAGTAGACAGAATGAAAGTCAGCGGGTCGATGAGATCTATGATTGGGCAATGAAGTGCATCTCTAATATAAAAGTTTACACTGAAACTTGGTGCCTCCATTGTAATCCCTATTAACTGTAATGCAAAAAACCCCCACAAATTATCTGAATTTGTCTGAGTTATCTGTAAAAAGCCCCACAAATTATCTGTGTTTACATAGAATATATCTGGAAGGATTCATAGCCAGTAGCTGGATGCTTCTGGGGGAGAGGAAACGGGTGGCTATAGGGCCTGGAAGGGAGAGAGACTTTTTACTATGTATGTATTTTTTATATTTATGAATGGCTTATTATATGCACAAAGTAACAAAATATTCCCGCCTTTCTCAAAATTCCCCAGTTCAACAAACATGCAGATGAGACCTCAACTTGATCGGCCATGGGTGGATATACATGGGACCACTGGAAGAGATGATTCTCACTCCACTGAGTGTTTTCTTTCCTTCTAGTTAGCTCAGAGGCCATCTGGAGTGCTAGCTCAAAGGTATCATTGTAATATGTATTTCCAAATTGAAAGGTGGTTCCAATTTATACAGCCACCAGCAAGGCATTGAGATAACCTGCTTCCTTGTACCCCCTGGACGTATCATTTTATTTGTTTTACATCATTACATTATTTGGAGATGAAATTACTGAGCAATACTCAGAAATGTGCTGTTTTTGTTTGACATTTTGGTATTAATTTACCTGGACACAGACTGGATTTTTCACAACCTGGTGGCCTATTGGCATCCCTGCATGAAATTCTTGCTCATGGCCAGACTCCACAGGCTCTTTCTGTACACTTTAGGGTTTTGTTGCTTCAGAACAAGTGGAACACTAATTGTCCCCATGTAGTATTCATAATGAAGAGCTGAATTACTCTGAATGACAGAAAAACCAACTTGGCCACTGAAGGCAGCCTCATAAGCATAGCATGAATTTCTCATCTACTGTAGGATTCCTTAAAACATTTAATGCTGCACAAAAATTTCTGCTGGTGTCCTTGCCAGTAGCAAAATTCCAGCAGTGTCTGAGCAATGGTTCAGTCCCAGGAGCAGTCAAGATGCATTATCAGAGGTCTCAGGAAGTCAGTTCTTTGCTGGCTTATGTTAGCTAGCAGTGTGATTCTACTGCAGTTTAATGTAGTAGAGACAACGTGGGTTTTAAATCAGACCCATCTGCTAGCTAGAGCTCCACCTCTAACTAGCCATATAACCTTGGAAGCTTGTTTTGTCTGAACCTGTTTCTCATCTCTTAAATGACCACTGTAAAGCTGTTAACAGGATAGTAAGGAAGGTTAAATGAGATATATGCAAAGCACTTGGCTTATGGGAAGCACTTATTGCACATTTAAAGAAAATAAGTTAACCATATTAGCCAAAATATTTTTTAAAGCATTTGGAAGCATGCCTGGATTATAATGAAACTTCAGTGAATGGTGGTAATAATTCTTACCCTATTTTGATACTGCAATAGATAGTTTCACTGAATTGAAGGTATTCTTTAATGAGTCAATCAAGTAACACCTTCACTAAATATCTTCTACATGTCCTGACTGTGAGAAGGCCAAAAAATGCAGTGCTTTCCTAAGGCAATGTACAGTCTAATCGAGGAGATAAGATACAGACACAAAAGAAATTCTCCAACAATGGAAAACATATCTGCAGCAGTAGGGAAACTCAAAAGGTGATGAGAGGGAGGGAGAGACAAGGACTCTGTTGACTGAATAGTGCTCTCCCTCAAGATTCACACGTTGAAGTCCCAATCCCCAAGGTGACTGTATTTGGAGATAGGGTCTCTGAGGAGGTGATAAAGGTTAAATGAGGTCATAGTATGGGGCTTTAATCTCAGGGATGATGCCCTTTTCAGAAGAAGAAACACCAGAGCTCACTCTCTCTGCAATGTGAGGACACAGCAAGAAAGCTGTTGTCCACAAGTCAGGAACAGAGCGCTTATTAGAAACATCATATTGGCACCTTGATTTCAGACTTCCAGGTTACAGAACTATGAAAAATAAATGTATACTGGTTAAGCCACCTAGTTGATGGTATTTTGTTATGAGAGCTTGAGAAGAGACAGAATGAGAGAGAGAAAGGGAGAGAGAGAGAGACAGAGACAGAGACAGAGAGAACCTGTTTTGGCATGGCCAGAGCAGGAAATTTGCATTGCCCTTTGAAAGGCCTTGAAAGGAAGAGCAGAGGGGTGGAGAAGATTGTTTGATCCCCCGTGGAGGAACCAGCACGAAAGCTTGTTCCGGAGCCTTGAGTGAACAGTTAGGGAAGTAAACTTGGCCACATAATATAGGGCCAGCCTGGGAAGAACTTTAAACTCCTTCAACAGCAAGAAGGTATAAAGGATGGCAATATTTCAGGCAAAATGAAATATGGCATAGGATGTTTTTTTCCTAGACCAGCTGGCTATTCTTTAGGAGGTTTTTGGGAGAGTTTAATAGATCATTTTATTGTGAATCTTCTCAGATAATGAGAATCAGGCTGGCTGGGAACAAATGAGGTAAGGAATTGTAGGCATGCCCCTGATCAGTGAACTCTGAATTATGTTGAAATTACTAAGTACATAATCTTCATTTGCTCACACAGTGCTCATTCTAAAAAGACTGCCAAAGGGGCAAAAGTTCCTGTACTCAACTCCATTTCAAAGAATCCTCGAATGTAACAAGAAAACTTAGAGTCTGTCAAATACCACCCAACAGAAGATTTTCCTTTACAATTTCCAAGAGAAAGTGCCATTAATTCAGTCCCTACCTAGATATTTCTTTAATGCTATTTTTAAAAACAGCTTTCTCTTTTCTCAGATCTGAGACTCTTGAATCCTTTTGGGAACAATAACCATACTGTTTAACATTTATTGAGTGCTAGCTACTATATGCCAGTCACTGACTGAGTACTTTACTTGCTTTATCTCATTTAAATTCCTAATCCTCACTTGTGATCAAGTTTCTATTATTATCCTCATAAATATGGCATGTGAGACTTAGAAAGGTTAAGTAACTCTCCCAAGGTCACACAGCAAGGAAAAGGCAAAATTTGGATCCAGGTGGACCACGCTCGATTTCATTTTGCATTGATCTACATTAGTGGTGTCCAATCATTCCTCCACTGATTCCACAGAGGGACATGTCATTGTTTATCAGTAGATCCTTAGAGTAGACACTCTCAATAGGGCGTGGGCAAATGGGGGGATGTAGTTTGAAAAGGCCATTCTTATTCTCAGGGTGTTCTTCTAGTTCCCTTTCTCCTCTGGGACATGTGTCCAACCACCAAAACCTCCGAATGATTATCACCAATCCACATACTTTAAGCAACTTCTTAGAATATAAGTCTAATTATTTAAATGTTGACCAATATGGTTAAAATATACGATTATTTTACAGATGGAAATGAACTGTAGAAATTGTATATGACTAGTATGGCTACTATAAAATAAACCGGTATCTTCATATTTAAGTTGTGAAACCAATAGCAACACGGCTTTTTATTTCATCTTGCTCTTACAAGCAGAATTCTGTGCTTTTGAAAATCACAGAGTAATATGAGAACCATTCCTTTATTTTCAAGAAAATAACCTCCAAAATTCAGCCATTACACAAAAGAACCTATCCTGTCTCTTTCTCTTAAATTACAACAATTATATTCATGTTACACAAGGGTTTCTGCAGCTATAGTTTTGAAGACCATTCCCTCTGTGTAAGTCATGACTTTGTGTAGAATAAAGAACAGTAGGACAACATTTATTTAGCAGCTCCAAACACACTGTTAAGATTGTCATCACCAGGATAGTCCATGGCTTTTCTTCTCCAAACTCAAAAAACTTGATTCCTTCACAGTTTCTTTATAAGTCAAAGGATTTAGTTGGAGCTCCATGAGACAAGTATGCATGTGACCATTTAACCCCTTTCTGCTCTCCACTCCTGACCTTCACCTTTACCCCATCAGTCAGCTAATACAAACATGACACAGGTCAAAAAGAAGACCTCAAATAAGCCCACAGCACTCCTGGAAACAGCACAAAGTTCAAAGCCTCCCCATAGAAAGGCAATAGAATCATCTTCATAAATAAACAGCAGCATGCTTTATTCCTTGGAACTTTGCTTCAGGTACTATGTATATCTTAATTTATAGAGCTACAGATGTAGAACACTATTATCTACGTTTAATTTGTAAGATTACCTAAGTACTTTAGTTTTTATTAAATATGGCATGTAATGGATTATTACAGGCATAGCACTGCTTAGCACACAATAGTAATGAGAGTGACTAAGTCATAATTGTAAGGCTGTGTCACATATTTTACATTCTTAATTTTGCATCTTACTATCATGGTAAGTTGATTAATAGTTGATTGTTTATTAATCCTATATTTTTTCTTGACATATTTCATATTGATCATCACATCTGATACTACTCTGTTGAATTACATTTCCAAAGGAGGCTCACATTATTCTCATTGACAACCTGTGCATTGGCTTCTCATTCTTCCACATTGTGAGGTTTAATCCTATACTTTGAATGACAAGTAACCTCTGTGTAAGTTTAATGAGTATAATTTCAATGACATAGAAGCCACTTGGAATATGTTAAATATCTGTGGGCATAGGCATGAGTTCTGTACTATTTCTCTGATCACTAAAAGACACTCAACATGATATCCCACCACACTGTCAAATTAACATGTAGCTTTAGCTACCTTTGTATTCTCTGAAGTCCAGGAATCAAAAGCAGATGCTCTTGCTTTTATAAGTTACTTTGGTGTTCCCAGGGGGATAGGTTACTTAATCATTTCTGATACTATTCTCTTATTATTCCATCACATTTCAGTTACATTTGTTAAGTTGTTTCTTAAACCAGAGACTTTAATGAAGCTTGAATTCTATCATTAGAATTTATCATTTTCACACTGTTGTTCAGGAAGTCTTTTGTTTGTTTTGAGTTAACTAAGTCTGGTTTCTGTGGTACATAAATCATGATCCCCCAACTCCATCTTCCCTCTTCAACCAACAAGGATGACTATACTCACACTCTTAGCGGAAAGACTTTCCAATAGGTTATTTCTATGGAACTATTTGAAAGGGAATCTGTTTTTCACTGAATTACTTCCTAAGATGAAATTCAAAGTCTCTCTTTTGGAGTACCTGACAGTGTTGTTACAGAATAAACCTGCCAGTTCGTGCACTAGAGTGAAAGAATCAAAGACCTGGAGACCTGTGGCCTTCCTTTAAAGTCCCTGAAACGCACGCCTGCTTTTCAACTATCAGTTGACACATTTGGTAAAGGGAAAGAATCTAAACTGGACCAATAGTCACAGAAAGCATTGAAAAGGGGTCTTAAATCATAGCTTCGACATATGACATCATGTTGTTTCTTTCAAATAAATATTTCTTAAAAAAACTGGTATATATTTTAAACAATTATACTTTTGTCTTCTAAATAGAGAAGGGTATTTTCCTAAAGATCTAAAAAGATGTGGTACTCATCACATGAGAAATATTTTCACAAATGAGGGGTCTTATTTTCTCAGGCTTTAGAATTACTCATCCTTCTCTTCCTTTTCCTTCTCTTTAGTATAAATATGAAAAACAAAAATACAAATAAAACAAATTTCAAACAATGAAACAGTTCACAGACAAAAATTTTTAGAGCTAGTATTAATATAAAAGGTATCTTAAATTATTAATGTTTAAGTAACTTAAAAGTACTCATGAATCCTTTTCACCTTACCATTCTTGTTTGTATCACTGACATGTCCTAGTCCATATCATGTGGGTATATAGATATTAGATATAGAAGTCTTTCTGCATTTGTAGAATAATGTTTCTAAAAAATTTCTAGTTGGAAAAACTTGCTGGCAATATCATAGTTCCATCGGAGACCATCAGGGATTAGGTGACATCAATAAAATACCACTAAACATGTATTCTTAAGAACCACATTAAATACATTTTCTAGAAGGCCTAAAAATTTCTGTGTCATCCACTGTGGCATAACAAATTACTTCAAGATCTTCAAGACAGAGTGGTTTGAACAACAATTTATTGTCTCATGGTCTCTGTGGACTATGAATTCAGGATTAGCATAGCTGGGTGAGTCCAGTTTTAGGATTCTTGTGGGGCTGAAGGCATCTAAAAGTTTTACTGGGTATGGAGATTTGCTTGTGAGCTCACTCACGTGGCTGTGGGCAGGAGGCCTCAGTTCCTCCTCACACGAGCTCCTCCATACAGCTGCATGAGTGTCCTCCCAAAATAATAGTAGTGTTCACCAGAGCAAGTGATCCAGGGGAGAGCACAGAGGAAGCCACATGCCTTTTATGTCCTTACCCTGGAAGTCACACACCTTCACTTCTTTCTATGCATTAGATATGAATAACTAAGTACAGCCTACACTTAAGTGAAGGGGATTTATGCCCTACTTTTTTGAAGAAAGAAATATCAAATAATTTGTGGACATCTTTTAAAACCATCCTGATATCCAACACAAACTGGATTTGTTGCCATTCAGAACATGATCTGGTGGGGGTTCCCCACCTGATTTACCACAGTTATTTAGAAGTATTCGTGAGCACTGCAATACTCTAAGGCAGATTATCCCTAAATTATAAGTCAAAGAAACTATATCTCCTTAACAATTTTTTAAAAATAAAGTAGCCCATTACTGATGACCACTTGATATCTTTTACACTTGCATTTTCCTTTGTTTAATCTTTATAAGCTTCAGTAAAATGCATATATTACTGTCAGAAATTTAGCACATTGACAAGATGCTCGAGGGTGTATATTTGAGGGGTAGGAGTGTGTGTGCTGCTGCCTTCTACTCTCACACAGAGATGGTGGAGAAAAAAGACACCCCTGGGCCTGCCCACCTTCCTAAACCTGCCCGTGTGATCTACAAGGGGCTGAATCTTGTCACTATATTCTCTTATTTATGGCAAATGGAATTATCATTAAATTGTTTAAGGAAAGTGTACTAAAATTTTTCTCCAGAAATATAAAATCACATTATTTCAATACTATGACTGGCTAAATTATAGTTGAAAGATTGTGTTTTGTTTTTTCTGTCTAATATTATTTTGTAAAACACTTTTCATGTATCTGCTCCCTCACGTTTATCACCTTAATAGTTCCATAATGGTCCCCTGAGATGATACGCCATAGATGATATAATCACTCCTTAATCATTAGCTACTTTGATTTTCCTTCCCCTTTCACAAATAATATTGATATAAGCATCCCTGTACAAACAGCTTTCTTTTTCCATCATTTAATCTTTTCCTTAAGGCAAATTTCCCCAAACTGAATTATTTAGTCAAAAGATATGCAATATTTTTTAAACCTTTATTATGGAAAAGTTAAACATATACAAAAGTGGGAGGAATACTATCATGACCTGATATACATGTTTTCCCTGCTGCAATAATTGTGAACTCCTGGCAATTCTTGTCCATCTCTACACCCTCCTATTTTCCCCATCTCATCCTCTAAACTGGATTGTTTTGAAGCAAATACCAGACACCTATTATTTCAGTTACAATCATTTTTGAGGGTTAAATACTGATTGTCCTCTAGAAATTCAAATGAATTTTCAATCCTAAAATCCAAATATGACACGACATCAAAAGAATTAAACATACAGGAAAAATAAAGATAAATTGGACTTTATCAAAATTAAAAATTTTGTTCTGTGATAAATTTTGTAAGAAGATGAGGAGACAAAATTACATATTTGGAAAAAATATTTGTAAATTTTATGTATGACAAAGAATATATGGCTATCCCATCTATCTATCTATGGACTCTCAAAATTCAACAGTTTAAAAAAATCCTAAGAATTTAGTAGAAAATGAGCAAAGGACATAAAGCAACATTTCACTGAAGAGGATATACAGATGGCAAATAAGCACATGAAAAATGTTCAACATTACTAGCTCTCAGGGCAATGCAAATTAAGATCATGATGATCTATCAATACACTTATTAGAGGGGCTAAAATAAAAAAAAAGTAGTGACAATACCAAATGCTTTTGAGGATGTAGGGAAACTGGATCTCTCACACACTGCAGTTGGGCATGTAAAATGGTATAGAGCCATTCTGAAAAATAGTTTTCCTGTTTCTCACAAAAACTAAATATATGTTCACCATCTGGCCCCACGATCACACTCTGAGGCATTTATCTCAGAGAAATGAAAACTTAGTCCACACAAAAATCTGTGCATGAATGTTCATAGCAGCTTTATTTGTAAAAGCTGAAAGACTGGAAATAACCCAACCGTCCTTCACTGGGTGAATGGTTAAACATACTGTGGTACATCTATACCATGAAATACTACTCAGCAGTAAAAATGGAATAAACTATTGCTACTTGCAACAACTGGATGGAGCAAGGCCATTATGCTGAGTGAAAAACCCAACCTCGAAAGATCACATATTGTGTGATTCAATGTATATAACATTTTTCAAATAACAAAAAAGGTAATATGAGGGACTCTGTTATGTTATGATGATGAAGTAGCTTCGTACTCTGACTGCCACGGTGGCTACGGTGTCATCACATTTGTACCTGTGATGAAATTGCAGAGAATTATCTGCACATATGTTACCAATGTCAGCTTCATGGTTCTGGTGTTGTAGTCTACTTATGCAAGATGTAAACACTGGGGGAAATTGGGTGAAAGATACATGAGACTGCTCTGTACTATCTTCACGAATTTCAGTGAATCTATAATAACTTAAAAATAAAAAGTTAAAAATCCAAATGTGGACTTTTTGTGTATATTCCTGAGTTTGTATGAGTTAAATGGAAGCATAGATGTGCACAGTGTTGAGATTCTGTTCTCACCATGGAAAATCTATGTAACAATCATCTCTTTAGAATTTCTTAAAAAAAAAAAAGCTCATCCTGTGGTAAAAGTGACAAGACATTGATTCACAATGAACTGATTTCAGGAACTGTTGGCAGGTTCTGCCAGATCTTCCTGTTAAGAAAGGGGTCCTTTCAGGACATTTTCTGAGTAGATGTGAACAAAATCATAAGGAGTGGCTCTTTCTTCTTTGCTAAAATGCATTTCCTTGGAAAGAAGAACCCTGAGGGAAGGACTTCTGCTTGTCCATACTTATGACTGCTGTAACTTTGAGAGACACTGCCAAATATGACATTTAGTCTCCTAAAATTTGTAACTCAACATATAAATACTTTGACTATCAAATCAGGCATGAATGTATAAGAAACCTATAGAAACATGAGTAGAAGGGACACATACAACAAGAAACACTCAGGCAGTCTTATGAAGGCAGTAGTTAAGGGGAATATACATATATACATAAGCATACACAAACACACACTAACATACACAAGTTCACACACATGACTACATATTTTTTGGAAACCCAGCACAGTTTGGCTCCCATTGAAATGACCTGTTGAAATAACAACAAACTCCCAACCTTCAGATCCAATAAACTTCTTTCAGGTTTCATGTAGTTTTTATGGTATTTGATACTGATGACCTTCTTGAGATTCTAGATTCCCTTTGGATTTGGGGGGCTCTACTTTTTCTTGCTTCAACCTCTCTGATTATTTTTATTAACCTTGTTTGTTCAGGCTTCTCTTTCTGTACCATTACTTATATGCTGGATTCTCCAGTGTTTGGTTCTGAGCACTCTTCTCTGCTTACATGGTTTCCCTGAGGAATCTTATTTGTAGTTTTCATATTCACTTATATGCTGATGACCTCCAAATCTGTATTTCCAGCCTCACCTCTTTCTGCATTCAAAAGTCATACATTATTGGCTTACTGCATATTTTCACCAAGATGTTCTACCAGCATCTTGAATTTTCTGTGTTCAAAGCAGAACCCATTATCTATCTTTCCACATCCTCCTCCTCCATTTCCCACATTGTTGAACATACTTTGAAGCACCTATGTCAGAAATATTGGTACTCAACCTTTAGTTTCACTGTCCCCCCCATCAATCCCAGCTTCTTGTATATTCTATCCTCTTAGTGTCTCTTGAATCTGTTATCCTCTCTGAGCCCAGTGTCACTTCTCTGAGTTCAAGCCATTTTCATTTCTTGCCTGGTCTGCTTCAATAACTTCCTGACTATTCTTCCCACCTCCAGTTTCATACCCTTCTCTCTGCCCCACCTCAATCTATCTTTCATACTTTTATTTATGATTTTTTAAAGCACCCACCTGTTTATAATATCCTCTTGTTGATGATGCTTCAGTGGTTTCTTCTTGTTGACAGGACAGTTTTTCATAAATTGGTCTATCTTTGGACTCATTTCTTGCTTCTCATCAACAAGTACCTATCTTCAGCCATACTGATACATAAGCAGTTCCTCAGACCAGGCTTTCCATGACTGACCTGTTCTTGCTCCCACAAGCTCCTTTGCCTGAAATGTACCCACTCTAGCCCCACCTACAGAATATCTACTTATTCTTTAAGATTCAGATTGTTACCTCCTGCATGGAGCTTATTTTGACCCCCAAATATTCTTGGTTACTCCATCCTTTGTATTCCCTCTGCATCCTACAGAACTGTCTACTGTCTTATTTGAATGACTTATACTCCTCCCTCTACTGAACTGTGAGTCCTGAGGAAGGACTAATGTCAAATTTGTTTTTGAATTTCTAGCACTCAGCACAGTGTGAAGGACATTGAAAGAACCTAATAGTCATAGCTAACTTTTTTGGGAAGTTACACTCTCATTTAATTCTGACAATTCTACTAGGTAGGTTCTATTCCCACCCCCATTCCCCATTCTTTACAGATGAGGAAATGTTACTTCAATTATAATTAAAATCATTAAGATGCATTTGAAGTGTATTTATTGAATAAAAGATTTTAAAATGGATGAATATCCAGCACACAGTCCTTTCCCTAAGGAATAAGACCCTGAAATATCCCTCCAAATTTAGTTCTCTTGTAGGAAGGCCGCCAGCCCCATATGTTATCCTGGCATAAACTGTTGCATTTTATGATCTGAAGAAGGTTTGCAACCCAATTCCATTATCGTAGTCCATCTTCTGATTCCAAAGCATACTCCAAGACATATGGCTGTAAAATTCCACTAACCAGTTTTTGTGTAAAGGACCCTGATCTTATAACACAGTTGGCAGGTTATTGATTTATTTTCTTGGATGGGGAGTTGTGATTACTGAATTTTAAAGCCAAAGCCAGAGATAGATTCATAGTTCTTACATAAAAAACAACTTGCTTCCTTTCTGATATAGTACTTTCATAAATAATTTTTCAGGAGACTCCATTGTTTTTAAGTGGACTCAAGTCCAATACCAGCATACATTTTGATTCTAAAAGACAGAGCTTAGAGAGTGCATGAGTTTGGAATCAGAAACCCAAGTTTTGAATCTCAAGTCTGCCACTTACTAAGCAGATAATTTTAGATGAATTATATAATTCTTCAGCTTCAGTTTCTGGAGCAGATCAACAAAAATATTTATCAAGCACCCATAACAGTCTAGCCTAGTGTCAGGACTGGTATAGATGGGGAATTATGTTTCCAGGAAAAGGTTGTTGTAGAGGTTTATTCAGACAGTGCCTGCTGGAACATAGTGCTCAACACCCAAGGTTCTGGGTATTTTTTTTCATATGTGGCAAGGACTAAAAATAACTATTTTCTAATGGAGAATAAGTTAAATTCTACCCCAAATGAGTTCTTAGTTGAGAATTTTAAAGTATTAAAGACTATCAGAAATATTCAAAAACAACAGTTTAAGCATATGTTAACATTTAAATATGCACCTGAAAAGTTTGAAAATTAGTGAGTCAATTTAGAACTTTTTTATTTTTAACAGTTTGAGTTCCATTTGGCTGGTAGCTGAAAATACAACACTATAAGTCAGTCTTAGGACAAATAAACAGAAAGCAAAATATGATATTGCTTTTGTATATATTTGCATAGTGTTTTCTAAAAGAGAAACGTAGACTTTAAAAAAAAACGGAGAAATGTCACAACAATCTAAGGAACACTGCTGAGAGTTTATGCCGTGTTTCAAACATTCCTATTCTTCACGACACCAGCGCCATTGTTTAATGGTCCCACAAGTCCCTCAGCCTAGAGTCTGTCAGCTGTTAGCTATTGTTTTGTGAGCTTGTTTTTTGTTGGTTGTTAGGTGCATTTTTCATTGCTTTGTTTCTATGTCTCACTTAGAGAAAAAAGAGTGCTCTTCTCAAATATGTGTCTTCACTACATGTTTCTACAAGAAAATGTTTTTTAAAGCCTGCGGAATTTTCCAATATTAATAACTGCTAATTAGTTTTAAATGTCTCATGCTTCAAAGGAGATTCTGAAGTTTACCTATGTAAAGTGCAGAAACTGAAGACTTAATGCTTTCAACCTGAGTGAGAAAATTATCAATTTATAGTTTTTCTTCAATGCAGCATTGGTTCCCTTGTCCCATCTCAACTCCCTCTGTCTGTCTCTCTCTGTCTCCAATCCAAACCCAAGAAAGTGGAATTAATTTTACCATTCTCTAGTGAAAGAATGAAACTCATTCTTTCTTTTCCTATTTTCATGGATTAGCTAAATACGCCTCACATTATTTCTATGTTTGTGGTTCACTTATAGGAGTGGGTGTTACTTGCATAATGTTTTAAAAAGTGCTATTAATGTTATCTACATTGTCTATATATTGGTAATGTTGCAGGTATAAAACTAAAACTGCTACACTTTGACTTTCTTAAGCTGCTTGTTAAAGTTGTATATTAATTTTTATCACAACAATACCCCTGTATCATATAAAAACATATTTTATAAAATGCTCTGATAATAAAGGCATGGTAGCAGGAACATAGCAGGAATATAATTCTCTTAACCTGGCAATTCATCACCCAAAAAACAATTTTCCCAAATGATACATTGCCAAGATTCATGCTGCTGGATGTGCATAAGGAAGAGACCACATATTGTTCTGCAACCACAATATAGTATTATTAAACAATAAGAAGACAGATGTACAAACAGCCTTTGAATTGAGTATAATTATTTGAAATATCCTTAAATAGCTTCTCTCAGAACTTATTTCCATTTAAGAATTTATGACATTGCTGTCTTTCTTCAAGCTCTTTGTGTATTCCTTCTTGTCAAAGATTAATTTGAATTAATCCCAATTTTCAGCTTTACATTTATTGCATTCTAATTAGCCCATAGGAAGCCCCATCAACACTACTCAAAGTTGTAAACCAGCACTCTTCAAGACCCCCATAAACCTACCTTTCCCTTTAAAATGCTACAGAATGGCAGGATGTCAGAACAATCACAGTCAAATTGAAGATGATGGTGTTCAGCAGCCACTAACAACCAGGGCTATGTACAGGGAGAAAGTTCATCAGATCTCCCTGAATAATGGCTGGGTTTTCATACTTATGATTAGGTAATGTTCTTCAATAAAATAAATTTATGTTTGATATTTTTCATCTCTCTCAAATAAAAAGCTGTAAATAGCCAGAACCCTTTGAAAATGGAATGGCCTTCTGTGACCCTCAGGCTGAAATTTAAGAGTTTTCTGCTGCTGATTCATTTCCATTCCCATGGAAACAGTAACCAGGAACGATTCTGCTGTCATTATTTTCAAGCACTTACCCTTGTCCCAATGATTTGGTGCTGTGTCCATGGAACTCAGAAAGAAAAGGAGCATCAGTCTTAAGGAACAAACTCAAATAATTGTCAAATGATTGGTTGAAAGTCAGATACTCCCAAGAAACCTATCTACCTATCTTTTAAAATATATATTTTAATGTATTTCCAATTATAAAAATAATTTATTGCATAAAAGTCTGGAAGGATGCACAAGAAACTACAAATAGTTATTACCTAGAGAGAATTGGGAACTGAGAAGAAGAGAGGATGGGATGGAAACTTTGTAGAATCTCTTTTAGCTTTTTATTACAGAAATTTTACAGAAAGATAGAAAAGGAGATCAGTATAGTGAGTCCCCATGTACCGCTTACTCAACTTTAACACTTACCTGCTTGTGGCCAATCTTATTTTACCTATACTCCCAACCCCCACTGGATTATTGGAAAGCAAATTCTAGACATTGTACAAGTTTATCAACAAATATTTACTATTTATCATTAAAATATAAGAACAGATTAAAAAATATAAACACAATACTATTAATACACATTAACATTGTAATAAATTAAATGTCATAAGAGTCAGTGTTTAAAATTGTGCCCATTGTTTTTCATAAAGTTGGTTTATATCATGATCCAGATGATGTTTGATTATTAAATCCTCTAATTTCCCTTTTTTTCTATTTAAACTTACCTTGAACTTTATTTATTTTTACTTTTTACTATTCAATTTATTGGTGTGACATTGATTTAATAAAATTATATAAGTTTCAAGTGCACAATTTTACAATACATCATCTGTCTATTGCATTGTGTGTTTAGCACCAAAAGTCAAATCTTCCGTCACCATATTGAAATTTATTTTTTAAGACTGTAATTTTCTATATTCCAGATTTTGATGATTGATTCCATGATGTCATTTTAAGTGTTCCACTTATTCTTGTGTGTCTGTAAACTGAAGGTTTACCTAGAGGCTTGAGCAGATACAGTTTTGATATTTTGATAAGAAGATATCATAAATAGCATTCCATTCTCTCATCAGGAGATAGAAAATGTCCGGTTGCTTTTCTTTTTATTATGTTAGCAGAGATTGCTGAGTATTGCATAAATCCATGATTTCATTGGGGATCTGAAATAAGTAAATGAATTATGTATCAAAAATAATTTAAAATATTTATTTAAATTAGGAAAAAAAGGTGATGCAGTAAGCTCTTACCATTATGTAGTAAGCGGACTCTAAAAAAAATAATTGAAAGTAACATGGCCTAAACAAGCCTGTGTAACTAGCCAACCTGATATTCTGGAAGTCCACCCAGGTCTCAAAATACCTCCTGGTCCCAGATGTGGTTTGATGCCATCTGGTGGTATATGCCCACTCTGACATAAATATTGATGAGGACGATTCTGGGTCCTACAGCTAATTGGAACTTCCAGGAACCTTCTAATGAGCTGGTGTCCATTTTGTCAATCCAGTCTTGAGAAATAAGGCTTATAAGCGTACTAGAACATAAGACACACTTCAAGCTTTCTATTTCCTAACTAGGGACTGTCTGCTATTTCCTTAGCAGACAGGAATTCTTCAATTTTCTTCAATAGAAGGAAATTTTCTCATTACCTTCTCTTCAATTTTCTTATTACCCTCCATCTCCTAGAATGTACATATTTTAGCAAAATTGGGACTTGGCTGAGGAGTGTGGCCAATTGCTAATGGCCTTATAGCCAAATTCATATTGTTGCATGAAGAATTTTTCTGTACATGCAAAAAATATGAAGAAAATAACTCACTCATAAACTTGCCACTCATAGACAATAATGCCACCATTTTGGAGTTTCTTCTTTTAAATGTTCCTCCAATATTCTTACATATATACCCATGTAAAACCAAACCAATGCACTTTTAGACTCTGCTTTGAAAAATGACATAGGTTGTAGTAGACACATCTTGGAGTGTCTCTCTTTTTACAAGGCAGTATTGGTGCTAGCCTTCACCTGTCTGGAGTCAAACAGAGAGAAGACCAACCAAAGCTGAATCAAACAAATTCTCTCATGGGAATTGAATGGAGACATTCAGAGGTGGAAAGTGGTTGGAGCAGACACATCTGATGGTTGTGCTCTCACAAAAAGATTTGAGCATTCCTCCTGTTGAGGTCCTCAAGGCATTCCTTGCCTGGGCTCTTTCTGATGCTTTTATTCAACTTTTATTTTGGCTCTGCAACATACCCCAGTTTCCTTCCAATATGGTGGTTATTAATAGTCAGATTCTGCTATTTGAACTGAAATTATTTCAATTAATACATGAGTATATTAACCCATTTCTTAAAAAATGTAACTTTTAATGAATAGATGATAGATGTTCCACATATATTTTATCATTCCATACTAGTCAAGACTGTTAACAATTTTCAATAACTAAAAGAATGCTGTAATAATATATAAACAATATATAAACTGTTTCCAGGTTTTTCATTATTTCCTTAAAAATTGTTAAAACTCTTATAATACACACTTGTAAAAACTAATTTAAGAGGAGTCATAGAAAGTTAGCAAAGTACCTTAATTTTATAGTCAAATGTTTGTCGTACTAAATTCTCATCACAACTGTTATTATAGTTTATGAAAGTCTACCAATCTACCAATCTAATATGGGGAAAATTATGTCAAAACTATTTAAATTAGTATCTTTCATTGTTAATGATGTTAAATATTATGGATTATTTGCATACTTATTCTACAGATTTATGTTCTTTTTCCAACTCTTATATGATTGTTCATCTTTTTATTGATCTGTAAGGTTTTTTTGATAGAATAATACTATTTTCTGATTGCAAATATTTTCTTGGTTTCTTTATCTTAAGGCTGTTTTTGTTTTCTAAACATAGGAACACTTAATTTTTAGATATTTAATTTTTTAAATATTTTCTTTTATAAAGTTCTTAGAAAGTTTCTATACTATAATCTTACAAAAATATTTCACAATACTTTTAAAATATTTAAATCTCTAAGATTTATTTGATTTTATAGAATGAAAAAGTTTTTTCTTTTTTCTCAAATGAGTAGTTAGATAATTCAAAAACAATTTATTAAATAATCTGTCATTTCCTAATGGTTTTGAAGTAGGAAATTTATGAATATTCACAGTAGTTCTTTGACTTTTTTAACCCACGTCTATTCCAGTTCCATTTCTTTTTATCCTTTAATATATGAGGTCTGTCCAGAAGGTATCCAGCCATGTAATATGAAAAATAGAGACTTTTATTGAAGAAGATATAAGATATAATAAACACTGTACCTAGGACAATGACATCTCAGTCCCCTTCAAAGTAGGCACCTTGGGAACTCATACAGTTCTTCCAATTGCAATCAGCTGCCCTGGTATATTTTCCTGAACCTCTTCGACAGACTGAGATCTCTTCCCTTTTAAAGGTGATTTTAGTTTTGGGAACAGCCAGACATCACATGGCACCAAATCTGGGCTGCAGGGAGGCTGAGTCACCAAGATGATTTGATGTTTCGCCAAAAAACTCTGCACTAAACATGGTGCATGAATGGGTGTGTTGTCATGATGAAGCTGTCAATCACCATTTGCCCATAGCTGCAGCCTTCCGAATCTTCAAATACTTTCCGTGGACAAATGTTCAAACTGCCTTCCTTCCTCCCTTCCTTTCTTCTTTCCTTCTTTTAAATTAAAATCTGTTCTCACGTTCTGCAATATTCTTGAGCTATTTTTTCCTTTTTAAGTTCCATCACAGAGCTTCATCCAGACTCAGTCTTTAACAATAAACAGTCATTTCCTTCTAAAGGGCTCTGCTCACCTTCCCTCTGAGTGTTCTTGGATCTCTAGATAGTTAGTGGTCATCTTACCATTCCCAGTTGGAGCTTAATTTTCAGACTCTGGCAGTTATCCTCACATGGCACTGACAGACAAATAGGATTATCTTCTATATATGTTGACTATTTCTAACACCTGAGTAATTGGAGTTCCTTGCTGTTTGTTGTCTCACTGTTCTCTGCTCATTCTGTTCTTGGTCCAGCATTTGACTTATTTGAACTATACTCAGTAGAGTGTCATGCATCATGCCAGTTCAGCAACAAGTCTAACCTATTGTTATCTAGGATTTGACTATTTTTATTTAGACAGCAGTATTCTGACCTCTTCAAAAAGAATGGACTGCTAGGTTGTTAGTTGGCATGGACTCTGTTAATGGCATATACTCTGAGCCAGAGGCAATTAGTTGAAAGCCCACAATAGACCTTTCCTTTCTTTTTGGTCATCAAATTTTTTCTGTTTCTGGAAACATGACATGTATCAAACATTGATTGTTTTATTCAGTTTAGCTCTACACAGCTTATGTTTAATTGGTATATTCTCTTGTTACTTGTAATAGGCTAGATGACAATTTTAGATTATAGTATTAATATGAAATTTGTTTTCTTCTAATTCATATATATATTTTTGTCACTTTTGATGAAAAGATGCTATTGTAAACCAGAAGTCACAAGCAACATTAAAAAAATACTATGGTCATGTTAATAATGACCATTTATTGAGCATATTTTATATATAGACACAGTACCTTAATGGTAAATGTCAGCTCTCTTTAGAATACCTTTTCTTTCATTTAAAGGACTAGTGGATCTATGTTGTCTGATTGCCAGCTAAGTAATTGATTTGCCTTATTTTATGCACATTAAATTGATATATTGTCAAGCTTTTCTTTTTGTCCTGTGCTGGAAAAGCAGAGAGTCTACCTATATAGCAAGTTTGTCAGATTGATAATGTGCCCTTTGGAATTACTCTAAAATATTTACAATTTATTAAATCTGTCTTAAATACTTTTTTGTAACAAGGTAGAACAATAATAAACAAGTTCATGTTCTTACACTGCCTCCAAAAAGAATATTGAATCTGAAAGACATGTAATTGCACTTTGTACTAGGTTACACTAAACCTTGAGATATATTAAGCAATGGAAGTCACATGGTATAAATTCTTGCTTTTAGTTGAATTTTTCTAAATATTTCTTTAGATACTAAATGTCCTGAATGGGAGTTTTTGGCAGAGATGACACCAAGTATTGCAAACTTTATCTCCAAGAGCCTCTCTTTCCCTCTTTCCTCTCTCTTCCTGTTATCAAACAAAAGTGGAGTTTGTCTGCTTGCCATCACCCACAGGCAAATTCAGAAGACAAAGGTTGGTGGGGAAAGGAAAGAGATCTTTATTAAAAGATTGAACCATTTGGGAAGTTGGGAACTCCCTGGCTCCAGGCTCAACTTTTTCACAAAACTCAAAACCCATCTGTTCCCAAAAATACTAAAACCCAAAACAATGCCTAGAGCTCACTCTCCATCCTTATCTGTTCTTTGGAGCTTGAGGTGGCTGAGCAAGTTACTGTCTGGCTTCAGGCTCATTCCTGAGATCTGAGTGTGGGGTTGGCCCAGCCATTTGTCACGTGGCTTCCAGAACCAGCCAATCCTGCAAGTACTCCGGCCTACACATCTGTGCCATGGGCCCCAGAAAGGAGGAAGGGCACATTTCTCCCCTCCCTTGGTTTAAATCTCCTGGCCCAAACTTCTGTAGGCTTGGGGAAGGTTTAGCCCTTCCCCTGCAAGCTAGTCTTGTCCTTTTCCCAAGTTAGAGCACAGGACAGCACCTCCCCCTGCTGCCATGTTGATTTTTACAGTCACATGCCACTGTGTCCTCTGGCCTCACTTCCACCCAGGGATTAGAAGACAGTAGGAGGGCTTTTCCCTTAGCTAGACTTTCACAAGCTCAGTGCAAGGCTTCTTCCTGCCGTGTCCCTGCCTGGAGTAGGGGAATCTATTTTCACATACCACCATGTTAGTTTGTTTACCCAAACAATGTGGCTTCACCTGTGCCAATTTGAGCAGCCTCCTGTGGCTCCTCCCATGGCCCCATGGTCTGGCCAGGCCATATGGTCAGGCTTATCTATCATTCCCACTTGGTGCATCAATAGCAAAATGGAAAGAACATAGAGGTAATAAGCCAGGCAGCCATCCTCCAGCTCAGCTCTGGCACCTGTCAACACCTCAAAGCTGGTCCATTCAGCATTGCTGAGCTACACTTCCTTTACCTCTAACTAGGGCGTAATCACACATAATACAATAGAAGTCATAATGTTGTATACATTTGAATAAATACAGTACTTATGTAGATTTCCTGAAACACACTAAGTTCTCAATAAAAGATACACCTTGATACTATTTATGTTGTGCTCTGTCTCCTTTATGTTTTCCTGGGGGTTCTCCTAGGGGGCTCATTGAAGCTTTCCACTTGAACTTTTGCTTGCTATATTCTGGCCCCTCCTTTCTTCAAAATACTCATATATTTCCATGTTGCCTTAGGGACTTAGCTTCTGCTAAATTAACATGATAATGTATTAAATACTAATACATTATCACTAAGGTAAGATTTTCATTTTAATAGAAATTTCTAGTGAACATGTCTTAGACAAAGAAATAAATAAGCACATTTTGAATTTTAGGTGAATAGGAACAATAGTTTGGGTTGTATAAAAC
>CM052541.1:135606611-135656433 GCA_028533065.1 Trachops cirrhosus | reverse complement strand
CAAATATAAAGGACATATGGACAAAAACTAGGGGGGTTGGAAATGGGAGGGAGGAGGGAAGGGATGGGGGTGTTGGCTGGAATGGGAGTAAAGGATAGAAACTGTACTTGAATAATGATTAAAAAATAAATTTAAAAAAAAAAGCAGTTTTAACCCTTTCTACAACATTCTGAAACCAAAGTTGGTAGATCCAAGAAGCTTACCATGCAAGGAATGGCATTCCAGGTCCTGGATTAAAATGAAACAAGTTAAAACTTTAGAAAACCATGAGCATGGTATATGCTTGCATTTATTTGTATCTTCTGTAATTTCTTTCTTCAGTTTTGGGTAGTTTTCTGAGACAGGACTTTTACCTCCTGGGTTAGGTTTATTCCTAGGTACTTTATTTTTCCTGTTGCTATAGCAAATGGGATTTTTTTCTGATCTCTGTTTCTGATATTTTGTTGTTGGTATACAAAATGCTTTTGATTTCTGAATATTGACTTTGTATCTGCTGTTTTGCCAAATTCACTTATTAGGTCAAGTAGTTTCTTGGTGGAGTCTATAGGGTTTTCTACATACACTGTCATGTCATCTGCAAACAGTGACAGTTTTACTTCCTCCTTTCCAATTTGGATGCCTTTTATTTCCTTTTCTTGTCTGATCATTGTGCCTAGGACTTCCAATACTATGTTGAACAGAAGTGATGAAAGCGGACATCCTTGTCTTGTTCCTGATGTTAGTGGGAAAGCTATTAGTTTTTGCCCATTGAGTATGATGTTGACTGCAGGTTCCTCATATATGGCCTTTATTATGTGAGGTATGCTCCTTCTACTTGCACTTTGGTGAGTGTTTTTATAATAAATGGGTGTTGTACCTTATCAAATGCTTTTTATGCATCTATTGATATGACCATGTGATTTTTGTCTTTTGTTTATGTGGGGAGGAAGGGAGTGGTAGCAGAAAATGGCGACAACTGTACTTGAACAGCAATAAAAAATTTAAAAAAAAGTTAAAAAGAGAAAACCAAATGAATTGTAGCTGTGGATGCACCCATTAAAAATACTTTTAATTATTGAGAACATAGTACATGAAAGATACAATTCAAATGAAAGATGTTAAAGTTTTAGTAATTCAAAACCAACAAAATATAAGACTTGAGATTTGGGCAGCTTCATTTTATAGAAGAAGTAAGCCTTAAATCAGGCCCAACTAGGTTCAGATCATCTCACAGGTGACACAGGGAGAAGTTGGCTGTGTGTTAATATTCAAACTGAGAATGATGAGGCAAGGAAAATGATACCAATATGGTGTATGACAAAAAGTGACAAGAATAGACTACTTTGAACTCTCCACTGACCCCTAACAAGGAAAATGAAGAACAAAAAGATTTTTGGGTCACCCAATCAATACTGGCCTCATGGAACTAAAGATAACAAAGAATCTATATACCCCATTTAAAAGCTGATATACATAGTTTTTGGATATTCCCAGAAAAATAAATGTATGCATGTGCTCAGGATCCCCAAACAACAATAATAACAACGACAACAATGAGGTATTTCAGCAGAAATTTAGAAAAAATATTACATTTTGCAAAACTTTCCAAGAAAATAGCATTCACTATAAATGTAAGTTATATTTCATGAGTAAGAAAGAGTCTTATAATGTTGTCCATAGAGATAGACTCTTTATGCTAAGCCCCAAGTCTAAGTTTTTAGATTTGGTGCTATTTGTGCCAGGGGGTTGGAAAGGAGTTGGGCTACAGGCCCCAGGTGGATCTGTCAACAGCCACCAGTGCAGACCTGTCACTGACAGGCCCCTTTCCACACTCCTCCCCTGTGTGGACCTGTCAATGACCACAGGCCATGTGGGCCTGTCAGTGACCAGATGAAGCATATGATTGTTAAATAAAAGACTCCTTTCTTTTCAGGAAATATGTACTATATAGCTTTAACATTTTAGTTTTTGTACAGAAATTTGTTCTTGTGTTATTTTTCAGTTCTTGAATCTATATAGTAGTTGTAATAGCAAATATTTATACAGCTCTTTTTGTCAGATATTTTGCTAATTAAATAACAGATTCCTTTCCTTTCCACCAAACTCTGCCTCCAGAGTTTTTGCTTGCTGGTGGTGCATGGTAGGTCCCCTATGGGTTGAGTTCAGTAACAAAATGACATACAGACACTGAAAGTGAAGAGATGGAAAAAGATATTTTATACAAATGAAAACCAAAAAAGCTAAGGCAGCAATATTTATATCAGACAAAATCAACTTTAAAACAAGGGCTGTAACAAGAGATAAAGGGAATTTAATAAAGGGATTCATTCTTACAGGTGAACACCTCTTATAACATCTACACACCCAACATAGGAGCACCTAAATATATAAAGCAACTATTGATGAACATAAAGAGAGTGATCAATAATAATACAGTCATAATAGGGGGCTTTAATGCCCCATTGGCATGAGTGGATAGATAATCCAGAGAGAAAATCAACAAGGAAACAGAGGCCTTAAATGACACAGTAGACCAGATAAATTTAATGTATATTTTTAGAATGTTTTACCGCACAACATCAGCATATATATTCTCTGTAAGCACACATGGAACACCTTCCAGGATAGACCACATGGTAGGCCACAAAACAGGTCTCAGAAAATTTAAGGATTGAAGTCATAACAAGCATCTTTGCTCAAAGTCAAGCATCTTTGATCACAATGATATGAAACTAAAAATCAAACATATGGAGGCTAAATAACATGCTACTAAACAATGATTGAATTAACAATCAGATCAAGGAATAAATTAAAAGACACTTTGAGACAAATGAAAATGAAAACAAAATGACACAAAATTTATGGGACACAACTAAACAGTTGTAAGATAGAAATTCATGATAATACAGGCCCACCTCCAGAAACAAGAAAAATCTCAAATAAACAATTTAATCCTGCACCTAGGAAACAGAAAAGAAGAAAGGAACTAGAAAAAGAAGAATAAACAAAACCCCAATTGAGTAGAAGGAAAGAAATAATAAAGATTAAAGCATAAAGAAATGAAATAGAGCCTAAAAAACCAAACAAAAGTTCAATGAAACCAAGAGCTGTTTCTTTAAGAGATAAACAAAACTGATAAACCTTTAACCAGACTAATAAAAAAAACACATGGAGGAGTCAAATAAATAAAATCAGAAATGAAAAAGGAGAAGCAACAACTAATACCAGAGAAATAACAAGAATTATGAAAGTCCTGGCCATTGTGGCTCAGTTGTTTAGAGTGTCATTACATAACCAAAAGTTTGCAAATTCAATTCCCAGTCAGGGCACATACCTGGGGTGCGGATTCAATCCTGGGTCAGGATGCATAAGATCCCCATCCAGGTGTGAATGGGAGGTAGTCAATTGATGTTTCTCCCTCATATTGTTGTTTCTCTCTCTCCCTTTCTTTTTCTCTAAAAAGCAATGAAAAAATGTCCTCAGGTGAAGATTAGAAAAAAAAGAATAAGAAGAAATACTATAAACAATTGTATGCCAACCAATTGGACAACCTGAAAGAAATGGATAAATTCCTAGAAACATAAAATCTTCCAATGCTTAATCTTAAATAAAGAGAAAATCTGAACAGACTGATAACTGGTAATAAAATCAAATCTGTAATCAAAAAAATCCCAACAAATAAAAGCCCTGGACCAGATGGCTTCACCGATGTTTTTTACCAAGCATTCAAAAAAGAATTAATACCTACTTTACTCAAATTATTTCAAAAAGTTGAAGTGGAAGGAAGGCTCCCAAACTTATTTTACAAGGCCTGGATTACCTTGATACCAAAACCAAAGACACTACAAAAAGAGAACATTATAGGCAAATATCTCTGATGAACATAGATGCAAAAGTGCTCAACAAAATATTATCAAACCAGAGTCAGAAATATATTAAAAATATCATGCCCTGGCCTGGTGGCTAGGTTGATTGGAGCATTGTCCCATACACCAAAATGCTGTGGATTCAATCCTTGGTCAGGGCACATGCGTAAGTGGTGGGTTTGATTGCTGTCAGGGCAGCAAATTGCTGTTTCTCTCTTACATTGATATTTCTTCTCTCTCTCAAATCAAGAAACATATCCTTGGATGAGGATTTTTAAAAAAGGTCATTCATCATGATTAAGTGGGATTTATTCCTGGGATGCAAGGCTGGTTCAATATTTGTAAATCAATTAACATGACATACCATATAAACAAAATGAAGGGTAAAAATCATATGATCATATTAAAAGATGCAGAAAAAGCATTGGGCAAAATCTGACATCCATTTATGATAAAAAAACTCTCAGTAAAATGAGGCTAGAAGGAACATATTTTTACATATTAAAGGCCATGTATGACAAACCCACAGCTAACATCATACTCAATGGCAAAAAGTTAAAAGCCTTTTTTTGAACATTAGGAACAAGACAAGGATGTCCACTTTCACCACTTTTATCTAACGTACTATTGGAAGTCCTGGCCACAGCAACCAGACAAAAAAAAGATATAAAAGACATCTGAATTGGAAAGGAAAAAGTAAAATTGTCATTATTTGCTGATGACATGATACTATATATAGAAAATACTAAAGAAACCACCAAAAATCTGTAAGAACTAATGAATGAATTTATTAAGTAGCAGGAAACAAATTAATATTCAGATATAAGTTGCACTGTTATATACCAATAGCAAACTATCAGAAAGAAAAGTTCAGAAAACAATCCCATTTACAATCACATGAAAAGGAATAATATACCTATAAATAAATTTAACCAAGGAAGTAAAAGACCTGTACTATATGAAAACTGTGAGACACTGAAGAAAGAAACTGAAGAAGATACAAATAAATGGTAAGTTATTCTATGCTCAGGAAGAATTAACATTTTTTAAATGTTCACACTACACAAAGCAATCTACAGATTCAATGTAATTCTACCAAAATACCAATGGCATTTTCCACAGAACTCAAATAAATAATCCTAAAATTTACACAAAACCATAAAAGATCCTGAATAGTCAAAGTAATCTTTAGAATGAAAAACAAGGTTGAACAGAAACAAACTCATAGATATAGAGAATAAACTGATGGTTGCCAGATCAGAGGGGATTTAGAGGATTTGGTGGAAAAGGTGAAGGGATTAAGAAATACAAATTGGCAGTTACAAAATAGTCACAGGAGTGAAAATACAGCTTAGGGACTATAGTTAATAAAATTGTAATAACTATCTATGGTGTCAGGTTGGTAAAAGACTAATCAGGGGGATCACTTTGTGAGTTATATAAATGTCTAAGCATTATGCTGTACACTTGAGACTAATATAATATTGAATGTCAACTATAAATGAAAAAAAAATTGGAGGTATCATGCTACCTGATACCAGACTATACTACAAGGGTATATCAAAATAGTATGACTGGCATAAAAAGACACATAGGTCAATGGAATAAAATACAGTACGCAGAAATAAACCTACAAACTATATGGTAAAGTGGAAGAATATACAATGGGAGAAAGATAGTACTTTTTAAAAAAAATGATGTTGGGAAAACTGAACAAACAAATGGAAAAAATAAAATTAGATTACTTTCTTACACTATATACAAGAGTAAACCCCAAATGGATTAAAGACAAATATAAACGCTGAAACCATAAAACTCCTAGAAGAAAACATAGGCAGTAAACTCCTTGACATCGCTCTTAGTAATATTATTCCTTCATATGTCTCCTTGGGCAAGAAAAACAAAAGAAGAATAAATAAATGGAGCTATATCAAACTAGTTTTGCACAATGAAAGAAATAAACAAAACCAAAAGACCACCTAATGAATGGGAGAAGATATTTGCCAATGATACATCCAATAGGGGTTAAATCCTAAATAAATAAGGAACACATACAACCCAACACCAAAAAAGCCCCCAAACAATCTGATTATAAAATTCACAGAGGACCTGAATAAACAGTTCTCCTAAAAGGAAATACAAATGGCCAATAGACATGTGAAGAGATGCTCAACATCACTAATCACCAGGGAAATGCAAATTAACACTACAATGAGATATCATTGCACTCTTGTCAGAATGGTTATCATCAATAAATCAACAAACAAGCATTGGCAAGCCTGTGGAAAAAACAGAATCCTCATGCATAGTTGGTTGGATTGTAAATTGATGCAACTACTATAAAAAACAGTATAGAGTTTCCTCAAAAAATTCCTATGAACCAGCAATTTCAATTCTGGGTGTTTACCTGATTTCTTCAGATAAAAGAAGACACTAATTTGAAAAGACATATGTACCCCATATGTTCACTGCAGCATTATTTACAATAATGAAGATATGAAAGCAACTTAAGTGTCTATCAATAGATGAATAAAGAAATGTGATACATATATACAATGAAAAATTACTTAGCCATGAAAAAGTGAAATCTTGTCATTTGTGATAACATGGATGAACCAAAAGGGTACGATGCTAAGTGAAATAACTCAAACAGAGAAAGACAAATACCATGACTTTAGTTAAATATGGAAACTAAAAATCAAAATAAACATACAAACAAAACAGAAACAAACTTACATATATGGAGAATAAATTGATGGTTGTCAGATGGGAAGGAGGTTGCAGAGGGGTTAGGTGAAAAAGGGGAAGGGATTAAGAAATACATATTGGCAGTTATAAAATAGTCATAAAGTACAGCATAGGAAATATAGTCAGTAATACTGTAATAACTATGTATGATATCAGATGGACACTGAACTTGTTGGGGTTATCACTTCATAAATTAAATAAATGTCTAATCACTATGTTGAACACCTGAAACTAATAATATTGTATGTCAACTATAATGGAAAAATAAAAAAAATTTTCAAGTCTCACGTAATAAAACTCAACTGTCAACAATGATTAATTAAATTAATTATAGTACTGCTATGCTATAGATTATTATGAAACCATTAAAAATCATGCAATAAAAAAAATACATGGCAAACAGTTTACAAGCCAACATGTGCAATGCAATTCTAACCTTGTTCATTACAAATTCAGAATAGTAATTGTGAATTATTTATGGCCAGACATCCACAATATTAACATCTTTGGTGGTGTTATGGGTGGTGGTTTTTATTTTCTTCTTGGTGCTTTTCTGTAGTTTTAAAAATTCCCATCAACCTTGTACTACTTTTGTATTCAGAGAAAAAATGGCTATAAAATTATTTATTTACTCAATATTACTTATTAAATACCTATCATGTGCCAGATATGCTAATATTAGGAACACAATAGTCATCACAAGGAAAAAATTTAACTTTCAGAGCTTATTTGTAGTAGAGTGAAGGCATAGAAGACAAACCAATAAACAATAAATACGTAGTATGTCAGGTGGTGATACATTTTTTGGGAAAGAGAGAAAGAAAAAAATCAGGGAAGAGAGATAAGTGTGGGGACTAAAAGAGAGGGCAATTTTAAAGACAGCTGAATATTGGGAAAGTATGAAAATTTCAGCTAAGTGCATTTGAAGTTCAAGTCCTTGCTGGTGGTCAGAGGGGATTTCAAGAAGTAAATAACTATTAGTCCCAGAGTATCTCCGGCATCATCATAACATCACAGAAAAGGCAGCAGCTCTGGTGCACATTTGAAGCAGATTAGATGGTGACCTACGTTTCAAGAGAGCCAATGGCACTAGCAGAAGCCTTGCGATGAACTTAGATTGCCCAATTGTAAGTGTATAAAGTTTTATTCTCATTTAGATCTTTGTATAAGCACTTGTGACAAAGTTGAAAAGTGCACTTCAGCATATATCTCTTGATGTAGAGAAGCAAATTTTGCCACCCCAAAATGTGTCTCTCAGGCATAAGGGTTATTTTATTTTTTAAGAAACAAAAGACTAAGGAGCAGACTTTGATCTTTCTCTAACCTGCCTAAGGAAAGGTAAGATAGAAAGTCTTTTCCAGGAAGAACTGCAGTCATAGACAACCCTAGGTGTGGTAAATGGGGAGGAACCTAGCAAGATCAAAGTCTTCTCTGTGTTCCATTGTCTCTAGGTATCCCAGTGAATGTTTATTTACAAAATATTAATTTTCATCTCTCTGTGAATTGCCTTGTTTTCCTTTGAAGTCCAGGCCCTTACCTCCTTCTCCTTAGTCCAGAATGACCTTCATACCTCATTTTGCCTTACAGTCTTTGGAATTTTTATGCTTATGTGAATTCTCCCATGAGCACATATTAAAATTGGATTTTCTATTGTTAATATGCCTCCTGTCATTTTATTATTAAGCCAGCCAGAAGAACCTAGAAGAGCAGAGTAAAATTTCTTCCTCCTCAGCAATAGAGTAGATAGATGATACATAGATAGATGATAGATAGATAGATAGATACATAGATAAGGATGGATTAACCATCCGTTCATAACACTTGGCTTCCCTGGGAAAATGTGAGTACCCTCCTTTCTTCCTTCTCCCAGTTTGGCCCCACCCAGTCAGCCATCCAGAAAAGTACAGCACAGACAATCAAGTGTGAGCGAGGCTTTGTCATTCTAGAAGGCTGTGAACTTTTCCTTCTCAGGTGGAATGGTGAGCCAGTTGGCATCAATATAAAGGGATGTAGGTTAATGGGATGTAAACTGAGAGGCCCCAGGGAACCCTAGAAGCTGAGCTTGGGGGCTGGGCAAAGCAGCAACACAGGGATCGAGTTATTTTGCATATCAGTAATAGCAGGCTAGCTTCACAGCCTGTGTGGAGGTAGGGAGATGGGCATGACTTTGACCTGTGATGTAGTTGGGAGGCAGCTCCCCCTACCTTCTTACTGTGCCTGCACAAAAGCTTCGAGATGGTTCGCTCCAGGCCACCAGGCCGCATCTGCCTGGACTAACTATGGCAGCCAAGAAAGGCAGAGAATATAGGAGTGCTGACAGCTAATTGTGGGAGGAGGCGGAAATGGGTTTACAAAGGAGGTTCCAGGCTGGGATTTAAACAAAAAGGTGGGCTGCTGTGTGGCATGGGGACAATGTGAGACAATTTGAGACCATGCGGGAATAAAAAACGGTGAAAGGGCTCTTGCTGCTGGGCCATGAGGAGATGCCATGTGGTTCTGGATTAAGAACTGGAGATCACAGTGACACAGCTGACGGTGCTGGGAACCTCGGGAGACCTGCCCAGTGGAGCAGGGATTACTGGGAGGAACAGGGAGAAGTGAGCTGCAGACTTGTTTTCTTTTCTTCTGGAGGGCGGTACTTCTGATCGGCATGCTTTGAAACTGGCCTGACTGGGCAAAGGAGGGAGGGCAGGACTGTGTGTTTTAGGGTATACCTTAGTTTCTAAAGGGAGTGAGACTTAATGGTAGAATTCTGCCATTTTTCTAAACCTGCATAACTTTTAATTAAATAGTTCCTTTCCTTTTTACTAAACTCTGGCATTGAGAGCCATAGTTCCTAACATGGAGGTGGGAAAAGAAGAACCATAGTACAGAAAGACCCTGGGGTGGCAGGTGGGGGGTTGTTTCTGTAACATCAAGAAGGTTGTTTGGAACACAAACAGTTTCTCCTGCTCTCCTGTTAGACACTTTAATATAGTGAAATGTTGTTTGCTTAGAAGTTGTTTTTGTCCTTTGGGGTTGATATAACAAAATACCACATACTGGGTGGTTTATAAACAGCAAACACTTATTTCTCACAGTTCTGGAAACTGGAAGACCAAGATCAGGGTGGCAGCATGGTCGTGTGAGGGCCGTCTTGTGGGTTGCAGACTGCCAGCTTCTCCCTGTATCCTCGTAGGAAGAGGCTAGGAGGGAACTCTGTGGAGTTTCTTTTATAAGGGCACTGATCCCATTCATGTGGGCTCCACCATCATCACCTAAGAACTTCCCAAATTCTCCGCCACCTAGTACCATCACATTTGGCATTAGGATTTCAACATACACATTTTAAGCGTGGGGAGAGGGGAGCACAGACATTTAAACTGTGAAAGAAGTATTCCTGAATTCCAAGAATTCCCACATTTATATTTAAACAAAAGCATAAAGTGCATTTCAAACCCAAATATAAATTATTTTATGCTGCTCTATAAAACTGATTCTTACTAATTGATGAGAGAAAAACAATTTATTTGGTGTGGAGAAGTTTAGTAAGAAATTTATAGTTGTCTGCTTCATCTATAACGGCTGATTGAAATTGTGTTTAAGCCTCTGTTGATTCATGGTTTCTGACCCAGATATGGTATGTCTGCAATAAAATCAGCACTTGATAAATGATGTCTGTGATCATGAGGATGACATGATGGTGATGATTAGAGGCATATTGACAAACCAATTCTTGCTAAAGCATAAGAATACTGAAGCAATGTTTTGCCTCTCCCAGAAGCATTTGTGTTTAAAAAGAGGACTGCAAAGAGGTGACAGGCAGAACCTAGAATAAATGTTGAATGATGTAATTTTAGGACCTGACATTTGAAGGTGGGTGTACAGTTGGCCCTAAGTCCTCCAAACTGGCCACATGGTCATCTATGGATTCCGATTCGATAGAAACCTAGTACAGATTTCACCACCTTGGTATCAACTAAAATGTAAATTCTTGTTCTTCATCCCTAAGGGCATAAACCTCTAGAAAAAACTTATGTCTCCACTGTTTCATGTCCAGAAGCTTCATCCTTCTTGAGGGCACAGAAAGCTAGCTCTCTTCTAGGGATCTTACTTCCACCTACAGACCAGGAACGGGAGGGTACAGGGATGGGATAATTAAATCCATTGCCTTTTAAGGGACCAGTCTATTGAATCCAAGCCTCTGGACACATATTCCATGTTTACTAAATATGGAGGATGAAAGAGAAATGGATTCATCACAATTACACATTAATTATCCATGGCCCTTTGGCTCTGCACAGTGTCAGGAATTTTGAGATCCTCAAACTATTTTCTATTAAATAAGGAAAGAATACAGCAAGTAGGATAATATCATTTGTCAGTTTCATTTACAGCTCGTTTAGCTTGGCTGAATTAATGAGTACCTATTAGGCAGACTTGCAAAGATCCCTTTAAGATTCTAAAAGAGTACCATACAATTTAATCTCATGGTGGTAGGATCATAAGTAGTAGAAGCAGAAAAAATTCCTTCAAGCTACTCAAATTGGCACTTTTTTAGAGTATCTACCTTTTACCAATCAAGAACATTCCTGGTATGGAGCAAAGAGCAGGCACTTACATACCACCTCTTATGCGCATGTCATTGGAGGAACACACAGTGTTCCTCCTCTCTGAGACATGTATGTCCTCTCCATCTGCTAAATTCTTTCAGCATTTTGTTGCTGACCTTTTGGGAGCACTTACTAACCTGCTTGTCTTCATGTGTAGTTTTTCACCTATGTTTTAGATCTCCTTTGGATTACAAGCTTCATCAGGCAGATGCATGTGCATCATGTTTCCCATAGTGCTTTCTTTAGTGTTTCACATACAAGGTCTATCCAAAAAAAAAGTTGAGCCATTGTTAATATACTGAGAACAGATTGTGTGACATCGAAGTAACCTGGTAACCAAGGAGAGTGGACTAGATTGTGCATGTGTGAACAATGATGACTTCACTGTACTAGTCAGTGGGGGTGGTAGACACCCTTGAGTTAGAATGTGTACTGTGTGGTGGGCACAATCAAAATGGCTTAGACAGTAGAGCAACAAATCTGCATCAAATTTTGCTTTAAGTTTGAACATTCCTCCATGGAAACTATTCAGATTATTCAGAAGGCCACCGTTATGGGCAACTGGTGATGGGCAGCTTCTTCACAACAGTGCACCTATATATGCATCACCTCTCATGCAGAGTTTTTTTGGAAAAGCATCAAATCACCCAGGTAACTCAGTCTCCCTACAGCCCAGATTCAGTGCCCTGTGATGTCTGGCTTTTCCCAAAACTAAAATCACCTTTGAAAGTGAAGAGATTTCAGACCATCAGTGAGATTCAGGAAAATACGACAGGGCAGTGGATGGCAATTGAGAGAACTGTGTGAAGTCCCAGAGTGCCTACTTTGAAGGGGACTTAGGTGTCATTGTCTTATGTACAATGTTTCTTGTATCTTCTTCAATAAATGTCTCTATTTTTCATATTATGTTGCTTGATACCTTCTGGATGGACCTCGTATGTTAGGGTGTTCAACAAATAATTTCAAATTGATCAATACCAAGAAAAAAGAAAAGAAACATTGCCACTTCTAAAAGCTTGTACTTGCCTTGGCTGGGTGGCACAGTTGGTTGGAGAGTCAGTCGTCCCATACACTAAAACGTCACAGGTCTGATCCATGGTCAGGGCACATACCTATGTTGGGTGTGATCCTTGGTTGTGGTGTGTACCGGAGACAACTAATTGATGTTTCTTTCTCACACTGATGTCTCTCTCCCCACCCCCTTCCTTTCTCTTTAAAATCAACAAAAATATACTCAGGTGAAAATTTAAAAAATAAAGTAAAATAAAAGCTTATAATACCTAATAATGTGAGAAATACCTTTTTTAAAAAATTTCTAGAATAGGTACTTTCTCTGTGCTTAGTCTGGCACTATGCTTGACACTTTAGATACATTACCTCATTTAATCATGTGCCAATTGGAAGAGAACAAGTTTGAGCCTTGCAGAGGTTGAATCAATATTAGCTTAATATTACACAGTCAGATTTAGGATATAACCACAGGTGTGACTCTAGATTCTGTGATCTTAACTTTTATACCACAAGTTCCTATAATTTTTAATGGCTCTTGAGGTTTTAGTATTATTACTTTTATCATCACTCTGATATCCCATATTATGCCAGAATTAATTGTTAAAATTGGTGAATGTACTATAGCAAAAGACCAAAGATATGTACTGAAATAGGTTGGCAGAATGCAGTATTGGCCTTTAATTCCCTACTATTGTGGCCTGAAGAATGTTGGGATCATTATAAATATTCAAGACCGATTTGGATGAAGTGAAATAGTGGTCTTCTTTTTCTTGGACACAATAGTGCTTAGAAGAGGGAGAGAATTACTAATCACAAAACAGTGCTCAGTAACAGGAGACAGTAACATTCTGTTTAATAGAGAAAATTTTTGAGTTATTACATCTCAATTTTACTATTATACATATCTATTATCTATGAAGGTTTAGAAGTCTGTGTAGGCACATGGAATATGAAATTGAATAGAATGTTGTGCTTCCCTTCAAAGTGCAGCTGGGTAAACAATTGTAATGCATTTGTTATATCTTATAAAAGAGCCTCATAGAAGTGGTATAGGGCCCTGGCTGGTGTGGCTTAGTGGATTGAGTGCTGGCCTGTGAACCAAAGGTCACCGGTTTGATTCTCAGTCAGAGCCCATGTCTAGGTTGTGGGTCAGGTCCCCAGTAGGGGGTATTCGAGAGGCAACCACACATTGATGCTTCTCTCCCTCTCTTTCTCGCTCCCTTCCCCTCTCTAAAAATAAATAAATAAATAAGTAATCTTGAAAAAAAACTTTAAAAAAAGAAAGTGGTGTAGGGACAGATATAGAAATAATTTGCCTAATGATCAAGAAAAGAAATTGTCAATGAAGAACAGGTCTTAAGGGTGTGCTGGTACTAGGGCTGAGGTGGTAGCATAATTAGCAGCTGATGGAGAGCTTGATTCTGGGGTCTAGATGGTCCTGTCAAAGCAAATGAGGCAAAGGATCTGGGGAGGTCCCAGAAGAAGATAGAAGATGAATGGACAGGATGTGGGTATCGGCATCAGAAGGATGTCCTGACTGGTTAGGTGAGCACAAAAACCAGGGAGTCTGGTGGTTGGTAAAGAGCAGTGGGACAACTGGCATGTAGGAGTGCTAGTACAAGACATGGAGTCCAGACACCAGCATCAGAGTTCAGGGTCAAAGCTCTGCAAATGCCTGTGGAACTTTGTCAGGGGCCCTTAGCAGTTAGGGCCTTAAGTGTGTCATAAAGAACAACATCAGAGCAAGAATAGCCTTAAACCTGAAAGCTGACTTAGCCATGAACCTTGATGCTTCTGGTTACGGGCTTTAAATCTTTCTTAAAACTGAGCAAGAGTAAGGTGGCTTCAGAGTCTGAGTGTGAGAACAGGACAAGGCAGAGACTGTAGGAGGAAATAATAAGTTACAGCTATGGGGAGCAAAAGGGGCCAACTAGCTGCTATATATCATTATAGGTAATTCACTAGACATTTCCTTGTCATCTTAGCCACAGAGGTGTCCAAACTTTTGGCATCTTTGGGCCACACTGGAAGAAGAGTTGTCTTGGGCTACACATTAAATACACAAACACTAATGAAAACTGATGAGCAAAAAAAGGTCTTAAGTAAATTTATGATTTTGTGTTGAGTCACATTCATAGCCATCCTGGGCCACATGCAGCCTGGTGGCCATGGGTTGGACACTCCGATAGGACATTAACTGCTGGAGATTTACTTAGCATTTTGTTTTGCATAATGACACTGATGGAATAATTATGTCACCAGTCAGTCATCTGACAGTCCTGTCTATTACTATTGATATGTTCATAAGATTTAAAAAATATTTTTAGAATATAAAAGCTTTCAAATTAGGGCATCTTATTCTATCACTTGAAAAAAATAGCACTGTGATATTTAGTTAATTCATAATTTTAGATAATTTAACAGGGACTAGCCATAAGTTTATCTTTGATTGATTTGCATTAACTATCATTTATTAGGCTAACTAAGTTGGGCAAAATTACAAGAAAAATGTTTAAATCATTTTTAAAGATAGTTTTCAAGTACTCTTAAATACTTTCAAAGCTACCATTTATGTATCAATACTTAATTGATAATTAAATATTACTAATCTTTGCCTATTCATGAGAGTAGTTTCTTTAGTGATATTTACTTGGCACCTTAGAGATAGCACTTTCTGAATCATTATGATGTTTATGATAGTTAGGACTCTTTCAGTTTTAAGTAACAGAAACTCAGCTCAAACAAGCTGGGCTCCATTTTTTAATTGCAGGAATAGCGTAATTGGTTGTCACAACTTGGGTCAGTTCGTCCATCCCTGGACATATCAGTATGGCCAAGGGAGTCAGAGTATTATAGTTGGGTCAACTTAACCACTCATGTGTAGATTAACTACTCTAATATTTAAAAAAGCTGTTTTTTTTAAAAGAAAACTTAAAATATGTAAGTAAATGGAAGGCATGCCATGTTCTTCTATGGGAACCCTCAGTAAATCACATTGCTCATTCACTCAACAAATATTTACTAAGGACCTCTTATATGTCAAACATTTTATTAAGCCATGGCCCTTTTCTCTAAAATATCTATCATTTTATTGTAATTTTAATAAAACCCCAGATGAATGTTTTAAGGACATTGACAAGCTGATTACCAAGTTGATGAGATGTTATGCTCATATACGTAGATGTAAAATATGATACAACTACAACAAAAAGAGAGGGAGGGACTTACATGGTGGTTAGGTTCTTAAATTCCATTTGAAGTGGTAAAATATTGATTCTAAATAAAGTGTGAGAAGTTAAGTGTAACCACTGAAAAAAATTATTTAAACAATGTAGTAAAAGCACAATAAATAAATTAAAATGTTCAGACAACCCAAAGAAAAGTGGGAGAGGAGAAACAGATCAATGAGAAACTGAAGAAACAAAACAAATGTAAAATGCTAGACCTAAATATATAGATATAAATTATTACATTAAATGTGAATGCCAAAAATATACCAATTAAAAAAGAGATTGTCAGAATAAGTTTTTAAAAATGTGACCAAATGATATGCTAGCCATAAGAAACATATTTTGGATATAATGATATAGGTGGATAAGAAACACATTTTGAATAACATAAGTAGATATAATAATACATGGTAAGATAATTAAAATATGTATCACGCAAGCACTAATGAAAAGGAAACTGGTATAACTACATTAATATCATACAAATAAACGTACCAGTGATAAAGGACATGACATAAAAAATGGTTGATAAGACTCAACTGTCTTTTTAAAAAAGTTTATTTTTATTGTACTTTCTCCAATAGCATTTATCACACTTATAACCTCTTCCACCTCCACCCACCCCTTCCCCATCATAATCACAACACTGTTGTCCCTGTCCATGAGTACTTTTTCTTTTTTGCTCTATCCCTCCACACCAAACCCTTCCCCACCCAGAGCTGTCATCCTGCTCTCTATCTATGAGTCTGTCTCTATTTTGCTTGTTAGTTCAGTTTGTTCATTAGATTCCACTTATGAGTGAAATCATGTGGTATTTGTCTTTCTCTGACTGGTTTATTTCACTTAACATAATGTTCTCCAGGTCCATTCACACTGTTACAAAGGTTAAAATTTTCTTCCTTTTTATGGCTGAGTAGTATTCTGTTGTGCAAATATACTATAGTGGTTTATCCATTCATTTACTGATGGACACTTGGGTTGCTTCCAAATCTTAGAAATTGTAAATCATGCTACAATGAATATAAAGGTGCTTATATGCTTTTGAATTAGTGTTTCAGGTTTCTTCAGATATATTCCCAGAAGTGGAATCGCTGATTTATAAGGCAGTTCCAGTTTTTAACTTTTTGAGGTAATTACATACTGCTTTCCACAGTGGCTGTACCAATTTGCATTTCTACCAACAGTGCAGGAGAGTTCCCCTTTCTCCACATCCTTGCCAGTATTTGTTGTTTGTTGATTTATTGATAATAGTCATTCTGACTGATATGAAGTGATATCTCATTGTTGTTTTAATAAGACACAACAATTTTAAATAATGTGCATATGTTATCAGTGCTTCAAATAGATGAAACAAAAGTTGACAGAACTGAAAGAAAAAACAAACAAATCCATAATTATTTTTGGAAACTCCAATACTCCTATGTCTACTCCAATAGTAAACCCAGAATCACTGGAACAAGTAGACACAGAAAATCAATGAAAATACAGTAATATTGAATAACATAATTAAACTGGATTTAATTAATGTTTATAGAGTATCCTACCCAACCACAGCAGACTAAGCATTTTCATTCTTTTCAAGTATACGATGAACACATTCATGAAGATATAACATAATCCTAACAAATTAAAAATATTCAGCATCATACAATGTATGTTTGCTGATCATAATGGAATAAAACTAGGAACTAATAACAAAGGGAATTCTCCAAATACTTGGATATTAAATAGGACACATCTAAATAATCCAGAACTAAAAAAGGAAATGCCATATAATCTCATCTATAAGAGGAATCTAATGAACAAAATAAACTCATGAGCCAAATAGAACCAGAGGCATGGAAACATGGAACAAACTGAAAGCGACCAGAGGGGAGGGGGAGGAGGATAATGGTACAAAGGGGAAGGAACCTGTCAAAGAACATGTGTGAGTGACCCATGGACATGGACAACAATGTATGGATTGACTAGGAGCAAGGGGTGGGCTGGCTGAGGAGGGCAAAGGAGGAAAAATTGGGACAACTGTAATAGAATAAGAATAAAAAATTTTAAAAACATTTATAGAAGTGTATATTAAGGAAAATAGTTGATTTTTACATTATGCTAATGTAAAAATAAAATAAATACATAACATTGTTAGACTTTAATTCATCTCTTTAAATATTTGTTTTTCTCATATTCCTGTGTTAGAGAGAGCAAAGAGAAAAATACTGATTCCAATTTACAGAATAAGCAATTTCTATAGGATAGAAAGTAACGTAATATTAAATAAATACTAGGAGAAAATATTCGCAACATTTTTAATAGGGAAAAATTAGTGTACAGAACATATAAGAGCTCCTTTATATCACAAAGAAAAGACAAAAATATAAAAAAATGCAAATTACCAGAAGAAAAGACAAAAACAATAGAAAAAAATGCAATTACCAGAAGAAAAGACCGAATGGCCAATAAACATATGAAAAGGTGCCCAACCATAATAATTATCATGAAAATGCACATAAAAACATCAGTGAGATATTTTTCTCCCATTAGAATGCCCATATTGAAAATGATGCATAATATCAATTTAAGCATGTAAAAAGAAATTAACTCTTTCTTCCTCTGTTGGTGGAAGAAAAAAACAGTTGATGCCCTTCAGGAAGACAATTTTAAACTCTCAGTAAAAATATAAAAGCAATATTCTTTCACCCAACAATTCCATTTCTAGTAATCTTTCCCAAAGAAATACTTGGCCATATGCAGAAAGATGTATGTGTAAGGATATACATTTGAACATTATTTATATTAATTAAGAACTATAAACAAGATAAGTGTTTATTGGCAAGAGCTTTAATGAACTATAGTAATCCATATTAAGTAATACTACTGAGACACTAAAAAGATTAAGATAAACCAAAATGCACTAACATGGAGATATCTTTTAATGTTGTGAAGTCAAAAGGCAAGGAATGTGTATAACATGATGATAATTTATTAAAAACAAAACAATTATATATGCATATCATACATGTGTGCACACACATGCACACATGTATCCATGCATCTATTACATGTGATCACACATATATAAATGTGTAAATGTAGGACAAATGGTCGGTAGTGGAAGTGACCAGTGTGGATGGGGACAGTATCAATTTTCTAACAGGAAATTAATTCAATCTGATGTCCTTAAATTAGAGGACATCAAATTGGAGGAGCACTGAGAAAGCCTTCTTCTCTGACCCTAGAGAGCCACAGGGTCAGACAATATTTGATCTCCTCTGAGTTGGGTCTGAGTGTGGTGACTGGAGCTGCTGCAGTGAGCTTACTCCCAGCACAGGGGATGGCAGAGCTCGGAGATGTGATGATTCTGGGTTCTTGTCTGAATCAACCAGCATGTGGACCCCACTACTTCTATCTAGCCTAGCTGGTATGTGAGCCAAGGCATTGTTTCCACAAACTGTCTGTTCCTTGGAGCTCTAGGGGAAGAAAAACTATCTTCTTCTACCCCGTTAGGTTTATTTCCTGGGGCCCTGCAAATTAGATGGACAAAAAACAGATTAACAAGAGAAAAACAAACAAAAGTTTCTTAACATGTGCCTTGTACATTTACACCAAACCATTCAGTGATGAGTAACTCTAAGGGATGTTTAGAACTTGGGCTCCTTTGGGATTTTAGCAAAGAACAATTAATTTCTAGAGAAGTGACAAGACAATAGAAAACAACTTTGAGCTTGTAGGGTTGGCAAATTGTGGCAAGGACATGGGAAAACTAATGAAAGGTAAGGGCTAGTCAGTGAGGTTTATTTGTGTAGATTCTTTCTCAGTGGCATTTCCCCTCCAGTGATAAGGTTGTTATCCCCTTCCTAGTGGAGGAGGTTGGTGGCGGGGACACCTTCACAAGGAGAATGTGTGTTCCTTTTTCAGGCAGATAGGGTGAGGGGGACAGAGAGCTCATTCTCTATTTGTTTTTTTCCCCAATTACCTGCAGCTCAAAATAGCCCTTATGCTGGGTGGCATATTTTGAGGCGGTATGCCCTGAACCTCTTCAGAGCACAAAGAGAATTTTTTAAAGTATATTTCATTAATTATGCTATTACAACTGTCCCATTTTTTTCCTCATCTTTGTTGCCCTCCACCCTGCAACCTCTCCCACCAGCATCCCCCACCCTCTTAGTTTGTGCCCATGGGTTGTACATATAAGTTCTTTGGCTTTTCCATTTCCTATACGATTCTTAACCTCCCCCTGTCTATTTTGTATCTACCATTTGTGCTTCTTATTCCCTGTACATTTCCCTCCCTAGCCCTCCCCATTGATAACCCTCCGTGTGATATCCGTTTCTGTGATTCTGTTTCTCTTCTTTTCTAGTTGTTTACTTAGTTTGTTTTTGCTTTTTTTAGGTTTAGTTATTGAAAATTGTGAGTTTGTTGTCATTTTACTGTTTGTATTTTTAATCTTCTTCTTTTTCCTATGTGAGTCCTTTTAACATTTCATATAATAAGGGTTTGGTAATGATGAACTACTTTAACTTGACCTTATCTGGGAAGCACTTTATCTGCCCTTCCATTCTAAATGATAGCTTTGCTGGATAGAGTAATCTTGGATGTAGGTCCTGACTTTCATGACTTCAAATAGTTGTTTCCAGTCCCTTCTTTTCTGTAATGTTTCTTTTGAGAAGTCAGCTTATAGACTTATGGGATCTCCTTTGTAGGTACCTGTCTCCTTTTCTCTTGCTGCTTTTAGGATTCTCTCCTTATCTTTAATCTTGGGCAATATAATTATGATGTGCGTTGGTGTATGCTTCCTTGGGTCCAACTTCTTTGGGACTCTCTGGACTTCCTGGACTTCTTGGAAGTCTATTTATTTTGCCAGATTAGGGAAGTTCTCCATTATTTTTTCAAATAAGTTTTCAATTTCTTACTCCTCTTCTTCTCCTTCTGGCATGCCTATGATTCAGATGTTGAAATGTTTAAAGTTGTCCCAGAGATTCCTAAGCCTTTCCTCATTTTTTTGAATTCTTGTTTCTTCATTCTGTTCTGGTTGAATGTTTATTTCTTCCTTATGTTCCAAATCATTGATTTGAGTCTTAGTTTCCTTCCCTTCACTGCTGGTTCCCAGTATATTTTTCTTCATTTCACTTTGCATGGCCTTCACTTTTTCCTCTATTTTGTGATCATACTCAACCACTTCTGTGAGCATCCTGACTACGAGTGTTTTGAACTCTGCATGTGATAGTTTGGCTATCTCCCCATCGCTTAGTTGTTTTTCTGAAATGTTCTTACAACGTGACAGGTGCATTGAGACAAAGAAACACAAGCAAGATCTTACCTGAGAAACTCATTGGCTCTCCCTGGGGCCATGGTGAAGGCTTTTAGGTCAGGCTGCTTCCATATTTCTCCAGAAGGTACCACATACCTGTGTTGCCATTCTTTGGACCCACACATTAGGCCCCAGGATGCAGGGTTACTTTGTATGCACTGAGTATATATTTTCAGGCCAATATAAGTAGATCTGTAAAACATAATAGTTTTGAGATACTACATTTTCCAAGATTCACTTTAAAGGTGAAGTTAAGCTTCAATGAGTTAAAAAATAATGTGTAACTCCTTTTAAAATTTATTTTTTTTGTAAGGGAACATTTCTTTCTTTTTAATGACAGACTGATTCTATACATTCTTTATAGAAAACATGGAATATGCCCTGGCAAGTGTAGCTCAGTTGGTTGGAGCATTGTCCCGTGACCCCAAAGGTCATAGGTTGCATTCGCAGTCAGGGCACATGCCTGGGTTGCAGGTTTGGTGTCTGGTCAGGGCCCATATGAGAGGCAACTTGATTGATGTTTCTCTCTTATATCAATATTTCTTTTCCTCCCTTCCCTTCTCTCTAAAAACCAATAAACATGTCTTTGGGTGGGGCTAAAAAAGAAAATATAGAATATGGAGAAAAGAGAAAATGAGAAAATACAGACATAAATAACTTAACATGTACATACTTTTAGCTTTTTTTCATACAATTATGGGTTTTGTTTGTCTTACTAAATGTAATCAAAGCCTATTTACTGTATTATAAGATGTTTTTGCCACTTAGTTCATTATATCACAAGGATCTCATGTTTGGTTCTGTAGCGCCCCATTGTATGGATACAACATAATATATTTGCCCACTTCTATGCTGCTCAACATTTAGATTGGTTCTGGTTCCTAATGTCTTTTTGATAACAGAGGAAAGAGAAATCTAAGAGAATGAGAGAGGCAATTGAATGTTCAAATGTTAGATTTGATTGAAACTTAGAATTGCTCCTCAGAGTAAAGTACCTAAGGAACCAATAACTTAATTTCTTTGTACATTGTTTCTCTGTCAGTATATCAAAACAGCCCCCCAACCCCCATCAACTGCAAGCAGGCAAGACTCAGAGGCAGCTAGACCCAGCACTCTAATTTTACATGTCAAAAGTTAATATTAGTATCAGTGTCACTGTGTGGAGCTGGGCTTTCAAGTAATCACCCCTTACTCCCAATTTGTTCAATAGAATTGGAAACCCAAGGTTTTCTAGAGGTTCACCACTAAGACTGATGCTAGAGGGCACCTGGGGAGCCCACGGGAGGCCTCAGCTTAATAATGGGGTCTAGGTCCTTGTTACCACACAAAAATTCGAGAGTGAGATGGAAAAATTCAGCAAAGTACAGCAAATTTATTAAAATGAAAGTCTGCATTCTAAATGTGAGAGCAGTGGCCTCAGAAAATGGAATGCCCAGACGGGGTCTGAGTGGAAGGAAGGTTTTTATTAAATGTAGGCAAGAGGGGGATAGGGTGGTCATCTCCTGACACTGGCGGGAGGACTGTTAAAGTGGCTCGTCCTTGTCTCTCTTCTCCAGATTTTTTTTGTTCCTCCCAGAACTGTCATGACGATTCGAGGGTAGGGGGTGGAGTGGTTCCAAAATCTCAATACAGATTTATTATAATAGTATTATAATGACCCTATTGGTCACTTTTAGGGTCAACATGGTTGCTGAATCTGGTTGAGACTGGTTTTTGTTAGTCTCAACTACAGAAAACTGAGGAGGGGGAAGCAGGAGACGTGGTGGCCAGTAAAAGTCACATTTGCAGTGTTCTAGCCACGACAGAAAAGGGTGGGTAGAGCTTGATGCCTTTGTTCCCTGTTTTAACTTTCCTGCCTCAAGACTAGATTGGCATTCCCAAAAATGAGAGGCTGAAAGACATTTCAAGGCCTCTTTCTGCTATAGTGGTTTATTGTGGTGGTTCATTAGCAAAATCTCTGTTATGTCCTCTCCTCTCTGTAATGATAAAAATTATAATGCATGGTATTTCTAGTACTTTACACTGAGATTTCACCTTACTATTTGATTTGATTACCACCTCAGTCCTTTGAGATAAGTAGGGCGGGTGGAGGGTGGTGGCAGGGAAACCTCCTGCCCCCTCTATTTCCTGCCTCCCTTAACTCTAAATTCCATGCTAACTGGGCCACACTTACTGGGTAGCCCTGTTTTGAGACACCTGCATTAGAGGAATCGTCTCTCTGACCTTTTGCATACAGCCTCATGTGGCAAGCTTGCCCAGTGTCTGAATTTTGGAATTGGGCTGGCCATTTTTCTAGCTTTCTTTTCTTCGTGTGTAAACACTGAGTTTTCTGGTCTCCAAGGACTGCTCAGCAGTAAAATTTGTACTTCTAGCAGAGGGAGAAGACCTATTAAGCTTAATTGAGCTTAAGCAATACACTGTAGCCCAGATTACTACAGGGTACAGGCACTAGCCCAGTTAACAATAAAATGGTCTCTGCTCCCATTTTCTACTGTTTTTTCTTTGTGTGTGTCCCTGCAAATCTTCATCACCCCAATCTCACTAATACTTCTGAGAGTAGTGATTTATGCTCATGTTACCGAGAAGGAGACTGAGACTCAGAACCAGCTTGACTTGTCCAAGGTCACGCAACTGGTGATAGTTTTATCTAGTTCTCAGGGTTTCTGCTTTCCAGTCACCACACCAGCTTTCCAGCACTTTCTTGAGACAAGGTCCACTTTGGGTACTCTTTCCCTTGTCATTAATAAGCATCAGGAGGAGTCCCTCTTGCCATGTACAGATTTTCTGTTATCTGTACTTCATCATATATCATCCCTTTTCTCCTGTGACAGGAACAAAAGTAAGGCTACTCTTTCCCAAAGCAGAAAATTTCAGTAACTATTTTTTGGCCTCTGTTTTGAGAGGTAACAGATTGTAGGTAGTTTTCAGCAGCCTTAGGGAAGTATCAGAATGAATGTATTTAAAAACTTTGGTTCCAGAGCACCTCTCCTGCACTCAGGATCCTCACATAGTCTTTTCTCTTTTATTTCTTCACATGACTTATTCAGCTTCATTTATCACTGAGACAAAAGTGGTTTTTAAAAAAATTTTTTTAACCTACTGAATCTGCTCCACGTACCATGAAAATAGATGGCATATGAGCAGTGCACCAACAGAACTTTCAACCTTCCTCTGTTCAACCTGAGAACCTGGCTTATATTTTGCTGATTTCCAGTTACTTTTTAACAGACTATAGGAAAAGTTCTTTGTGTTAATCAAGAGAAACAACCAGGTTTCACTGAATGATAATTCAGTTAAGCCCTTCTTATTTGCTTTTAATCTCAACACAAATAATAAGCATTCTCTTCGTTTTGCGAGAAATAATGAAAACAAAATATATACATTGCAATACAGGTTTTAAAAGCCAAGGCTGAAGTATGCTTGTTTCTTTTGGCAATATTACTTTTCATTATCTTTCTCTCTATTTTTTTTAAAAATCTGCATGATATACCTATCTGATTCATGAAAAGAATAATAGAAGTGGAAAAATGCCATTTTCCTCAAGAAATATCTCCTTTTTCCACCATTATAAAGACCATTTGACTTTTATTATTAAGGTTTCCAAAAGCCCTGTGCACAACCCTCCACCTGCCTGCAGAGCTTCCTCATCACCATCGGGTTGGCAAACTCAGGTTACACATTACTATCAAAGGCGAGTGGTCAATGAAATCAGTGTTTGTAAATCCACAAATAATCCCTCCAGCAGTGAGGTTGCCATTGTGATTTCCTTTTTCCTAACCCCCTGAATCATTTGATGCAATCTCCACATCGTGTTTTCAGTGTTTGTGTGGCTGAGCATTGATAGGTAAAGAGATGGAGAAAACACTGCAATCAATGGTCTTGTGACACACATGAGAATGTATTACCAGCTGAGGGGCACATATGGAAACAAAATGTCTTTGTGCTTCTTTCAAAATTGTTAGCATTCTGGTTTCTGAGTGAGGCTGAAGGACAGCAGGGAGGGACATATGCAATAATAAAGGGATAATTAATTGGATTACTTGGATAATTAATTGGATTACTAGTTACTTTGTGTTGTCACACCACTTTTTTTTTCATTGTGCTATCACGCAATCATCTTTGAATCTCTGTCATGTCATCTTTCTTCCTTGTAAGTCCAAGCTCCCAGATGTGGCTTATCCGGCCACTTGTAATGGGTGTGACTTCCAGAGCCTCCTGATGCAAATTGTATTATATTTGTAATACCAGGTGAGAAGAGAGTTTAAATGATACCTCTGCTACTCGCAGTCTTGATCCCAATATTCATACTGGAGGGGATGGCCAGCTGAAAAAAAGGAATTGCCTTTTAAGACCTTTTAGAACTGATACCACTGGAGCAAATGCCCTTTACATCAAGGTCCTCACCAATCTCAAGAGAAAGGGCAGTGAGCAACCATACTGTAGAGGTGGCATCATTGGTGGGAGAAGTAGGTCTTCTGTGGCTGATACTACACATTTTGGGGAGCCATCACCCTTTTGTGAGGTGGACTGTAACACCACTCTGATTGTCAGCAAAGGCAAGTCACTAGAAGGAAACTCAGAGTGCTAGTAACAACCTCCAAAGCAGGCATGGGATTAAATACCACTGTAATTGTCACTTTCCTTTCTTAGGTCCAGAAAACGCACAGCTCCATTCTGAAAGAATTTTGAACCAGTAATTTGAGAGACTAGCTTTATACTAGATGTCTTAGTAGGTACACTCATTTTCAGAATCAAGTGGTTATTCTCACTTAAGGATAGATTTTAAGAAAACAGCTGAATTATTGCCGAGTAACTTAGGTAGTACCATGAGTTGAATTGTGTCCTCTAAAAAAAGTGTTACATTAGAGTTCTAAGCCCCGATACATCAGAATGTGACCTTACTTGGAAGTAGAGTCTACAGTGTCAATCAAGTTAAAATGAGGTGAATAGGATGGGCCCTAAAGTAATATAGTCACCAGAAGCTAGAAGAGAAACATGGAACAGATTCTCCCTCACAGTTTCAAAAGGAACCCACCCCTCTGACACCTTGATCTTGGACGTCTGGTTGCCAGAACTGTGAAACAATAAATTCTGTTGTTTGAGCCACCCAGTTTGTGCTACTTTGTTACAGCACCCCTAGGAAACTAATACAGGTGGTAAACTAATTATAGAAAAACAATTCAGAGCTTCTGGCCAAGATGGAGGCATAGGTAGACACGCTTCACCTCCTCCCACAACAATAAGAAGGACAACAACCAATCTAAAAACAAAAAACAACCAGAACTGCCAGAAAATTGAACTGTATGGAAGTCCAACAACCAAGGAGTTAAAGAAGAAACATTCATTCAGACTGGTAGGAAGGGTGAAGACAGGCAGCTGGGGTGGAGAGTATGTGTGGAAAGATGGGAGCTCTGGCCAGTGGAAGAGGCAGTTCCACACTCACATGCAGTGGACAAAAACTGGGAGGGACAACTGGGGAGCAAACAATTCTACCTCCAGGCCAGAACATGCAGCCCAGGGTTCCAGTGCCAGGAAATAGAGCCTCATAAACTCTGGCTGTAAAAACCAGTGGGGGTTGTGGGTATAGAAGAAACTGCCAGTCTCTTAGGAGAGTTCATTTAAAGGATTCACAGGTCCTAGAATGTACATAAACCCACTTCTCTGGGATTCAGCACCAGGACAGCAGCTACTAGGGTGCCTGTCGCTTATAGGGAGTGGAGGGAGTGACTGAAAATGGGATGAGAGCCCAGCTCAGAGAGCCCTCCCTGAGCCTTTCCCCACATACAGTGCCACAAAGAAGCAAAGTGGGTTGCTCCACCCTGGCAAACACCTAAGGCTCTGCCTCTTATGATGTGACAGGTGTGCCAACATGGGGAGTCAAAGCAGCTCTACCTAATACACAGAAACACAGGGAGGCTGCCAAATAGAGAAGACAAAGAAAAATGGACCACATGAAAGAATAGATCAAAACTCCAGAAAAAGAACTAAATGATAGAGAGATAGCCAACCTATCAGATGCAGAGTTCAAAACACTGGTGATCAGGATGCTCAGAGAAATGCCTGAGTATTGCCACCAAATAAAGAAAGATGTAAAGGCTATACAAAATGAAATAGAAAAATATACAGATAACCAATAGTGAAGGGAAGAAAGCCAGGATTCAAATCAATAATTTGGAACAAAAAGAAGAAATAAACATTCATCTAGAATAGAAAGAAACAAGAATTCAAAAAAAAAAAGGAGAGGCTTAGGAACTTCTGGGACAACTTTAAACATTCTAACATCCAAATCATAAGAGTGCCAGGAGGAGAAGAGGAAGAGCAAGAAATCAAAAACTTATTTGCAAAAATAATGAAAGAAAACTTTCTTAATTTGGAGAAGGAAATAGACATTCAAATTCTGGAAGCTCAGAAAATCCCAAACAAGTTGTTCCTAAACAGGATCACACCAAGACACATGATAATTAAAATGCCAAAGGTTAAAGATAAAGAGAGAATCTTAAAAGCAGCAAGAGAAAAGAAGAGAGTTACCTACGAAAGAGTTCCCATAAGACTATCAGCTGATTTCTCAAAAGAAATCTTACAGTAAAGGAGGGGCTGAAAAGAACTATTTGAAGTTATGAAAGGCAAGGACTTACATCCAAGATTACTCTATCCAGCAAAGCTATCATTTAGAACGGAAGGGCAGATAAAGTGCTTCCCAGATAAAGTAAAGCTAAAGGAGTTCATCATCACCAAGCCCTTATTATATGAAATGTCAAAGAGACTTATCTGAGAAAAAGAAGATCAAAACTATGAACAGTAAAATGACAACAAACTCATAACTACCAACAACTGAACCTAAAAAAAAAAAAAAAAACCTAAGCAAACAACTAGAAAAGAAGAGAAACGATCACAGAAATGGAGATCACATGGAAGGTTATCAGTGGGGAGGGGGAAGGAGAGGGGAGAAAATGGGAGGGGGAAGGTACAAGGAATAAGAAGCATAGATTGTAGGTACAGAATAGACAGGGAGAGGTTAAGGATAGTATAGGAAATGGAGAAGCCAAAGAACTTACATGTATGATCCACTGACATGAACTAAGGGAGGATTACTATTGTTGGAGGGAATGGGGGTACCTGGCAAAGGGAGACAAAGGGGAAAAATGGGACAACTATAAGAGCATAATCAATAAAATATACTTTAAAAAAGAAAAGAAAAGAGAAAGAAAATTCAATTCTGAACAACACCAGTTACTGGAGAGATTTCTGTTCTCTGTCATCATACTATTGATGGGTTGCATTGGGGAGATAGTACCTTAAGTCATTTTCAGGGTCATAATCACAGTAATTGCACCATGTTCAAATAGGATACCAAAGGCCAGCTTTGAGACATCTTCAGTGAGTATAATAAGAGAGTGTTCCTTCTGCTGAACTGGCAGCATTATCCTTGCATGGTGCCTGCCCTTTGTCCTTTACTCATCTCTAGAGCTTTTCTCTCTTTTGAAAAGTTACATGGGCTTTGAAGATGACAGTGTTTACATAGCTGGTTTCCTGGGTTGGAGTAATGAAAGAAAAAAAGAGAAATTATTGTAATTTTTCAGTCGTAAGCTAAATCTTGATATTACGGTCATAACCTTGGCAAACTATTTTCCTGTGATAGTGTTGTGAGAAATTTCAACCACTGGGCAGGAGCTGCAATTGTCTCGCTACTCTCCCTACCATTTTTCTTTTTCTTTTGAGTGTTCTAACCTCTGCTGGAGGCAAACTGAGCTGCCGAATCATTACAATGGACACTTACTTACTCCAGCGGTATCTGCTTTTAGTGAAATGGTTCTTCAAATAATCTGTTTTCATCACATCAAGAGCTAAGCCAGTCAGTTAACACAGAGGAAATATTAAAGGCAATATTTTTTCATTAAAGCAAGGCACTAGATAACCCACATGCTACTTTTTTCACTTAAGCACTAAAGTGAAAACAGTCAACAAAGTCTTATTGTGGAAGAAATAAGAAGGAAATTGATTTTAAATAAACAGATGCTGCTGGTATGGTATCTAGGAGACTGGGAATCTGGGCCACTTTAGGCTCTTATCTTTTTCATCCTCTCCTGAAGCACTGCCCACTTTTTTCCCATTCATTTCAGCCTGTCACCCAATATACCATCTGCCCACATCATCTGAGAAAGCTCACAAAGAAGAAAATAGGGTAACATAAAGGAAGCCAAATTATGCTAAAGAGTTATACTGGAGATCAGATACTATTATAGAACATAAAGAATTCGTTCACCTGGCTCTAGCAAAGCTGAACGCAAAACACCAAGAATTGCAGTGGAGAAATATTTTATTATGAATGGAGAACCCAGGAGAATGAAAAGTTAATGCTCAAAAGCCTGAACTCCCTGATGGCGTGTTGGTTACAACTTATATAGGGTAAATTCACAAGACATGGTGCATTAGGGGTTCAGGGTCCTGTTAGGAGTTGATTGGTCGGAGGTGAGGTAACGGTAATGAATCATTTCTTCAGGTCTTGAGGACAGTTCTGAAGTCTGTTCCAGTGTCCGTCTATTTGGCTTCACGGGAAAGTAGCCAGAGGGTTGTTCCACCTTAGGTCTCTGGAGCTGAAACATGATTTAGGTCATGATGTTATTTTTAGACTGCCAGATGTACGAACCTTGTGACCATTACTCAGGCCCAGCTACTGCCTTCTGCTGCCTCAGGGGTTGCTGATTAATCTGGTGAAAGGCTAGGTCTCTGATGGGTATACACAGAGAGATGATTTCTAGAGCTAGGATTTAAGGCTAAATTTAATCAAAGTTATAAGGACCATTGGTTTCAATATCCCTTGCCCTATTGCTTTGCAATGTGTACCACTTCAAACATCTTCCCTGATATACCCTGTCCCCTCAATTCAGTTTACAGATGTAATTAATGCCCACATAGCCAGAATCAACCAGCCCAGAAAAATGATCTCCGCAATTCCAAGAATGTAAACTTCAAGTTAGAAACTCAGTAGAACTAGAGTGTCTCACTGCAATGCAGAGAAGAATAATTAATTATCTTCACACAGAGGTCACAAATCTGTCAGGGATTGTAGGAATCTCTCCAACTGGCAGACCTCCCTCCTACCCTTTTTGGGGGTGGGGGGAAAGAGTCAAGCTGGCCATAAGAACACTAGGCCCACTGTCACACAAATATAGTTGTTAGGCTGTGATGCCGATCTCCAGTCATTTAAATTTTTATACCACAGCGATCTTGGTATTTGCTTCACCCACCTGTTTTTCTGTCCTCATGTTTTCATTGTTATTCATCCTACTGTTATCTATGAAATTTTTCATGATTTAATTTCATCTGACTGTGGCAAAATTCATCCTTTGTCTATGTATATCTTCAACAGAATGATTGCTCCATTATCCCAGCCGTGAAGGTTTTCATTCCTTCATCATTCACAACACCTATCCACCAAGCCTTTTGGCAAAGCCCTTGACATGCTTTTCTCCTACAAAACTCATCATCTGTGGATCTAGCCACAAATAAGTCAATGAAAGAACCTTTCTTAATTATCTGTTAAAAAAAAAAAATCTCAGGCCCAAAGTGGAGTCACTTAATCCAGGACAGCAAACCAAGACTTAATTCCAGTTTTAGCCCCATCCAGGAGTGTGACCTTAAACTGATTTGTAATTTCCTGATCAGCTCTAGTGAGGTAAGTGGCCTGATAAGACCCCTTACTGCCCTTTCCGGGCCTGAAACAACCCTTTCCTTTCTTTGCTAACTTTCTTGTTCGGCCCAGTTTCTGCCTATGAAAACCTTCAATTTTGTACAGCTTCTCGGAGCACCCCTTTATTCACTAGATGGGGTGCTGCCCTGTTCATAATCCTGCAGTAAAGCCAATTTTATCTTTAAATTCACTCTGCTGAATTTTTGTTTATTAACACATCTAACATCTGGAATTATGCTTCTTGGAGCCACACATTTACATTTGTAATTATGCCATGGCATTGAATATACATCTTTAGTTTTTCCAAGCATCTACACAGTCTTTTGATGCACTGCTTGGGGCCAGCCTCTGGCTTCTTATATTCAGCAGTATTTGGGATTTTCATGTCCTCCTTGAATTACTCTGTACCTAGTTTTACAAATTCCATTCTCTCTTTCCTGTTTAATCTTTCATTTATGCAGATCAAATTGCCGTGTCACAAATATCCTTTAAAAATACCTATTTTTGTTATACTTTGGACATTTTATACATACTTAAAAAAATCTTTTTTCTTAGGACCTTGTATGAATGCATCAAATGGCATCAGGCTTGGGAGACAGAACTGCTCAATCTCCGTGATTTATTTGTGAAACATCCCAGAGTAGAGGAATCCATTAAGATCCTGAAACTGCGTATTGCAGTAAAGAGCACATAGGGATGCATTTAGAAAACAATAATGACAATTATAGAAACAAAGAGAGAAGCTGGGAGAGGCATCCCCTGAGGCTGGGAATTAATCAAGGTGAGATGTCACCAGAACAGACAGGTTAGCCCTTCCCTGCCCCCATCTTCCATTATAGCCAGATCTCTTGTTCCTGACAGTAAATCGAGGCAGAGACAGTCAAGAATGGGTTTTTTTTTTCTCAGAATGTCTGGTTTTTGGTTGAAAATAAAGAAAACTGCTACCACGTTTGGTACTGTTCATTCTTAAGGGAAGTGCCTATGTAACATTTAGATTATCTTTTGAAATCTATACACGCTCTTTCTACCTGCTGTGCTCAATTTCTGAACCTAGTGCTGTCATTAAGGAAAAATAGCAACCTTTGTTCTCTCCTCCAGGCACTTGCTGCACTGGCTTTTTGTTTCCAGGGGGTGAGGGGGAAACTTCCATTATTTTCTTAGAAGAGGGAAGCCTGACCAAGCCTTCTGTGTTTCTGGCTCTTTTTGTACATGGGCACCGGATACACCATATCTGAAGTTCCCTGGCACGATTTCCGATTTCCTTCGTGTATTTGAAAGTCCCTGATGAAGACATCAGGCCACTTACTGTAATGGATGGTTTTCATTCTCTGTGTAATAAAGGAACATTCCTGAGGCAGACATTTCTGTCAGAGATGGCAAATATCAGAAGTTTCAAAGGCTTAGTTCACATGTATATCCAAGCTTTCAAATCTTGGCAGCATCTCTGGGATTTGAAAACTAGATTGGAAATCTGAGTTATGTATTTTATACTTCTTAAGTTGGCCTGCATTTATACACTGAGTGACCAGTTATGGGGAAATACGTACATAAATAAGAAATTTAAAATAGCAAGTTTTGTGGCTTATCGAGATGTGATAAACATTTTGGTTGTGGAATATAAAACTTTTTTCTTTTTTGTGTGTGTTGTTTAGTGTAGAAGTAGTTTAGACTCCCATAGCTCATTTTTGAACATCTTTTTGTGGGGGAGGAACAAACTTTCCTCTACCTCAAGGTTCTTCTGGTGGTCTAATAATCAAATAGGCATGAAATAGATTAGCAAGAGAAAATAACCAAATTTAATATAAAATATCTAGGAATAAATTTAAACAGGGATGTGAAGACCTGTACACACAAAAATTATAACACACAGAAGAAAGAAATTAAAGAAGATATAAGTAAGTGGAGGCATATATTATGTTTGTAGATAGGAAGAATTAACGTAATTAAAATGCCTGTACTACCTAAAGCAATCTATAGATTCAATGTAATACCTACCAAGATAACAATGACATATTTTACAGAACTAGAACAAATATTTCAAAAATTTGTAGGGAACCACAAAAGACCCTGAATAGCAACAGTGATCCTGAGAAGAACCAAGTTGGAGGAATCACACTACCTAATATCAAACTACGTTGTAAGGCCATTGTGATCAAAACAGCATGGTGCTGGCATAAAAACAAACACATAATTCAATGGAACAGAATAGAGGGCTCAGAAATAAACTCACACCTTTATAGTCAATATTTGAAGAGGAAGCATGCACGTACCATGGGCTAAGTATAGTTTATTCAATAAATGGTGTTGGGAAAATTGGACAGATATATGCAGAAAAATGAAACTAGACCACCTTTCACCACACACAGGAATAAATTTAAAATGGATTAAAGACATAAATGTTAGATTTGAAACCACAGAAATCCTAGAAGAAAACATAAGCAGTAAGATCTTGGACATGTCTCATAGCAATATTTTTTTCTGATGTATCTCCTCAGGCAAGGGAAACAAAAGAAAAAACGAACAAAGAAATAAGTGAGACTACATCAAACTAAAATGTTTTACACAGCAAAGGAAACCATCGACAAAAGAAAAAGACAATTGATGAAATGGGAAAACATATTCGCCAATACAACTGGAAAGGAGTTAACATTCAAAATTTATAAAGAACTTACAAAATTCAACACCAAAAAAACTCCAAACAATCCAATTTAAAAATGAGCAAAGGACTTGAATAAACACTTCCCCAAAGAGGACATACAGAGTGCCAATAGACATATGAAAATATGCTCAATGTCACTAATCATCAGAAAAACACAAATTAAAACCACAATGAGATAACATCTCATACCTGTCAGAATGGTCATCATAAATAAATCAACAAACAAGTGCTGGCAAGGATGTGGAAAAAGGGGAACTCTTTTGCACTTTTGTTGGGAATGCAGGTTGATGCAGCCTCTGTGAAAGCAGTATGGAGATACCTCAAAAAATTAACAACAGAACTGCCTTATGACCCAGCAATTCAGCTTCTCGGAATTCATCCAAGGAAACCCGAAACACTAATTTGAAAGAGTACAAGCACCCCTATGTTGATTGTATCATTATTTACAATGAACACAATATAGAAGCAGCCCAAGTGTCCATCGGTAGATAAAACAACTATGGACATTTATACAATGGAATTCTACTTGATTATTAAAAAAAAAAAAAGGAAAATTTTACCCTTTGCAACATCAGGGATGGTTCTGGAGAACTTTAGGCTAGGTGAAATAAGCCAGTCACACAGAAAGACAAATACTGTATATTTTCACTCATATGTGGAATCTAATGAACAAACTGAACTAACAAGCCCAGTAGAGACAGACTCATAGATAGAGTAGGCTGACAGCTCTGGGGTGGGGGAGGATTGGGGGGTAGAAAGACTGAGCAAAAAAGAAAAAGTACTCATGGGCACAGACAATAGTGTTGTGATTGCAGGTGGTATGGAGATGGGTGGAGGTGAAAAAGGATAAATGGAAAAGTACAATAAAAAATAAATTATTAAATAAAAATACAAAATAAAAAAATAAAGTAAGATTATAAAATTTCAGCATAATAAATCCAGTGATGGTTATACATTTATCTTGTCACTCTATGAAGTCTTTCCAATTTGAGGGTCTTCATCTTTCTTTAATTCTGAGAGGTATATAATTTTTTTAAACTTTCATTTGTTTGTGCTTCTTCTTTTCTGTTTCCCTTTAGGGACTACTTTAATTTGGCCATTTAATTTGGTACTTTGACTACTATTTCACATATTTGCCTTATTAATTTCTTTCACTTTAGCTAAAGTCTACTTTAGCTAATATTAATACAGTTATTCTTGCTACTTCATTGTTAATATTTGCATAATATATCTTTTCCCATCTCTTTCAAATAATCTATGTTGGTAGATTTGAAGGAGTTTCTTACAGACAGCATATAATTGGGTCATGTTTTATTAATCTACTCTATAAATCTTTGTTTTGATTGGGGTATTAGACCATTTACATTTAGAGTAATTATTGCTATGTTAGGACTTAAGTGCATCATTTTATTATTTGTTTTCTGTTTGTTTATTCTGTTTCTTGTCTCTGAACATTCTTCTTGCTAATCACTTCAACATTTTTTTGAATCACATTTTGACCTACAGTGCTTTTGAATATATCTCTTATAGTTTTTGAAGAGGTTGCTGTAGTTATTAAAATATACAAATAACATGTCACAATTCACTGATATGCATATTTTACTTAAGAGAAGTATAAAAATCTTACTTTTATTTAGGCTCTTTTACCCTCCTTAATTTAGAAATATTTCTTAAATAGTTCCTCTACCTGTATTGAATACCACATCAAATAATGTAATTTTTGCTTCAACCATTAAACTCATAATTTTTAGAACTCAGGAGGATGACTTATTAATCTTTATCCCTGTTTTGCCCATTCTATTGTTTTTCTTCCTTTCTTAAATCCCAGTCTCCTTCTCTTATTTACTTTTGGTTTAGAGAAATTCCTTTAGCCACTCTTTAAGGGTAATTCTGTTGGCAACAGATTCTCTTAGTTATCCTTCATCTTAATTTCCCCCTTCATTCCTGAAGGATATTTTTGTTAAGTATAGAATTTAGGGTTGATTGCTCTTTTCTTTCAGCATTTGAAACATTCCATATTCCTTCTATGTGAAAGGAAGCAGAGTACTGAACACACTCTCTTCTTTTCATCATATGATGTAGGTTGGTAGTGGAGGGTCAGCTTTCCACTGGGCCTGGGTAACTCTAGAAATGGTGGGAATAGAATGCAAATTAGTCCCATTTTGTGTTACCCACTCCACCTCACTGATGCTGGGTGTGGGGCAGGGAGGCTCAGCTGCCCCCTGAACTCTGCTGTCACTACCCTGGTATAAGAATTGAAGCACCACCTGCTTCCACTGGATAACCACGGGCATTTTTCTGGACCCATTCCTTGCTGACCTGGCTGCCTTAAGATCATTTTGCTGCAGATTAGTACTTATACACCTGAGAGTAAAAGTTGAAACAACACTTTGCAGGTATAATTAGGAAAAGCTGAACCAAATAACAACAACAAATAAATTTTCTTTGCTTCTCTCTCTCATAGAGCTAGGTTCAGACAAAATAGCTAACTTGGTAGAATTTGACCTCAACCCATCCTCTCTAATATATTTTGATATCTCTTTTCCTTGCTATAGGGCAGCCATTTTCAACCTTTTTCATCTCATAGCACACATAAACTAATCACTAAAATTCTATAGCACTCCAAAAAGGATATTATATATTTTGCCAATCTGACAAAACCTAGGTATAATTTTGATTCGTTCACACCTGACAGCTATTGTTGTGTTGACTGTTGCTATATTTTTACTTGACAGTCTGAGGGAAAAGAGGTGAGTGCCCCTGACTAAATAGTCAGGTATTGCATGTTTTAAAAATTCTTGTGGCACACTGGTTGAATATTGCTGCAATAGGGCATTCAGGCTGTCTTCTGGAGACTCTAGACATTTTTTTCCTTTTCTCCAAAGAAATTCATCTTCCTATTGTCTTCCTATTACAAGCTTTTCTGTACTGTTGATATTTTTTCTTATCATATCATGTAGTAATTTGATAAAAGACTTTTTTATATGTAAAAGTTTTCTCTGTAGGTCTTCATTTTTTTAGGTCTTTACTAGCAAACTTGATAAACTAAAGAGTTAAAGGAAGATAATTTTTGAATGTTACCCTCTTCTAGAGAAAAACTGGCAGGGAAGGAAGAAAGAAGTTACAATTTTTTTCTTATTTTTTTAACATAGTTGCATTTAAACATAAACATTGACAAGGAGAACTTTTAAGGAACAAAACAAGTTGGTACAGAGGCAGAGGCATTTGGGGTAATAGATCTTTAGGAGTCCTTAAATAATATATTTATTACTAACAGTGGACTGGCTCACCTCTCCTTAATTTGCACAGAGAAACAAGAACTGTCTACTACGTGCATAAAGAAGTAGTATGTGCCATTTCTACTCTTCTGTACTCGTATTTTATTGATTGGATTTTGCTTCTCAGTTGTCAGAGCTCTTGGATAAAAGTGATTTCTTTCCCAGAGCATCATTTTATCTTCTAGTCTGTATTTCTGGATAAGTGATTTTAGATTTTGTTGTCATTATTTGGTTATAGCTGTTTGATTTTTTGAAATTTATGATTTAGGGTCTACAAGACAAAAATTTAAGATTTCAGGGGGGAAAAGTTACCTTTGATACAGCAGGGCTATGTAACTCCAACCCCCCCACAATGAAAATGAATGACTGATTGTTCTTTCATTGTTTCTTTCTGTGAGCAGCATGGTTATGCTGTAAATGCTCCTTAGGACCTGGTGTAGCTTTTTAAAAAAAATTCTCACTTGAGGCTGTGTTTATTGATTTTAGAGAGAGAGGGAGAGAGAATGAGAAACATCAATTTGAGAGAGAAACATTGATTGGTTCCCTCCCATATGTTCCCCAACCAGGCATCAAACCCACAACCTACATATGTGCTCTGACCAGAGATGGACCCATAACTTTTCTGGTATATAGAATAACATTCCAACTGAGCCACAAATGAGGACATCAAACGGAGACAGAAAAATGCTTACCTAGGAATGAGTAAATCTACGTTATTCTGGTTTGTTATAGATCACACTATACATATATCAGTATATTACTAATTACATGTAAACCACAATTTATAACTTACATATAAAGTTCAGTTTGATATAAATTTTAAACTGTGCTTTGCTAAGGAACTCATTGAAAACTCTTACTCAAAGGTAAATAGGATATATTAATCGATTATATGTCTTTTTAAAATATATTTTATTGATTATGCTATTATAGTTGTTCTCTCCTTTATTCCCCTCCACCCTGCACCTCCTCCCCCATCATTCCCCACCTTAGTGCCTGTTCCTGGGTTGTATATATATGTTCTTTGGCTTTTCCATTTCCCATACTATTCTTAACCTCCCTCTATTTTGTACCTACCAATTATGTTTCTTATTCCCTGTACCTTTTTCCCCAATCGCCCCCAATCCCCTCCCCACTGATAACCTTCCATGTGATCTCTATTTCTGTGATTCTGTTTCTCTTCTTGTTATTTGCTTAGTTTTTTTTGGTTTTGTTTTTTCAGTTGTTGATAGTTGTGAGTTTGTTGTCATTTTACTGTTCGTATTTTTTATCTTCTTCTTTTTCTTAGGTAAGTCCCTTTAACATTTCATATAATAAGGGTTTGGTGATGATGAACTCCTTTAACTTTACCTTGTCTGGGAAGAACTTTATCTGCCCTTCCATTCTAAGTGATAGCTTTTTTAACTCCTTGGTTATCGGACTTCCATAAAGTTCAATTTTCTGGCAGGTCTGGTTATTTTTTGTCTTTAAGTTTGTTTTTGTCCTTCTTTTGGTTGTGCAAGAAGGTAAAGTGATCGACCTACACCTCCATCTTGGACAGAAGTCTCCCATTATATGTCTTGCATAACCAGGATGTAGCACTTCAGTTCTCAAGTTGATCCATTTGTGGGTTGTTACTCTAATTTTAGAAGCAGAATGTCTTCTACCTTCTAATTTTATTCAAATTCCATCACTAATTTGTCATAAAGTTTTTCTCTACTCATCTTAAAAATGTGTTCTATTTAATAATGGCTATAGTACTAATTGTACTTTACATTAGAATAGTATTTAAGAATTTGCAGTTTCACATAAAGTATCTCTTAAGACATCATTATGGAGGGGGTGAGACATCTGTTTAACAATTTATTATTAATGACTATACACATCCAACAAGGACCAGAAAATATGGCCTTTATTTATAGCTTTTAATAATAAGTACATATTTTCTGTTTTTGGATACATATTGATATGTGTATTTATAGTGTTAACATAGCTTACATGTTCAGTGATTTTTTTTTAGAAGAAGAAATACAGACAATCTCAGCTTCTTTAACATATGAACTCTTCTTCTAATGGGCAGACTTCAGTAAGGGGCAGATTTCATTCAGCCCTCCACAGTCTGCAAATCAACAGAATTGAGAGAGAGTCTGTGCACACACCTTAGAGACCAATAGCTGTCTGCCTAAAAGAACAGTCAGTGGCACCATAGAGAATTCACAGGTTATGTCTGCTGACAAAGTTAGATTTATATAGGGATTTCCCACCCACTTAAAGAGATAAATTACTAATCTAAGAAAAAAGAAAGAAATAAAGAGGAACACTTTGTTCGGCTCCTAAGAAAGGGAGCATTACCTAAAAATAGAGACAGGGAGAAACACAAATGTCTGGAAATGATTTGTCACAAGAAACAAAAAAATTTTTTCAGATATTTCTACTTGGTTAAAAGATGGATACAAAAATATATGAAGAGTTAAAATGAAAAGATGGCTGGATCTCATACAAAGCTAGTAGGCTTAGTGGCTGGCTTAGATAGAAGAAAAAGTAGGATGAGATGAGGTATATATATATTAAGGATTCTAAAAATGCAATTGTAGAATCAATATTACTACCTATTTCTACTTTATAAGATAAATAATATCTTAGAAAATATCTTCCTTGTATTATCAATGTTAACCTAAGGAATATTTAAAACTATAGAGAATTTTTATGAGTTTATTTGAGCAAAACTAATGACCATTGTCAGGAATCAAAATAATATACTCACAAAATGCTTCAGAGAATGGCAGTTTTGCAGCTTATTTTATACATTAGAATCAAAGAAGGAGATTTCAGGAGGGTACATGACATCCATTGATATTGGATTAAGGGGGCAGGGGAAAGCAAAGTGAGGAAATCTCTGGGACCGGATAAAAAGGCAAAATAGAGAAAAACATATGAGGTCTGCCCAGAGGGTATCCAGCCATATAATATGAAAAATAGAGACATTTATTAAAGAAGATATAAGATACAAGAAACATTGTACATAGGACAATGATGCCTCAGTTCCCTTCAAAGTAGGTACCTTGGGATCTCACACAGTTCTCCCAATCACCATCAGCTGCTCCATCGTATTTTCCTGAATCTCATCAACAGTCTGAAATCTCTTCCCTTTCAAAGGTGATTTTAGTTTTGAGAAAAGCCAGAAGTTGCAGGGTACCAAATCTGGACTGTAGTGGGGCTGAGTCACCTGGGTGATTTGATGTTTCACTAAAAAACTCTGTATGAGATGTGATGCTTGAGCAGATGCGTTGTCATGATGAAGCTGCCAATTACCAGTTGTCCATAGCTGTGGCCTTCTGAATCATCTGAATAGTTTCTGCGGAGGAATGTTCAAGCTTAATGCAAAATTTGAAGCAGATTCGTTGTTCTACTTGCTCAGTCATTTTGAATGTGACAGCCACACATCCTCACTTAATGGCATCTATTGCCCCCACTGACTAGTACAGAGAAGTCATCATTGTTCATGTATGTGCATTCCAGACCACTCTCATTAGCTGCCAGGTTACATTGATGTTGCACAAACTGTTCTCAATATATTAACAATGACTGCACTTTTTTCTGGACCGACCTCCTAAGTTCTTTTACTTTGGTGGGAACAGGATAGTTAGTAATTAACTATAGAAATAGTATGCAAGGAACAAGTTAAGAATGGTCTTATGCTCTCATGCCTGCAGTTGTGGCTTGAGAGGTCTAGAAATGAAGATTACTCTGACATTTCAAAGGTATGTTATCTTAGATGCAAAAAGACAATAGAAGACTCACTTAAGGTAAAAACTGACCTTTGTCAAGAAAGCCACAGGCTTAGGATATGACTACCCACCATGAACTGCTTTCAGTTACAAAGTTTTAATTCCAGACCATCCTATGTGGTTACTTTCAGTCTCTGAGCTTGTAAGGCTGCCACACAGGCCTCCCCTGAGCTTGTCAGGTTTGGTATATGGCCCCTTTTTTGTCTACACTAATTATATCTGATAGTTATTACTCACAGACTCTTAGAAAGACTTGAAGAAAAAGAAGGTGAGTTAAAGGGAAAAGTTAATTTTAAAAAGCCTTAAAAAAGGAAAACAACAAGATAATGACCCTGAAGAATAAATAACACAGGTGAAACATACAAATCATACATATTTCCAAAGAAGAAGACAGAGAAAATGAGACTAAGCAATAATCTAGGCCTCAGAGGAGGGCATTTTCAGATGTAAAAAAGCCTTGAGATTGGGTGCTGAGAATTTAGAGAAAAGAATCTAAAACCAATATGTATAGAGGAAAATTTTTTGAATATTAACCAGAGGGGAGGTGGAGGGGATAATGGAGATAAAAGGGGAAAGGGTTTTCAGGAACATCTGTAATGGACACATGGACAAAACCAAAGAGGGGTAGGATCAAGAGTGGGAAGTGGGGATGGCTGGAGAGGATGGGAATGGTGGAGGAGAAATGGAGACAACTGTACTTGAACAACAATAAAAAAATATTCAAAAGAAAAAAAGGAATAAATTATGGTGTGTGAACATGTTTGAATATTATGTCATATACATACATATTCCAAAGATATTGAAAACATTTATATTATAATGTTAGATAAGAGAAAATAAATGCAAAATTGCATACATAATATCTCTTAGTCATATGAAAACATGATTTGGAAGGAATTAATCCAAAATGTTAAGAGCATTTATCTTTGAGTAATGGGATCATGTGTGATATTTCTCTTCTTCTAAAACTGATATGTCAGCTTGGACATCTCATTTTTTTTTTAAAGATTTTACTTATTTATTTTTAGAGATGGGAAGGGAGGGAGAAGGAAAGAGATAGAAACATCAATGTGTGGTTGCCTCTTGCGTGGCCCCCACTGGGGACCTGGCCCACAACCCAGGCACATGCCCTGACTGGGAATTGAACCTGCGACCCTTTGGTTTGCAGCCCGCACTCAATCCACTGAGCTACACCAGCCAGGGCTGGACATCTCATTTTTATGAGTAGCTTTGACCACTGTCCTGAGCTCCAACTCCCTCTTTAATGTCAGGAACTGCCCTGCCTGGTTTCAGGAACTGTAGCTCCCCCCATGGCTAAGGCTGAGTGAGCAACCTTTGGACCATAAGCCACTAAGAAGACAAAGCTTATCTCCCTGGCAGGGGCACTGGCTCTGCTCCTTTTACTTCATCCATAACTGGCCCCCAATGCTTGATCGGTTAGCCAATGATGGGTAAGATTCCTCAAGGGAGGAATGACATAAGACAGGCATGATCATGGGGAGCCCCAAGGGAAGGACTTGGGGGCTATAGCAAAAGGGGGTGATGGACCCTTACATAACCTGAGTCCTCATTCTGTCTGCAAGAGGTCTCCTAATCTCTTGGCTGCCTTACTTCAACTGCCTGACTTAAGCCTGAAACAATGACAGAGGGCAGTGCAACCCTGTGCTGGAAAGGACAGGTTACCCAGGTGATCAGGCCTAAGAAAGAATATATAAAATCCTGTGAAAACTGCTTTGATAAGAATGCTTTCAATTAAATGATAAGTGTCTGAGCAGGAAATGAGTTTGTTTCCCAAAGTTTTGTAGCCCTTTAGCTAACAGACCCTGACTCAGAATAAGCCCTCAGAGTTCTTTTTATGCTATCCAGTGTTTGATTCTTACTGCCTGACAATGATTAATGAACTTTACCTGTGTGCCTGTGCAAATTGAAACCCAATAAAAGCTTGTCAAAGCAAGGGTCGGTGCGCTCTCCCCTTGAGAGAGTAGCCGTGCCATCCATTTTCCTCCACAGGACTTGGTAGTCCATGAGAATGTCTTGTCTCATCCATAACACTGCGGATACTGCGGGCCAGTGTTGGCGTCACTTTAACAATCTTCACTCAAACTTAACATATTGGAAACTGAACTGCAGATTTTCCTCCCCATCCTGCTCATCTTCCATTTTTCTATATCTCTCAATGGAATTGGGTACACAGATCTTCATTATATTGTTATTTATATTCTTAATTATTTTGTGAATATGAAATATTTAATAATTTTAAAGAGAAGTCTAAAGACTTGTCTAAAGAACACAGGACCAAATCAAAAGGAGCTCCGAATACCCAAAGTTGGAAAAATTTGAGCATTTCACTAATGTCATCAGAGACCCAGGTTCTCTTCATGTTGCCCCTCTACTACTCATAGCTTTGGCTCCATCCTCAAACTGATAGCAAGCCAACTACAGCCACACCAGGCAAAATATTCAGACATGACCACACAAAGAAAAGAAAGGAGAAAGTACCTTCCTGAAGTTCTCTCTCAGGAAAAAGAAAATTTTTTTCTACAAGGTCCTCAGCATTTGTCTTTTGCCTTAGTAGTCAGAGTTAGGAAACAAGTTCATTCTTCAACCAATAATAAACAAGGAAGATGAAATTCCCTCATTCAATAAGGTAAGACCTGGGGTTGGAGATGGGGTCACCTTCTCTTGAGTCACAACCAACCTATTCAGGTCACAAAAAAGAATTATGCATAGACTGTATTTATCAAAGAAAAATTTACCTAGTAAATATGCTATTATGATATACTTACTTTTAAAAATGGTACCCACACAATTATTCACTCTAGTGTTTTGTTCTAACACATAGGTAGAAAACCAGGCTCCTCTTTTAATATTCCTACAATTATACACATACAATCTATGAAATCATGTGGTAGCTCCTCCTGTTTTTATCTTTTACAAATATAGCAAGTGTGCTTTACTTGAAATTCCAGGCACTTAAACACTTTACTATGACAATGAAAATAGCAGAGGAGAACAAAAATTTAGGTTTTTAGAACAGGGGATATAACAAGAATATCTTGCTTGGTTGGTTGATAACTGAATGACAAGATCATATGTGGCAGTTGAAGTATTAGATCTAAAATGAAATCATGAGCATGTTATAGAAAATCCCTTGCATTCACATGTAGAAAATAAGAGTGGAGTTGGACAGTGATAGCATAACAGATTTCTCTGCAAAAAAAAAAAAAAAGGATATGCAGTCATTAAATCATCATCCCAAGGAAAAAAGAATGAAAGAACAAGCTTAATACTATGACTTTGTTCCAGAAATACTTGGAACTGAATACATTTGTCCTTAAATAAAAGCTGTATCTGTTATTACATATGAAATACAATGTATTCTCATTCTAATACTGAAAAAATTACAGCAGTAACTTTGCTATACAAAGAATGTATATGTGATTAAGTACTGTCCTCAGTGTACACTAAATCCTAGAAATTGGGCAAGTGGGAAGCGGCATATTTTTATTTTAGATCATAAGGGCGAGTACTTACAAATCTCCATGAAAATGAACTTCATAAAACTGTCTTTTTGGTTTAAAAAAAATGAGACCTTGAAGAACAATCAAAAAGGAAAATAAATGAAGAATATAATAGATAATTCACAAAGTAGGCAAAATACAAAGGCTAATAAACATATGGAAATATATTCAACCTCAATAATATAGAAATGCAAAATAAAATGAAGTAATACCAATATTCTCCTATCATTTTGGCAAACATTATTGACAGCATCCACTGTTGTTATAGAGAAGGACACTTTCGCATGACTGGTGGAAGTGCCGATTGGCACATTTTTGTGTGACAGGTTATCAGTGTATCTGAAACATTTTATGTGTCACTTCAGATCTTCCTGACCTCACTTTTGTCTTATTCAAGGTTGTGAGGACTCAGGATGGGCTTATATGGGCTTTACACAGGTACAAGTTGACCTATCTCTTGCCCCATCCCCAGGCTTCTCGGGTGACCCACAACTCAGGACTTCAAAAGAACATGCACAAGGGCCAACACGTATGTAAACCGGATGTCCTGGGGAGTCAGTGTTCCATGAGGTGAATCCCTGACCAGTGGGGGACAGAATTGATAAATAAATGCTTCTTCTTTTCCCACCCCCTCACACCCCTACTCATATGGATGGTCCAGAAATACATTTCATATGGCTTCTCAGAAATTCCTGTGCATTTAAGCAACCAGCCACCTGTAGCAGTACCAACTCAATAAACCATCTTGGTATCAGCTCTCCCTCTTTCCCTACTTTATTCCCTCTTCTCATCCCCACTCCCTGGGATCACATTCTTAAGAAAGTTTTAACATGTAGGCTTTTGTCTTAAGCTCTGTGGAAACTGAGGTAAGACAGGTGTTCAGCATGTTCAGAGTGCTTGTGCCTAGCATTTCAATCTTACTTTCTGGAATCTTTCCTGTAGACAAGCTTACTAAATACATCAGAGATAGACCTACAGGGAAGCTCACCAGCAGTGTTTCCTGTAAAAGGCAGATAGGATCAGACTGTTATACTATTAAATGAAAAAATTGAGTTATGGGAGGGTTGTGTGAGTGTAAATGCATACATAAAAAAGTCTGCAGGAAGAAACACCAAACTGTTAATAATGATTATCTTATAGGAGGTACAATAATTGGGATGGGAGACAGTTTCTTTTTTTACATTTTTAACACAAATAAATATAACCAAAAGAATTTTTAAAAGGAAAATCAATCATGTATCAATGTTTAAATGTTATCAAAAAGAAAAAGTACTTCAAAAATATATGAGAACTCAAGGTACAGAAATGGAAAGTTTGTTTAGTTCTCCAGTTTTTAAATATATTTTAAAGTATATTTTATTAATTATGCTATTACAGTTGTCCCAATTTTTCTCCCTTTGCCTCCCTCCACCTGGTTCCCCTTCCCTCCAGCAATCTCCCCCTTAGTTCTTGTCTGTAGGAGACCGTTCTGTGTGGCATGGGCCCAGCTCCCACTCGGAGATGCATAGGACCCATGCCCACAGATAGGTTCTCCCATGGGGAATCAGGCCTGCAATGTACTTAGGCCACTTTGAGACTTGCTTTTGCTAAAACTCCCTCACCCTGAAGTGAGACAGCAAGTGCTTACTGTAACTTCCTAAAATCCATGCTAAAACTCCCCAGTATGGAGTGTAACCAGTTCAACTACTTTTCCCTTTTCATTTGCAAATATCCTTCTTCTGTGATGTGATTAGCAGCATCAACTCCTTTGTTTTCTGTGAAAGGTAACCACCTAAAGTGAACCTGTGAATAGTAAATGAGGACCATCATGTAATATGCCGAGAAACCCAATAAAGGTCTGTCATGGCGGAGGCTGCGGCTTTTGGATCCTCTTGAGAGCGAAGCAGCCTGCCCTTTTTCTCCACAGGACTTGGTAGTCCATGTGAATGTCTCTCCCACATCCACAATGTGGCGGACCCTATGAACCGGGGTCCACATCAGCTGGCGCCCACAAACAGGGACCCAGGGCTATGAGCCATCATTGTGGACAACACACCAACTTGGTTGGAGTACGTGAACATTAGCCCAGGTAAGAGCCGAGGACACCGAGTGCTTTTCAGGAAGGTCGTAAGGGTGTGTTGGATTTCAGAGGAAAAGCTAGGGGAAGGGGTTTTTCTCCTTCCCTTTCCCTTTCTCTAAAAGTAAATAAATACAATCTTTAAAAAAAGATTCTCTCTTTATCTTTAATCTTTGACATTTTAATTATGATGTGTCTTGGTATGGCCCTCTTTGGATCCAACTTGTTTGGGACTGTCTGTGCTTCCTGGACTTGTATATCTATTTTCTTTGCCAAATTAAAGAAGCTTTCTTTCATTATTTTTTCAAATAAGTTTTCAATTTCTTGGTCTTCCTCTTCTCCTTCTGGCATCTCTATGATTCAGGTGTTGTCCCTTTTGGAGATGTCCCAGAGTCTTCTTAAACTCTTCTCATTTTTTTGAATTCTTGTTTCTTCATTTTGTTCTGGTTGAATGTTTATTTTTTCCTTATGTCCCAAATCATTGATGTGTCCTTATGTCCCAGCTTCCTTCCCCTCACTGTTGATTTCCTGTAGATTTTTCTTTATTTCACTTAGTGTAGCCTTCATTTCTTCCCTTATGCTTCTGCCATATTCACTGAGGTCTTTGAGCATTCTGACCATCAGTGTTTTGAATTCTGCATCTAATATGTTGGCTATCTCTGCATCACTTAGGTCTTTTTCTGAGGTTCTGTTCCTTCATTTGGGCCATATTTCTTTGCATCCTGATTTGACAGCCTCCCTGTGTCTGTGTACCATGTAGAGCCACTTTGATTCAATTTTAGCTCACCTGTTAAATCTTATGGGGCAGAGCCTTAGGTATTGCCAGGGTGGGGCAAGAGTGTCTCTGTGAGTGAGGGAGGGGTCGAAGAGGGGACAATGCCACTGCTGGCTGACTTCTGGGGGCTTGACTGGCCCTTGCCCCATTTTCACTCTCTTCACCCACTTCCCACATGCAACTGGTACCCCTTCAACTGCTGTCCTGGTTGTAGTTCCCAGGGTGGGTGGGTGAAAGCTCATACATTCTGAGCTCTCTGACAGTGTCTTCTGCTGCCCCAAACCCCACTGGATTTACAGACAGAAGTTATGAGGCTTTCTTTTCCCAGCGCTGAAGCCCTGGACTGCACAGTCTGGCCTGGGGCTGGGCTTGCTCACAATGTATCTCCCTAATTTTTATCCCCTACATGTGAATGTGGGACTGCCTGTTCTGCCAGCTGCCAATGACTCTCCACCTCTCTTCCCCTGGCTCACCAGGTCCTCTCTGCCTGACTCCCCATCTCTGCCCCTCCTACCCATCTGGATGACTATAGCTTCTTTCAATTCTTGTTTGTCAGATTTCTGTACAGTTCTGGGTGTTTTTCTGGGTGATTTTCTGGCAGTTTGGGGTATTTTTCATTTTTAAGTTAGTTGTGTTCCTTCTTATGAGGTTGTGCAATGAGGCGAGGTGTGCCTACCTATGCCTCCGTCTTGAACAGAGGTCCCTTCTCCTCCAGTTTTGTTTCAATTCTTGTATCTCTTCCCTAACAAATCCCTATTAACCATTGATCTGGGAATGATTCACCTCACATTTTTCCTCTCTCATCCCCAAGTACATCAAAATTGAACGTTTTGGATTCCCATTCCTTTAGGGTGCTAAATTACAAAGGTGATACCCTAGACACACAGTCAGAATTTTCAAAGTGCAGGAGATCTTCAAGGTCATCTCATCATTTCAGGGATGAAGAAATAACCCAAAAGGAGATAAGTGATTTGCTCAGAGGTGCATTAACCACAGATCTGGGAATAGAACTCTGGACGCTTGATTCCCAGTTTGGAGCTCTTTTCATTAAATGGTAATCAGAACAAGTCATTATGTTACAGCATAAGCTGATATTATGTGACTAGTTAATTTTATTTTTCCAGATAATAGAATTTCTCAATCTACCTCAAAAGCACACACCTTCAAACAGAACTGAAGGAACAAACTGAATAAAAGAATGTCATCAGGAAATATTTGGGGTGAGGTTTTAATGCTATTGCACAAAGTCACAACTTGCATGAATCTGAATATCCCATGTGCATGCCACCTTAAGTTCTACAAAGACCCTTGCAAGTTTGTAATAACCATCACACAAGGGTTGAATGATGGCAGATGCTTTGATATGACTGTGCAGTTCTGCTAATAGGCTTGAAGTAGCTGTTATAATCACCAAAACAGATTGAGATTCATGTGGGTCTCTACCCAAATGCATACTATTCAGGAAGATTGCCATCAGGTTCTCTCTGATAATTTTTCTTTGATTTGCTAACCTTTTTTGATGCTATTTATCTTATTTTCCCCCTTTTGGGTAATGTCTTTCTAAACATACATGTTATAATTGGTGCAGAAACTCACTGATTGTGCGTGACAAAAGGAACTTAAAGAAAATTATGCATCGCTCTGATCTAGCCTAGGGCACACAAATCAAAGCCTCCACTGCAGAAAAGACATAGTGACACTGAAAGTAGCTACACTTTATATGGAAATTAGCTGCTCCTAGAATGCAATATAGTTAAGCATATATCAAAACCAAAGACAATGAACATGTGAAATATATTTCCACACTTGGACTCTTCCCTTTTCTTCATATATAGAACAATTCTTAGTGTATTAAATTACATAAAAAATTAAAGTTTATTTTCTTAACATAAACATATGCATAGTGGGTATATTTGAGAAAATTGGAAAACTATCCTTTTCCATTTTTAAAGTAATATTTCACAGAGACTTCAAAAATAATCAGGACCTAAAGCAGTAATTTTAAAACACTGTTCTGAGTGCCTTTAACTGAGGTAATCAAGAAAAAAAAAGGAAAAATTATGTTTTTTCCTCAAAGCAGACGTATACAAAGAGGATCTTATGTTTTCTTTTGATTGTGTTTTTCTTTTTAAATTACAAAAGAAAATATAAAATAAAGTACTATGTATTTTTTAAAGCTTTCCTGATCACAGATCAGTCACCACCACCAGGGTCTGGCAATCCATAGCTGCCACATGCCGGCCGTTTATGAGGAAAACAGAGAAAAGAGAGGCACAGCTCTCAGGGATTTGGTCACTTCTTTGCAAATGACTACAGATCACAAAGTTTACCAGTGTTCAAAACTCTTGGTTTAAATAAGATGAGCATCTAATTTTTAATTGTCTTAATATAGCTTTGTTTTTGCTTGCAAAATACCAAACCGCTCTAATTTACATAGAAAAGGAATTTATTAAACCACTTCATGCACCTCATAGAAACGTCTTAGAGAACCAAAGGGTGAATGAAACTTGGAAGCTGTGCAGACAGGATCATGTTCAAATCACATGACAGGGCAGCTCCAGCAGAGAGAGCACTGGGCAGAATGCTGAGGTGCAGCTCTTCCCTCCAGGCCAGGAATCCAGTGCTTCTCCTGGGATCAGTTAAAGAAAATAATGGCCCATCAGCTACTTACCATAGGCATGCATTCCTATTAGTCAGTTCCCCCTCATAGTTTTTTAAAAAATATTTTCATGTCATTTATGTCTATATGTACATTTTAAAAATGGAGTGATTCCATTCCATAAAACACTGTGTACATATACACATATTTTGTATATGCCTAGAAAATGTGGTTTCCCTGGAGAATGAGATGGGGCAGAGGTGGAAATGAGAAGTTAATTTTGACTTTATGGTATTCTACATTGTTTAAATTTAAAATGACCATGTATTCCTTCCACAATAAACATCCTAAAATAAAGAAACAAATTACTGTTTTATTTTCTTAACATAATTAAGATCATTTTTGTGTTTATGAACTATAGTTTATGAGCTATAATCATTGACTATCAAAATTGGAAGAGAGTTAGCATTCCAGTGCAACTTTCCTAGACAAATCCTATATGAACAGTTTATATTTATTGTTTCCAATGCTTTACATCCTTGTCACACTTAAAATAATTATGACATTGTTGTACTAAAAGTATCTTTATTTTTTCATGTGTTTTTGGATCCACTTCACACCAGTCAGAATGGCCATCATAAATAAAACAACAGACAACAAGTGTTGGAGAGGTTGTGGAGAAAAAGGGACCCTAGTGCACTGTTGGTGGGATTGCAGACTGGTATGACCACTGTGGAAAACAGTATGG
>CM052541.1:135584470-135606111 GCA_028533065.1 Trachops cirrhosus | reverse complement strand
GAAAAGGGAAGGGTTTACAGGAACAAATATAGAGGACACATGGACAAAACTAGGGGGGTTGGAAATGGGAGAGATGGGTGGGTGGGCTGGAATGGGAATAAAGGATAGAAACAGTACTGAATAATCCAAAATAAAAAAATTAAAAAAAACAAAAAAGTATCTTTATTTTATTTACTCTCATTAAGTTATTTTTTTAATCTCTCCTTTTTTAACTTGTGCCATCTTGGGGAAACCAGAGGGCTGGACTTTGCTGTTTGGAATCAGATAAGCCAACATCAGCAGGGGTGTTGGTCACAATGGCACCCCATTTACTCTTGACCTTGACCCCGGATTCCTGCTACCACCATAGCACAATAACTGCTTTGGGAAAGGTCACCATGACTTTGTCTCAACATACTTGGCAGCTTAGAAGTAAATAATGAAATTGGCCCCTTGTTTTCCCTGTTTTGGTTTCCACACCTCCTGGTTTTTCTCTCCAGCTATTCCCTTTGTTTCTTTTGCTGGCCTCTCTCTCTTTACACAGTCCTTGAAAGACTATTTTCTTTTCCTATCTATATTTATAACCATAATTTTAATTATCCTACATGACTTAATCTTCTGTAATCTGTTGTTCCCCAAATCTGTACTTCCAGTACTCACTCCTCTCCTCAGTCATAATTTTTTTCTTGGATTGTTAGCAATGACAGGTATCCCTGTACATGGCCATGTTGTACACACTTTAAATTTATTTTGGCTTTTTCGAAAGTAGGAACAGAGAACGACTCAAAAATAATTCAGGAAACAGAAGCTACAACAGGTTGCTCTCAAGGAGACAGGAGCTGAAGGTGTTTTTGCATTTAAAAAAGCTTTGTAGGCTAGAGGCAAGAGTTTGCAAATTTGAAGAGATCTTTACCTCATGCCCTATCATAAATGTGACTTAACCACACTCCCTTTTAAAACTCATTAGAAACACACATTTTATCCTTATATCTTAGTTTATTAAGAGAACCTATGACTCTTTAACCTCAAGTATATAATTGAGTTAATCATAGCTATACACATTATAAGTTATTTATGCAATGTCAGATTGCTTTGTTTTCTTTCTTATTTTTCATTGTCACTCTTTCCCAAAGCATTGATTCTAATGTGTAGTGTATGTTCTTGGACGGTATGTGTCTTTGAAAGGTAGTGTTGCTTCTCGTAGGTCTCCACTGAGAATCTGTATGCATAATGATGTATTATTACTCTATTTCTTCTTTGGCTCAACACTGTTTTTAAAATTCATGTTTCTGTATGTACATCTAGTTATGACTACTGTAAGCTTTTTCACACATGTATCCATCAGATTTTACTTCTCCATTCTCATAATGATAGACATCTGCATAGCCTCCAACACCCTGCTTCCAAAGCAATGTTGGAACAAACGATTTTGTATAAGTCCATTTATCAGTCCGTAATTATTTTCTGAAATATATTATATACACACACATATATGGTTGCTAGATATATGCATAATAATTTTACTAAGTAGTTCCAACTTACTCTCCAGATTGGCATATCAAATTTACATTTCTACTTGCGGTGCCCGAGGGTTCCCATCCATTTCTCTATATCCTCATGAATACTTCTGACAGCACTTACTAAATTTTGCTAAAGTGGATTTACAATGTAGCTCATCTTTTCAAACCAGTTCATCCAGATCCAAGACTGACCATTCTTACATCAGGTACCTGTGAGTATGAGTAGTTAGTGAAGGGTGGAGTCTCATGGTAGATAGTATTGATTTGCTTTCAGCAGGGGCAGTGAATGGGGCAGCTTCTTCTATAGAGAAGGGTTTGTGGATGAGCAAGAACATTCCCATTGATTCTGTTGAAAGGTCATGCCCACAGACTTAAGTCCAGGCTCCTTACTATGCGCTGTTCTCTGGCTCCTAACTTCCTCTTTGGCCACACTGACCCCCTGTATTTTCCTAGCAGGCCACACTGTTTCAGACTTCATGCTTTTTCTTTTACTTTTTCTTGTGCTTGCAAAATTCTGGCATCCCCCAACTCACTGTTCTGTTGAAGTCCTGATTAATTCTATTTACTTGAAGCCTTGGCTTTAGCTCTGGTTGGTGTGGTTCATTGGATTGAGCTCCAGCCTGCAAATCAAAATGTTGCCAGTTTGATTCCCAGTCAGGGCACATGTGTGGGCTGTGGGCCAGGTCCCCAGCTGAGGGTGTGCACGAAGCTACTGATGTTTCTCTTCCTCTCTTTCTCCCTCCCTTCCCCTCTCTCTAAAAATAAATAAATATCTTTAAAAAATAAAACCTTGACTTTAGACTCACCAACCCTAGAAATTACTCTATTTCATGGCAAGCAATGTGTCTCCTTGCTTTCTCTGCTACCCCAAGAACTTTTCCATGGGAGCATTTATCCCTTTCCTATACTTGCTTATGCTGCTGTCACCTCCTACTTGGCTGCATGCTCTTTGAAGAAGAGAAAAGCATGTTATTTGGCTTTTTGTTCTTAGAGCCTAGCACCGTGCCTCAATCTATTGAGTACCTAACAAGTGTTTTTAAATAAATGAATAAATCAGCCACTTAATTTACAGGGTAATAAACCAGGGCCTGGAGAGGTTTATGGTTTCCCAATGACACACATATAGCCAATAATGCTGGAAGCAAGCTTTTGGTCTCTTGATTTCTACCACTTTCACTATACTGCAAAGAATTCCCCCACAGTTACCCAAATGAATTATTTCTATTCTAGAGTAAGAAATTGAGAAAGTATTCTTCCTAATGTTAGGAAACATTGTACCATATGGTTCTATGTAGGCTCTTAAACTTTCCTTCAGATTTCCTCCTCTATGGAAAAATATTGGGCTATAGGAAAGCAGAACTTCTAATAGCATTTTGGATTGTAAGTTATATGAAAAAAATCACCATGGAGGCCTCAAACTATGGGTAGGAATTCCTTAAATCAAAGATTCTATATACTAATTTTTAAAAAGCTGACATCAATGATTAAATAATATTTTTTCTTTTCTTTTATTATTTTTCCAACTATTTCTTGACGATATATCATAGATATAGCAATCAAAGTCATTATTTCTGTCAAGAAACTTTGCAGAAAAGTTTATAATACCTAATGTACTATTATAAAAGTATGTCCTTTTCAGTTTTCAACAGACCTTGAAGTGTTTTGCAGAAATTCTCCACCCACTTCAGTACTCTCCTTGACCTTGAGAGAATGCCACAGAGTTCCCACTAGAACCAGGAAGGAGAGAAACTGTTCCTTCTGTATTTTTTCATCCTCTCCATGTGTTGTTCAGTTGGAGCTGGCAGTGAGTTAACTCCATGCATTTTCCCTGCCACTTTAGAAATAGAATGGACGGGCATCAGAGGGAGTGTGGGCTGTGTGAGGTTTCAACAGCAAGACCAAGGGACTGCTGGTAGCTTGTTGCCACTGTTTTTTTTTTTCATTTTACACAAGTCTTCAGAAGGGCCATTGCTTTCTACTGCCCTGAAATTGGAGTTCCTCATTTTTGGCTGTGGATTATGGGCAGGAATCACAATTCTCCATGTAAATCGAGGAATCTCAGGTGCATAGAGTCTCTGCACATGATCCTGCAAATCCTGCACTTAGAACTGGGGACTTCTGATTCTGAGCTTGTTGTTTCCAGTCACTTAGAAAAACAACTTTCCATTGATCAAGAATGCCACACAGGCTGATAACATTAATGTTTATAACCATCAGGGGATCATAATTTTTATTCACATCAGAGGCAAGCTAGGGAATTATTTATGATATAACTTGTGTGTATCATTTAAATACACAGCAATGTTCTTTCTAGTAATGCTCATGAAGGGTTTCAGTGGGGAGGGTTAAATGCAAAGGAATTAGGAGGCAGTAGTGTTAGTGGGACTTGTGCTCCAGTGTTTTGTTTTTAACCCTTGATGAAATGATTTGCAAACCAAAACGCTTGGAAACCACTGCATTAAAAGCATGGCATTTCCAGGAACAAACTAGTGTGCTACCTCATCATGAAGTAACAAACATATTATTGAAAGCCTGAAAGTTATACTTTGAAACAAACTTTAGGCATATTAATAATATAATTAATTATATTATTTACACTAACTATATAATACATATTTATATATAATATATTAATTAATATATATTAATTAAGCAGATGCTAATCAGTACATACATCATACACAGCAATGGTCTGGAATAAAGAAAAAATTTGCCTCTTGCCTATAGTGTAGAATTATTTAAGAAATATAATAAAGTTCTTTTGTAAAAAAATAACAACTATTTATGGTTTCATAGATTAATTTAAGTGGACCAGTTAACTCTATTCAAACTAAACACTAAGAACTTTTCAAAGCTAGTAAAAGTATTTTCTCAATTTTATGAAAATATATAATAACCATATCATAAGCACAATAAACAAAACTTTAAATTGTGCTATAAATTAAATTCTTTATTTTGTGCTATGCAGCATTTGGCGATTTATAGAGTCAGGAAAAGATAGTAAAAGTAGTTTTCACTTGACCAGGATTCTGTTCTGTTTACTTGCAGATGGAACTAATAAATCTAATGTCTACCATTCATATTTATCTGACTATGGGTAGATGGGCGGGATCCAGGTGAGGAGATACACACACACACACACACACACACACACACACGGCAAAATATATATACATTTAAATATATATTTCTTTGTGTATATATGAAGAAATGTTTAATAAAAATTTAAGAAAATGAATTATTTCAACTTTTATTTATGTCTTTAATGCTTAGATTATGAAAAAGTAAAAAAGATCTGTTAGGCCGCCTAGGTATTCATCTGGAGCCAGGATAGGATTGTGTAAAGTGCCTATGCTAGATCAAAACACATTGTAAAAGTGGAAGTTCATTTTGTTTTTCTCAACTGAACCTGTGAAAGACATTCATGAGATTCTGCACATAACTCTCCAATTTCTTACCTGGAGATCTGAACAGATATTTTATGCAGTGCAGTCCCCTACATTTTGGTCAGTACTTCACTGAAATCACCTCAAAGTCATAACTCTTTCCTTTGTATTCCTTAAAATTAATCAAAAAAAGAAATGTTTTAGATTCCATTGATATTCTACCACAAAAGAGATGTTTTCTTTATGAGGTGGCACATCTTCTGGTGTGCAAAACCTTCAAACCAGCTTCAGTGCCAGTCCCTGTGAATACCTGAGCATTTTAGACTGAGATGGGTCTGTCAGGATTGTGACAGCCTCAACAAGAACACGAGCAGATTTGGGTCCTGGGATCTCCTTTTTCAGAATTAAAAGAGCAGCTCTTCAACTTCCATTTTCACCATCAGCCATTTGGAATCTTTTAGTCTGTAGTCTGGCAAAATGTTCTACTTTTTATTTCTCCTCCTTCTTGGATGATGACTGTGGGCCCCAGGTGCCAAACTGTGGAACATAATTGTCTACTGATGGTGACATCTGGTTCATTGGCAAGCTTCTTCCTGACTTGTTTTTTTTTCCCAGTGAATAAATGATAGCTTAGAGCTGGGTAATAATGGAGTTTTGTCTAACATGTTTGGGCTAGGTTTATTTCAAATTCATTAGCTTATGTTAAGAGTAAACTATGAACCAAAGATAACCCTGGCTGCAAGTTACTCTTCAGAAAATATTATAGTCATAATTAGCCTGGAATAAATTCTACAACTGATTTTTTAATAAAACATTTTCTTATCTCCAGGGATGCAAAAAATAGTTTTGATACATTTACAAGGGAAAAAGCAACTTTTACAATTATTAAATGGTAATCCAAAGTAGGAAGAGGATTCCTTTGTAAAAATTTTCCCAGAGATAAAATTTACAAAAGACTTCTGAATTTGCAAAATATAGATTCAGTCTAGCCATTCTTTGTGCTTGTTAACACACTGCATTCACTATCCATGTTATCCTTTTAAGATGGTTTATGTCTATCTATGTGTATATGTCTACCTTTGTGTCCACACCTTAGACTAAAATCTACTGGAAACTGAAGTAAAATTATAAGTGCTCACAAAAGACTAAATAATAAACTAAGTTATTATTTTAAAGGAAAGTTTAAATGCTGTGTTTTAAAGAGAAAATTAAAAGTACTAACTACTTATATTGTACAAATTTGATCCCAGTCTTTCTGTTCCTATAATACACAGTCCATGTATATTCTTTTAAAGAGGGAAAACTGTGCACATAGTTCAACACAAATAGATTGTTAAATTTCTGTTCACTCAAATAGTAAGTCTACCAGTTTATTCCTTTGGTAAAGAATGCATAAAAATTACACTAAAAACTAGATGACTACTATATGTCCTTATTCTTCTACAAGTAATTTTTTTACAAAAAATCTTGAGATAAAATTCAGGTAATTCAGAAAATGAGGAATGTCCCAAAGCTTACCACTGATACATGTATGAGGTTGTATTTGCCTAAATTTTATTCCTAGTAAATGTTTGTTATGCTAGTTTTTCAAAGTCTGGAAAGCAAATACAATGAATAAGAAAGTCATTAATCTACAATTTTCTAGAACTTTTAAATTAAACTACAAAGTGTCAAGAATAGGATTTGATATATAAAACCAAGCCCAGGTTGAACTAGGCATATAGTTGTAAGTGGATGAGTTGTAGTTGAAGAGATGGATAGATTTGCACAGGAAGTAGTCTGGAGCAGGAGAAAATTGGGTAGGAGACTACAATATTCAAGGGGGGAAATAATAAGGACAGAAGGATATCTTGGTTATGAAGCTGAGAAGGAAAAAGTAACTTTAGAATACTATAGGAAAGGAATGGCAGATGTGGCAATTGCCTGGAAACTGAACGGAAAAGAGGGAAATTTAAAGGAATTTTAAAAGAGGACTTTAAAAAATATTTTAAAAGAAAAAGTAGTAAGAGTTATAGCTGAGCTTAAAGAAATAAATCTTTGGAATGATGGATGTGACTGAGGTTTCTGGGGTAATATCTTTGAGACAGCCTTTGTCTCATTTCTTGAATCTATAAATGATTTGAGAGCAGGGTCTAGATGTTTTCCTTTTACCTCCATACCTTCAATTTTCTGTCTTCTGTTTCAGCTTTTATTATCTCTTGGGATGGCTCCTGAGGCCCACTGGGACCTCTTTCCAGGGGCTTTTTCTCATGCATTTCCTGGTTGCCCGCTGCTGACTCGAACTCCTGGGCATGTTGTCTCCCCTGGTTTGCATGAGCCTTGGCTGCCTCTCCCACTTCCTCTCAGGGTGCTCCTTCTCTGGACATCTCTCCTTCTGCATCCTCAGCATGGGTGTCACCATCTCTCTTCTCTCTACTCTCTTTCACATGGATATCTTACACAATTTCAGGATAACAGACAACTTAGTGAAGATAGGCCCAAATCACCACATTATGCTTTTCCCCAAGGTCTTCTCTCACACTGGCCTGCTGGACCCTCTATCTGGATGTCCCATTGGTACTTCAAGCTAAGGGGTGTGAACAATAATTATCTCTCCATCACAAAACCTGCCTCTCATCTAATGATATCTAACGTTGCTATTATATCACTGTCTTCCTGGTCATCCAGGATTAGAAGGATAGATTATCTTGGATTTCTTTCTCTTTGTTTCCAAGATGCAATTGTCAGGTCATTCTTCCTTGACAATGTCTCTCGCATTCATTGACTGTCATAGTAACCATTCTGTTGATGCCTCTGTAACTATAACATTATCACTATTCACTCTGACTCCAGTATCTCCCATAGGATGGAATGATAGTATAATATGAATAAAAACTTACTGAACTAGTAAATAATACCAACATTCATTCAATCAATAGTTGTTTATTGAGTGACTGCTTTATGCTAAACAAAAAGGTAAGTAGAGATAAAGAGAGGATAATAAAAGGTCTTACATTGAAAAAAGCCAGTATAATAATTCTTAATTTTCAATTTCCAGCCAAGTTGGAGGCATAGGTAGAAACATTTTGTCTCCTCACACAACCAAAAGAAGGACAACAAATTTAAAAACAAAAAATAACCAGAACTTCCAGAAAACTGAACTGTATGGAAGTCTGACAACCAAAGAATTAAAGAAGAAACATTCATCCAGACTGGTAGGAGGGGTGGAGATGGGCAGCTAGGGTGGGGAGGATTCACAGCAGCTGGCGGAGCGGGCAGTCCCACATTTGCCTGTAGATAAATCGGGAGGAACATCTGGGAAATAAGACAGACCACACAACCCAGGGTTTCAGCATTGGGAAATAAAGCCTCAAAACCTCTGACTGAAAAAATCTGTGGGGATTGAGGTGGTGGGAAATACTCCAAGCCTCACAGGAGAGTTCATTGGAGAGACCCACAGGGTCCTAGAATGTACACAAACCCACCCACCTGGGAATCAGTACCAGAAGGGCCCAATTTGCTTCTGGGTAATAAGGGAAGAGACTAGAAACCATCCTAGAGCTGAACAAGAAGCATTGTTCCCTCTCAGACCTCTCTCTGACATACAGCATCACAATGCAGTGAGTAGGTTGCCTTTCCCTGACAACTACTGAATGCTCCACCTCTTACTATGTAACAGCCATGCCAAGACAAAAAAATATGGCCCAAATGAAAGATCAGATCAAAGCTCCAGAAAAAAATACAACTAAGTGAAGAAGAGATAGCCAACCTATCAGATGCAGAGTTCAAAACACTGGTAATCAGGATGCTTACAGAAATGGATGAGTATGGTCGCAAAATAGAGGAAAAAATGAAGGCTATGAAGAGTGAAATAAAGGAAAACATACAGGGAACCAACAGTGATGGGAAGGAAACTGGGACTCAAATCAATAGTTTAGAGCAGAAGGAACTCAACCAGAACAGAAGAAACAAGAATTCAAAAAAATTAGGAGAGGCTTAGGAATCTACAGAACAACTTTAAAGATTCCAACATCCAAATCGGGTGCCAGAAAGAGAGGAGGAAGAGCAAGAAGTGCAAAATGTATTTGAAAAAATAATGAAGGAGAACTTCCATAATCTGGCAAAGGAAAGAGAATTTCAGGAAGTGCAGGAAGTTCAGAGAGTCCCAAAGAAGTTGGACCCAAGGAAGCACACACCAAGGCACATCATAATTATATTCCCCAAGATTAAAGATAAGGAGAGAATCTCAAAAGCAGCAAGAAAAAAGGAGATAGTTACCTACAAAGGAATTCCCATAAGACTATCACCTGATTTCTCCAAAGAAACATTGCAGGCAAGAAGGGGCTGGAAAGAACTATTTGAAGTCATGAAAGGCAAGGACCAACATCCAAGATTACTCTATCCAGCAAAGCTATTATTTAGAATGGGAGGGCAGATAAAGTGCTTCCCAGATAAGGTCAAGTTAAAGGAGCTGATCATCACCAAGCCCTTTTTATGTTAAAGGGAAATGTTATAGGGACTTTCCTAAGAAAAAGAAGAAGATCAAAACTATGAACAGTAAAATGACAACAAACTCACAACTATCAACAACTGAACCTAAAAAATACAAAAACAGAAACAAAGGGGGTTTGAACTAAGCAAACAACTAGAACAGGAACAGATTCACAGAAATAGAGATGAAATGAGGATTATCAGCAGAGAGGGAGAGACGGACGATGGGGGAAAAGTTATAGGGAATAAGAATCATAAATGGTAGGTACAAAATAGACAGAGGGAAGTTAAGACTAGTATGGGAAATGGAGAAGCCAAAGAATTTATATGTATGACCCACGGACAGGAACTAAGGTTGGGGAGTGATGGTGGGTGGTGTACAGGGCAGAGAGGAATAAAGGGGAGAAAAAAATGGGACAACTGTAATAGTATAATTAATAAAATATATTATAAAAGAAGAATTCTTAATTTTCAGTCTGCTAACTTCACAGATAAAAAGACTAAACAATATGATTTTATTTTTAGGAAAATAAATGTATTAAAGAAAAGGTTTTTGATGGCAACATTTGTCAAATAATGAAATTGGTTAAATTGCTTATAGAGTTTCCTTTCTTGAAAATTTTTAAGAACCTTATTATTTACAAAATAAGCATTAGGTTCAGGACCAAAAAAAATCATGCTAATAAGACTCAGTATACTTACTGATCTATTTACTTTAGTTTGTCTTGTTTAAATTGCTTTTCATATTGGGATCCATGTCTGTGGGTGACCTCTGAGTATGTTCACTAGAGGCAAAGACTTCTATATTCTTTGCCTAGTGATAACAAGAGAAGGATGTGGATATTACTCAAAAGGAAGTGTGTGGCTTTAAGATTCCCTTAAAAAAAACCCCTACACTTTTGGTTTAAATGCTGTTTTGAATGGTTCCTTATTAAAAATACACTTCTGCTTTCAGAAAATGCCCAAGCTCTGCATCAAAAGCAAGCTGCTGATTGCTAAGGGAAGGATGTGGTATGAGAGTGAGCCAAGCGTTGATTACAAGGAAAGACGAAGGCTTCCAGCTAGTTAATGAAGCAAACTGCTAACAGTTTTCTGGTTGAAAAGAGTGATCAAGGACTTTCCTGTGGACAAATAGCATCATTTTATTTCTCTTGTTCTTCTGTCACCAGAAGGTTTGTGTAATACAGCAGGATATTGTAGAAAGAGTCCACATGAGATTTGCCATCAGACCTGGGGTTCCATTCCAGTTCTATTCATTTAATGCTTATATAACCCCAAGCAAGTCAAATTTGCTGAGTCTCTGTTTCCTCACTTACAAAATGGGAATGAAAACAGTCACCCAGTTCACGTGGTTGTTGTGAAAATTTCAGATGTCAAAGGGCATAATGAACTAAAAATACCCTAAATTATATGCAAGTATTAACTAATAATAACTGGAGGGAAGGGGCTGACAACCAAAAATTAGCATTTTTAGTTAAATTTACACCTAAAAACACGTTTGACAGACATAGTGTATAAGGAATAGCAAATAAGTTCATAATTGTATTGAAGTGTTTATTTGCACCCTGAATAGAGATTATTTTTAAAAGGAAATTCCCATTTACTCATGTGCTCTGCTTTAAAATTCACTTGAAAATTAGTTTTTGGAATGCATGGCATATTCTTCCTCAGAAACAATGCTATAAATGGTGGTTGAGTCCCAGCACCTTCTGTAAAGAGTGCTTTACCCAGAAGTAATTGAAAGGCTTTTATATGTTGATTCTGGACCCTATCCACTTTTTATTGTCTATGTAGCAAAAAAGAGGGTCTGCAGATGCTTGAGAATCATTTTTGCTTCTGCTGCTGCTCCTTGGAACATGGGAAGAAGGACTTGTGGAGCCTCAGATTGCTGTGTCCTCTCCATGTTCCCAGGGCATGATCAGAAAGAAATACAGCTGCTTGAAATATCCACACTTGTGTCTGCCCTGCACCCAGCACACATCACACTAAGCATCCTTATCTCCTCTCTATTCAAACTGCTTGGGTTGTGGTGAGTCCTTGAAAACAAATTCTGGAAAAGGTAAGTCTTGTGGTAAAATCCTATCCACGCCTGCTGCTCCTATGGTGGCTCTCTTTTTCCATAAGGAGATAGAGCCAGTAGGGAATGTCTCTGTCATGGCTCCAAGAAACTCAAGGTCATGTAGGGGAGGGGCCAGAAGAAGTTACTAGAGAGCTTGAGATGCCTGCTCCCTCTTAAAAACCCCTTCCCCTAGCACAGGTCAGATAGACATATGAGTTAACATTTTCAGTGTGAAGTTTGTACGTTAAAGGTCTTTATGTATATTCCTTCACTGCAAATTCGTGTGTTATTGTAATAGAGGAAATATTTTCACTTTTTGAAAGAACAAGAGAAAAGTACATTTGACATTCACAGCTAATTCTGTCTTATAGTAAGGCACCATTTTGATAACTATAATAGTATAAAATAATGGGACAAATATCCTGAAAGATACAGTTCCATGATGGGACAAGCAAGCTTATTTTTGAAAACCTGTATATATCTCATGGTTTAAAGTCAACAGATGTAGAAGAGAAGAATCTGTGAAACATTTGTGTGATTAGAAATAGCTGAGCCAGTATTTTCAGTTTGAATAATATTACAGTGATGGCTAAATGGTATACACTTCCAATCTCTCAGCTGCACGGTGGTTACTGGGATGCCATCTGTAGTTGTACAGTTTGTGCGCTGAACAAAGGGGGCTAACCTGGGTGTTAGTGATGCTAATACCCCATCAAGCACTCTGGCACCGGGAGGAAAAGACACCTTCTTGATATTTTCACTAAAGTGCCACATATACTAGCAACTACTCTTTTTAGCTATTATCAAACATTATTTTTATCCACTTACCTGAAAAGAAAAAATTGCAGCTAGGAAATATCTTAAGGGAATTAATGCAATCAACTCCATTAATCTCTGTTCATTCTACATTAGAGTTGACACTTAAACTTTTTTTAGAGAAGGAGGAGGGAAGTGAATACTTGCCAAGTGCCTGCAATACGGTAGGCACTGTGTTACTCTTTGAAGGTTGCTGAATAGCCTTCATAAAAATGGGCAATGGCAGTGCAAACAATACAAGCAAATAACAATTACATTTTTAAATGCCTTAAATTAGACCATTACTTTTCACAGACTTTGACTATGCTTTTTTTAAAAAAGATTTTATTTATTTATTTTTAGAGAGGGGACAGGAGGGAGAAAGAGAGGGAGAGAAACATCAATGTGTGGTTGCCTCTTGCACGCCTCCCACTGGGGACCTGGCCTGCAACCCAGGCATGTGCTCTGACTGGGAATCGAACTGGTGACCCTTTGGTTTGCAGGCTGGCACTCAATCCACTTAGACACACCAGTCAGGGCAGAATTTGAATATACTTTAATCTTATTTATTACAATAGCTCTTGATTATAAGGAATGAAAGAGCTGCTATTATCTACATCTGACAGGTGAGTTATAGAAAAGTTACTAATCAATATTTATTAATAGAGTTAAGACAAAGCTTCAGTCCTTTAATCCTAAACTCTTTCCATCATGCCATTAAAAGGCAGATTTAAGAAATGGCCATCTGTAGGCTGAGTCCTGGAGTAGGAATTAATGTATGGAGTTTCTGGTTGGTGGGGGAGGGGATATTGGAAGCATATTAATCTTTTTAAAAAATTTAAGCTAACAGAAACAAATGTTAACTATACCTTGGACCTGAAAACAATACAATAAAAGAGGAAAACAGCCAGAAATGTTCTTCAAGCCTAGTTAAACAATAGAGGGCTCTCCAAACTTTTTGTGTAGCCAAGTACCTTAAAAATTAAGTTCTGTCAAGGTAGGGTGGGAAAAGCCAGAAGAAAATAGACATAGATTCAGTCTCAAGGAGAAAGGAGGGCCAGGCATTAAAAGCAATATGAGTATTTGACAATTTGGATTATCTTTCTAGGACCTTATCAGAAATAATAATTATTGATTTAACTAGCTGATTTTGTGACATATTTTTTCATAGACCAAAAAATTTAAGATGACTTTATGATTATGAATACAATATATGCCCAAAATGTAATGAAATTATGGAAGACAACATGATAATAAGACCCCCAGAAGCAGAAGTGATTTAACATTTCAGTGGGTTTGTAAATTCAGCTCACCAAAGACATGCTTAGTTAAAACACAGTTTTTTGATTAATTATGATTTGACTGTCTCAACCATATTTCTTAGAAACCTATTACATTATTCAATTTCAATATGCCTTTTATAGCATTTATCACAATTTGTAACTATACATTTATTTATATGATTATTTGATTCACACCTGTCCCCCACACTAGAACTGAGCTCTGTGAGAGCAAGGAATGGTTTTGCTTGCTTATCTCCATGCCTGGCGTGAAGTAGGCACTCAATATTTATTGAGTTAAAGCAGGAAATTAACAAGTGGATGGATAATTTTAACTAAAGAAATTAAAATATAGGTATCAAACTTTCATAAAAGCAGTATATTACTGTTGTATTAGACACACATTATTTAGGTAACTGAAAGTAAATCCAGGAAAATGGAAATTGAAATAGCATTGAGATAAAAGTAATAAAATGATAGCCATTCCTCTTGAATGATTGACTGCCAATCCAATTTCATTATTATAGAAACAAAGCACTAGTTGAGAACTGTATTTCATCAAAAAAAATAAGCCCTATAAAATCCAGAGATTTTTCATTGTGCTGATGTTAGTGAAACCCAGCCTCTTTACACTTATCCTTCCATTCACCCATCGATACGCCCATCCATTTTAGAACCTATACTTCAGTTCATTCATCCTTCTACCCATTTCTTTAACCAGCCATTTATCTTTCCATCCATCCATCCATCTGTCCATCCACACAATAACCTCCTTATTCTTTTTTGCCAGCAAAAGTTAATTGATTATTGATAAAAGGAAAGCATGAATAAATAGCACTGGGAATCAAGGATGCATGTCAAAGGATGTATAACCACACCATTTATTATGGTCCTGGTAACCATCTAGTTAATCTTATTGCAGTTCAGAAGTAAAGATAGTCATCTATAATTATGAAACTGAATTTAATAATAGTTTCTGTTTACCATTTGTATAACGTGTATACATTATGGAAACTGACATTTCAGTTTCTGAAAGTAAATTAAATCCATTTTATCTGTCCTTGTGAAAGACTTCTATTGTTGATTTTAGGAATGTTCTACTCATTTCTGCAATATTTGAGAAGCATATTTGTTTTCATTGTTTAGCTTCGTAGACAGAAATCATTTCTTTCTTTTGTATCATGCTTTCCAGTTTACAACATTCTCTTTTATATCCAACATCTTTGATTCTCAATTAAAAGCCAAACTCAATGTTTTGCATATGTTTTGCTGCAGTTCTCATTTCATCTCAGGTAAGCCAGCAGTCCCCCTCCCCTCCTGGGACATGCCCTAGTGCTGTTTTCATTAACTTTTCCCTGGTGTTTGTTTGGATATTCAGATGATGATGAAGTGGATGTTGTTCTCATTATGCCTGCCTCAGGATGTGGTGGACCACCATCTGCAGATGCCGTGTAAGTGATCATCTTGGCACTGACCCATATGCCACCTTTGTAGTCATGAGTATTCTATCCGAGAGATGCCATCTGGTTTTCACGGAAGCTGGTGGAAAAGCGGGGGTCTATGTTTTACTGCTGAGATGCGTGTTCAGAGAAAAAAAATGAACATTTTCCATTCCCATTAGGGACAGAGCATCAGCTGTTGTGTTCTTTGTATCGATTTTTCTCAAAGCTTATACCTTTGTTGTTAGAGTTTTTTTGTATCAGAAAGAAATGTTAAGAAGCCCTTTACACTCTATGGAGTGGGGCTGGGATATGAGTTAAGTAGGAGAAAGAGGAGGTAAAAGCAATTGGTCCTGCCACAGAGCCTAAAGATCACACGTGATTTAGCCCAATACAGTGATCACAGTTTTTTAGTATTTTAGATGCAGACAACTCTTTGAGGTTATCATCTTTATGGTTTATTCAGAAATAATTTCAAATTACAGAATTACAAGAATTGTACAAAGAACTCCCATAGATCCTTCACCCAATTCATTAATGGCTTAGATTTTTGCACATTTGCTTTATATATGTGCATCCTCAACAATCTGGGAGTTAATTTTTAAAGCTGTGTCCCATTTGCCCCTAACTATGTTAGTATATATTTCCTAAGAGCAAGACATTCTCTCACATAACCACAATGCAGTTTTCAAGTTCAGGAGAGTTAACATTGATATAAAACTATTATCTAATATGCAGTTCATAATTTCAAGACATAAAACCAAAGTTAAAGTTACAAAAATTCTCCACTATGTTTCTACCTTTAATCAGGCTGGTAAAAAGTTTTGTAACCCCTCTTGTCATATGACCACTTCTCTACAGTAACTTGGCAACTTTTGAATACCCAGTGCACTTAGCCCAACTTGTAGCACAGAACAAGTGTGGAACACATAGCGAAACACTGTACACTGGACTCCTCATCGAGCTCGTAGAAAGAAGTTCTCCCTTTCCTCTGCAAAGTGAATCAGGTGCACTGATTCCTAAACGAAAACTTTTTAATTTTTTCTGCTTACTCTCTGATTTCTCTTGCCAGACCTTATTCAAATAACGCAGTCTAGTCATGAAAATTGTGTCTTATTCAGAAATTTACCCTTCAAAGGTCAAACCTTCTTCTATATGATAATATTTTAGGTGAGTAACATATACTCTTTAGAGTCCTTAGGACAGTATCACTGATTTTCCAGAAGTTTTCAAAAGGAAATGTGTAGCAATAAACACTATTTATACAGGTATTTTTTCATAATCAGTAACTATTCATTTCCTCTGTCATCAGGTTTATCAATCATAAGGAGGGAAACAGGCATCTGAAAGTAGTGGCAATCGAGGACACTGCTGGAAGCTTGCTTTTGGGAGTACGCATATTCTTACCTGTTCCTATTTCCTTAGGCATTTTCTTGGTTCATTGCATTTAGCTTTATAATTTGTGTTCTGTTTCCACCATTAATTTTATTCCCTTGCTTACTAATTTACCCAGGTTAAGGTCTTGAAACTACAAAACACAATGATGATTCATCCCCAATATTATTGATGTTTACTTTGCACTAACAATAGCTAGTTTCATATTTCAAAAAGAATGTTTTCCTATAAAATACCTTTCTTTAAAAAAATGGTGAGACATTGAGATGAAAGACCCCTATTGGCAGAGTAATTAGTTGGTCAACTGCTTTTTATCACATAAATTACTTTTCTGTCAAGTGACAACAAATGTAATTTGAACTGAGATTAATTGCATAATAATTATGCTTAACATAATTGGTTAAATAGAGGAATTTCTTATGAAATAGTAGATTCTTAAATTTATACAAATAAGACCAGATGGTGAGCAGCTAGTTTTAATTAAATTAGGTTTGATAATTATAGATGATTAATTTCAGATTTGACTCAGATTAGAAAGACTATATTAAGGAAATTATTTTTAGTTTTTTTCAATAAAATGATAACATATTGTAATGATTATAAACTCTGATATCTGGAATCAAATTAATAATCCCTTAATTTCACTTTGATAAATAAGACTTTGGAAAAGGTTACTAAGAAAAATGATAGGATCTTCTTTCCTTGAAGGTCTCTGAGATTTAATCGGATATCATGTGTATAAAAGGTTAGGTGTTTTTCTTTACAGAGATGGAGGCAGGAGAAAGACAGGCATTGGAGGAAATGAAGGATTTCCTAAAGATATTTCTGATTCCTGAATGTGGTAGCTAAGCCAGTATTGTAGAATAATGCATATTAATGTATCAGACCACCAAAATGGCTTCTGAAAGGATAACGATTCCACAAATACACATATTGTAGGGAAAGAGTTTTTCTCCACTTTCTTTTCATTCAGAAGGCATTTTCACATGACTTATTATATGAACTCTGGCACAAAGAATCTGCGAATTGCTTGTAACCACAGGAGCCATGTGTCACTCATCTGTGAAAAAGTCTGAATCTAAAAGTGCAAAGAAAGCTAAGCCTGGCTCACTGAGGGGCCTGCCCCACACTGGGTAAGATTCGTTCTCATTCTACATGTATAGCCTTAGATTGTGTTTGTTTGTTTGTTTGTTCATTCATTTATTCATTCATCAAATATGTATTACATGCAGAGCTGTGTTAGTGACACAGTTTTATTAGGCATTTGCTTAAAATAAAAGACACTGCAAAAGCTGGCTTTCTATATTTTAATTGTGTATATACTCTTCCAGCAACCTGTTTTCAGCTTCTTTCACTATTTCCTTTAACAAAAAGCAAAGCCCAGCTCTAAGTCAGAATCAACCACATGCTGGAGTGTCCTGAATCTTCAAAAGTCCCAACCAGAACAGTTGCTGAGGCAATGTCTCCAAATGGCCATGTTGTGAGGAGACAGGGTAAGCTACTAGCTGTTTTAGAGTACCTTCCTAGGGGCCCCACATCAACACATGCAGGTCTAATCTTTTTGTTAATAGTTTATTTTTACTGTATTTTCCAGTACCATGTATCAGCCTTATACCCTCTTCCTCTTCTACTCACCTCCTTCCCCCACAGTGCTCTGTGTCTATGGGTTCTTTTTCTTTTTTGCTGATCCTCAGTGCAGCAGAAATTCACTTTAAAAGCTATACTGGGGATAAAGTTTTTTAAAGAAAACTATACTGTCAGTTTTAACTGAGCTGAGACTGGATGCCCGAAGTCAGCTAGGATAGCCTTTTTGTTTGGTAACAGATCTACTAAATCTGCCAGATTATAGACCAGAAGAATGCTTTCGTAAGCCCAAAATTAAGACAAGAGAGCTGGGTTTTTATATTTAACTATATTTCTGTTACACAAGGCAAACAGAAGTATCACAGAGAAGTTGTAAGAAAACAGGAGACAGAAAGAAGAAAAACTGCCTTTCAACCCTACCACTCAGCAAGTAGCACTCTGACCATTTCTCGACATCCTTCTAGATGTTTTTCTGTGGATAGCCATTTTTATTTTAGAAAGAAAAATGGTGTTTGTGCATACACTATTTTGTAACTCTTTTTTTTCATTGGATAGCATATTGTGAGCATTTTTCTGTCAGTATATTTACTTCAGAACAATCACCTTGATGGAAGCAAGGCATTTTATAACAAGACCTTTATTTAGTCAATCCCTTATTTTTAGACATTAAAGACTCCATTTTAATTTTTTTACTTGGTAAACTCCCCCAGTCTACTGATGCTGAGTTTCTGTCCAGAGAACAAGGGCTATTCATCTGGAATTGGAGTACCCTCTGGGCAGCAGTAATAAAAATAGCAAACCTAGCCCTGGCCGACATGGCTCAGTTGGTGGAGCATTGTCCAGGGTGCATGTGAGAGGCGACCTATAGAAGTTTCTGTTGCACACCAATGTCTCTCTCACCCTCTTCCTCCCTCCCTCCCATCCTCTTTCTAAAAATAAATAAACAAAATCTTTTTAAAAAAAGCAAACCTAAACTTTAATTCTTCTTTCTTGCATTAATTTCTTTCTGAACACTGTCAATTTCCAAGTGAGTATAGTTTATTTTTATCAAGTAAATTTGGGGTCAGTTACCTCATAGTCATATAAAAAAAGTGGCACCTTATGTAATCAGTAAACTATAATACTTAATTGGTAAACTATATTAAAATCACATAAGCCAATACATTATTACACAAAAGATGTCTTAGGTCAGTGGTTCTAAAACTTGGCTGCTCATTAGAACCACCTGGGGAGCTTTGAAAGCTCTTAATACACAGGCCTCACCCCAGTTTAATTAAATCAGACTCTCTGGGTGAGGTCCTGGGCACCAGTTGTTACAGTCTAGCTGGCTAGGTAATTACCATGTACAGCCAAATTTGGGAACCAATGATTCTCTATCAAGTCTCTCTCTGTTTCTGAGTATAAAGTTTCTTTCGACTTCTCTGAATATTTGAATTGAGCAATGACAGAGACCGGATGGTGGAACTGACCTGAAGTGGGAATTAGCAGATGGAAAGGAAAATCCAACAGGTTGCTGCCTCCTTCCTTCCCTGAAACACAGGGTGGGGGTGAGGCAGTAGCTGGGGCTCTGAAATCCATGGGATAAAACCTTACCTTGCAAAATGAGTAAGCCATGCTCTTGATAGTGACAACAGCAAGAGCAACAGTGATCACTTGTGCAGTCATTGAGTCACTGAATGTCCACAACAGCTCAGTGGGGTGGGTGCTGGGATCAACCCACGTAGCAGAAAGTAGAGGTGAAGAGTACCCACTGGGAGCCTAACACCTGTTTTCTGTTCAAGCTCAGCCCCTTAAAGCTCTATAACCTCCAGGTGGTACTTAATTTCTCTGTACTTCAGTTTCTGCACCTGCGAAATAAAAATAGTACCCACCTCTATATTGGGAAGAATAGATAAATTAACACGTGAAAAACTTTTTAAAAAGTGCCTGGCACTCATCAAAATACTGAATAGAATAGTGATTCTCAACCAGGGGTGATGTCGCCACCCCCCACTTATCTACTCCCTGCTCAGGGAACATTTGTTAATGTTTGGAGATATTTTGGTTGTCACACTGGAGAACAGAGGGAATGCTACTGGCATCTAGTGAGTAGAGATCATGGATGCTGCTATACATCTGACAGTGCCCCAGACAGCCCTCCATAACAAAGAATTTTCTGGTCCCGATGCCGATAGTGCTACGGTGGAGGACCCCTGCAGTGGAGGTGGGTTGTTTAGCCGTTTAGGAATGTAGAAAGTAAGACTTAGAGAGACTGAACAATTCATCTAAGGCCATACAGGAGGTAAATGGCCCATGTCAGAAATGCAGAGAGATGTCTTTATCATGCTATGAGAATGCAGCCTATGGATATGGGACATAGCTTCATTTCTAACGTGTGGATACTTCTTCACCTCATTCCTAGATTTTAAGATGAACTCAGAGTCTGTGGCTTTTGGTCTGCTGATGACACTATGTGTGTCAGAGAGAGGTGCTATGTAGGGAATGTGGGTAGTCTTTGCCAACTCTGGTTACCATTAATCTCTCACCCTTTCATCTTCATCAGGGAGAGAAGGAAAAAGGAGACAAAAAAATGGGTCATGTAAAGAGTGTTATGGGATAGCTAGAAATATAGAAATGGATGTGTGCCTTCCAAAAATGTAGGGGATCTACCCAGCTTCATCTTTGTCTGGAATTGAACACACACTTTATATATTCCTGCACATTTACTGACGCAGGCAAACGACCCTCTTGCGTAATTTTACAATTGTACATATATCAATTGCTAGGCTATTTCATTCATTCTCCAGAAACTGTGATTAGACAAGAGCTGTAATGAACAAGCTGATATATTATGGTGGAGGCTCACAGTTCAGATGATTTAAAAGCTAGCAAAATTAATAAAAGGTACATCAAAGTGTGCTTTTTCAATCTGTTAGAGTAGTGGGAAATTGCCTAACACCTAATGCAGAGACTGTAATAAGACAGCACTAAGTAACAGACTTTCTTTGCAAGTTTATGATCACCTCTTGGTGCCCATTATGGAACTGAATGAATCCCTCCTAAAAACATTTTCACCAGAGGTTTCTTGGAACAGCCCTCAGGCTAGGTCACGGGCTGAGCTGCCCCTACCCTCAATCCAGAACCACATCCCTTTTGTATGGTGCTCACTCTGAAGAGCTCTTTCTCCATTATGCATCTCCTAGTACAAATCTAATTCTTCACCTACCTTTTTGTATTTTAAAAGCTATGTTCTCCCCATGCCCATGTTCAGCTATATCAGCTATGCAGATCAGCATGTTCTTGGACTGATTTTCTTTGTGAGCCAGGAACCATTCATGGTGTTTCTGCCTGAAGTGTAATTTAAGCTGTTTCATTGTTGAGTTTTTCAGTGGTTATTTTAATTTCCATATAGTAGATCTTCTTTCTTTCTCTTGTCCCAGATCTCAGTCCATTTCTATAGAGAATTGATTTTGCATTTGATAATGGCTTCCTTTACAGAGCATTCTGGAATTTCCAAAAGTCAGACTTAGTAAGAATGAAATGCATATACAACATGACAGTTTTCAGCACTTCTGGAAGAGACATAATGTTTGAACACAGCAATAAAATTACCTATCTGATAATGGAAAATTGAGAATACAATTGGCTTTTCATGATAAAGACATTAAAAATGAAATATAACAGTGTCATTACATTGCAAATGGTCTATGCCTCATAAATATAAGAAAACAATCATATGTAAACTAAAATGGGGG
>CM052541.1:135538512-135583970 GCA_028533065.1 Trachops cirrhosus | reverse complement strand
AAGAAACTAAGCAAACAACTAGAACAGGAACAGAACCACAGAAATGGAGAACACATGGAGGGTTAGCAACAGGGGAGTGGGAGGAGGAGAGTGGGGGAAAGATATGAAGAATAAGTAGCAATGAAGGTAGATAGAAAATAGACAGGGGGAGGGCAAGAATAGTATGGGAAATGTAGAAGCAAAGAACTTATGACACATGGACTGAAGGAAAGGGGGGGAATGTGGGTGGGAGAGGGTGTTCAGGGTGTAGGGGAATGAAGGGGGATAATAGGACAACTGTAATAGCATAATCAATAAAATATATTTTTAAAAAAATTAAAGAAAACCAACACATATGAAGTAACGTATTCTGAGATAGAATGTTTTCTTTGGCTTTGATGATTAAAATATTAATAAAGTGAACAAGCAGCACTTTCAAGAATATGAAGGAATAAACATGAAGGAAGAAGAAGGTAAAAAAAATAGTGATGTGGCCCATCAACGTCAAGTACTGTCTTCTCATTATTGAAACTAAGGATTATTCACTGCAAGTGTATTATAGTCCATATCTTAAATAAACAACAATTACCCCTCACCTTGAGTCAGCCAAACAACAAATTGAAATCTGCTCTATAAATACCTCTTCTCTTAAAAAATGTTTTCCCTGAATCAGCTAATAGTAAACTTGATCTAAGTAGAAAACAAGTTCTCAAAAATTATCCACCATCTTTACTTGTTAAAAACTGAGGGTCTATGGACAACGTGGATCACATGGATTGAGTAAGGATGGTAAAAGTGCTCCTGCGTGCCTAATGTCTAGAATTGTCATTAAGTTGTCATTTTGTAGCTTCACTAAATAATTTTTCTATACAGGTAATGACATGTTTCCTTTCTCTTCCCATGTTGGTAACCCAGAACTCAGAGAATTGGAACTAATAAAACTGGGGAAAGGGAAATCTAAAAAAAAAAAAAAAAAAATTTTCAATAAATTTACCCAAGCAACTGAAAATAATTTAACCTTTAGAGTATCTCATAAAAGAAATAAAATATTTAAAACCAGAGATTTAAATTAAATTTTAAAAAATTATGTTATCTGTGAACAAATGTGTTAACTTTTACATAAAGTTGTGAATGTTAATCTTAAACTGAGAAAGACAAGCCCTTAAAAAATAGGTATGCAATTGATGCATTAAATACTAAAATCACCCAATACATAGACTAAAAATTATTTCCCTTATTTAAAATATAGAAAGAACAAAATTTTTAAAAATTATAAACTTTATAAATTTAAAATTTTATAAATTCTTATAGTCAAAATTATAATAAAAAGATTAGTTATAAGGCAAACTATAAAGGGAACATATTTTAACTAATAATGTAAATCAAATGTTTAAAGTGGTGTTCATGACTATTTGTTTATTTGGATCAAGAGAATATATGTAAAACAAAATTCTTAAGTTCAACCAATTGCAATTTTATTTAAACTCAGGACTCTAATCATGGTCTAATAAAATATTTATTACATTTTAAAATTAATTTTTTTTTGCAAAACTATTCTCTACATCCCCACCTACCTTCTTAATCTCTTGATCAAGTCATTCTAGATATGTGAGTTGCCTAAATCATTGAGACCTGTCAGTTGCAAAAACATCAACACTTTTGCTTTTATTTAATGGAACTTCTTTTTTCACTAAAATATAAAGACAAGTGCAGAAAATAATGTAGCAAGCATTAACCTCATCACACACCTAGATTTAAACATCTTAACATTTTCTCATATTTCCTCCAGAGTTTACTAAAGAAATAAAATTTTACGGATACAGGCAAAGGCCACTTTGCACCTTCATCTTTCTCACTATTCTACCGCTCTCTCTTCTCGGAGGTATCGATAATTGGTATTCTCAAGTTTGTGACTACATACTCACATTACCATTCGTGTTTTTCTGCTGGTCTACTTATTTGTCGACTAACATTTTATAATGCATCTACACTTCTACAATCACCCTTTTATTTATTTTTTTGTGCTTTCTGTTTTACTTTTCAAGTGTGAACAATTCAAAATATGAACACTCTAAAGTACATGTATGTGTATATTTGAATAATGTCACATACGTATGTTGAAATAATAATAATAAACACCCTGTCTCCCCACTCAACTTATGGGATCTTTGTGTGTCCCTCCCAATCTCGTTACTTCCTTCCCTTCCCTGCTGTCCCCAGAGTTAGCTGCTATACAAAATTGTGTTTCTTCACCTATTTTTTGTAGATATCCTTAAATAGTTATTTGGTTTTCCTTGCTTTTGAATTTATAGAAATGAATTGAATGTTTGTATCGCCCTATGACTTACTTTTTTATTTAATGATATGTTGTTGAAACTCATTCATGTTAGTTCATTCATTTTTACTGTTACATGTAGAGTTTCCACTTTATAAATTATATCATGATTTATTTATTTTAATATCAAGTGAACATTGAATTGTTTCCATTTTTCTGTAGCAATTAATGCTTTAAAGGACAGTTTGTTACACCTGGGCAAAAATTTTTCTAGGGTTTATACTTAGAAGTGGAAATGCTATATATGTTCTAATGTTCTAGGTAATGCCAAGCTATATTTTAAGTGATTGTACTAGTTTACATTTCTACCAACACAAAAGAGGATGATTACTCCACATTTATGCTAGCATTGCAATCGACTATCCTTTTTAACTTTTTGCTGGTTGGATGGTTAAGAAATTGGCTTTTATTTTGGGTTATTGTTTACATTTTCATGATTACTAATGAGGTGTGATGTCTTTTCATATATTACTTTGGTGTTTTGTGCTTCCTCTTCTGTGAAATGCCTTTTTAGATCTTTTCCCCATTTTGCTATTCAGGTGTGCATCTTTTATGTATTAATATATGTTCTTTATGTATTCTGGATACTACTCACATGTGATATTTAATCACATCAAGCTGAAATGTACTCTTGTGGTTGTAATAGTAATTTGTGCTTGGCATTCATTCTAATTGGTGTCTATGATATACTTGTTAAATATTTGAATAACATCTTTATTTATTTGTGTTATAAATACTTTCTTCCAGTTAGTGGTTCATCTTTCTACTCACCTTTTTAGTCTCTTTGGAGGAACAGACATTCTTAATTTTAATGGAGTCAAACTTATCAATCTTTCCCTATAGGAGCTGTACACTTCTTAGTTTAAGAAATTGTTTAAGAAATTTTTCCTTCTACTAAAGTCATAAAATTTTTATCCTATACTTTTTTCTAAAAGTTTTAAAATTTTGTCTTTCATATTAAAATCCTTGATCCACCTGGCATTTATGTTCTGTATGTTATAAAGTAGATATATTTTCAACTTTTTCCATGTGATTAACAGATTACCCCAGCCTTCTCCTCAAGTCGTAGCCTGAGTATCCCTAACTCTCTCTACTTGCCTGTTAGCTATCTTTGTCCCAGTAGTCTGACTTTCCCTTCTCACTTCCTTTATTACCACTTCTACTTGATGTAGCTACTGCCTTTACTTCTCATTTCCTATGATTTATTGCATTTTCTCCCCCTGCCTTCTTCGCTCCTATCTACTTCTTATTTCTGGGTTCACATCAAAAGTTTGACTTTTTGAGAATCATTGGCCATGGTCAGGACATAGCCTCTTTTACTATGCAGTGATTTCATAATATTTAGGCCTTTGGTTATTAAATTTCTCATTTATTTCTGGGTGTTCAGGGGCTCTTTTTTTTTACATTCTCTTCTCTGTCCCTGACTGCTTTTGGAAGGCTCTTCTCCAGAAAATGGTGGTCTTATTACAATCACATCCAAGAGTTGAAGGAAAGACTTAACATGTAATCCATCCCCCTTGCTATGCTAAGTGACTTATAAGATCTAAATGGGCCTGAAGATACTAGCACACTTTTCATTGTGGATCCACTAGGCTGTCACTGACTGTGGGATGGCAAGCCCAACAATGGATGCCAGGGTCCAGTGAACATGGTCAGGAGGTGTAGCACCTCAGTAAGTGGGGTGCTGAGATTTATGTATGGCAGATAGAATTACATCCTACATAAGGTAAATAGTAACATCATAGCTTCTTCCTGAAATGGTTATTAACTCCCATCCTGGTCAATTCACCACTAGAAAGATAGGAGCTAGCTAGGACTTAAAAGACTAAGCTGTACTATGATATATGATTCAAATGGCTCTCAGCAAAACCAGAAGCAGGAAGCTAGCTAATTCTGGAGAGATCCAGCTGAAACCCACAGGACAGAGTCTTTTCCAGGAGGTAGGACATGGTGCCTATAGTCAAACAGAAGTTTGATTACAGACTAAAAGAAGTCAGTTGACTTCAAGGGACAAAACAACAGGTGTCCAAGACCATATTTCAGGAGCAAGAGTCCCCTCCCAGAAAATATGTGTGAAAAAAGGAGAAGTCATACAGGCAGCTGCTATGTCTACTAATCAATTCCTCCACCCATAAAAATTCTCATGCCTGCTCTTTCCTGGTAGGTCACATGTTGCTAAATATTTTATGAAAATGTATATTGCACACAAGAGATCCATAGGTGTTCGGTGATTTTTTTTTACAAGAGAAAAAAGAATGTAATTATAAAGACGGTCCCCTTAGGGCACTCTACTCATATGCTCTGCCTCCACTACCACAGAAAGCTGTCATTAAAAGGATTAAATAGTTTCAATTGATCAGAAAGTGATTAGCTGGCCAGATTGTTTATAGTCTCACCATCAAAGCTTCAAGAGTTGCCTAGAACACATACCCTTATTGACATGTTACAACTATTCATTTTCTTATTTATTCATTCAACAATCATTTCATGGACATCTGTTCTATGCTAAACACTGTGCTAGGATTTTAAAGGAACTATAAGCCTCAGGAGTGGAAAATGGAGGCAAAAAGTCCTCCCTGCACTGGTCACTTAAAGGGAGTATAGGTTTTTGAAACAATGAAGGCAATTCCATGTGACAAGGATTCCCTCAGAGCCACAAAAAAACTCATAAAATAGAAAAATCTGTTTTTCCCTGTTGGCTACTATATAAAAAGGTTCTCAGGTCAACTGTATAAAACTCAAGGCTCCACAAAAACTGCATCGCTAAGTCACAAATTCATTTTTGAAAATGCTCAGGTGAGCAGATAAACCAGTGAATTATACAAGTCACCTACTGCCATGCATAACATTACAAAGAGATCAATTTCCTTTCTAAATCCTTGAAAAACTTTCAAAGTATAACCACTAGTCCTCTGAATATAGAATTCCACTGCACCTTGAGGACATTTGTTCAAATAGAGGCAGGATAAAGATGTGAACTAATGTGTAGCAATGAAATGCTCTTTCTTTCCCACTATATTATTTGCTTCTTCTCCCAGGGCCCAATTTTTTTTGGCTCGAGCTTTTAATGCTGTTCAAGAAAAACTACTCTCTCATTTTGTAGGACAAAATGTACTACTTACTGAATGGTCTTGCTTTTTCATGACAAACTACTTGTCTATTTGAACATGTTTAGTTTTAGATGCATGCCATTCAACATTCAGCTTGGAGTTAATAAGTGTTGGGGCACAGTGTCCATGACTGAACATTTACAAAATAGATATTATGTCCTTTTGGCTCAGCAATCATCTAATAAATTAATATTAAACAATAACTTCCAGGCTGCTCAGGACACAGTGAATGTCCATCCTTTATGAAGGATGGGCTTAATATGCTTCTAGCATTTTTCCTCCCTTGAGACACTGTAATATGTCTCTTGGGACAATAAAGCAACAACAGGAATTGGCACCACTCAATGAAGGGACAAATATTCACTGAGTAATTGTGCAACTCATGTATATTGGCAGAATTGGAATCCTGTCTCCTTATTATGGCTTCTTCCAAATCATCAAAAACACTATAAAAAAACAATTAACTCTCTTTATGCTATAATGTCCTGTATTATTATTGGTTTTATCAGATGGTGATATTCTTGTGGGACTAATAATAAGTATTTTTAATAGTTAACAGCCTATTCCATATTTGTAAAATAAACTGTTTTTAGAGAATGTTGTCACAGGTGGAGAAAGTGATTGCTTCAAAAGTCAATGTTTGTTAAACACTTTGAAAATGAAGGTCACTGACTAGGTAATAAATGCAAAAGGATGTTGATGTCTTTTTTCTAACCTATGGATGTTGTATATAGGAGTTAGAGCCAGAATTCTTCTGGTATACCTTCCCTACCCAGTTGTCATCTTCTATCTAGTATCATTATACACCTAGAAAGTAAGGAGTGGGTATAGGATGTCTTGAGGAAAAAGAAAAGGAGGGGTCAGAGAAATAGCAGTTGGAGAATTATATGCTATAAATAAATCTTTCCTGACAATTTTGCTAGGCATACTTTAAATCTTTATATTCATTAAAATTATTTTTTAATAATTTTAAAAACAGTTGAGCCCTGGCTGGCATAGCTCAGTGGATTAAGTGCGGGCTGCAAACCAAAGCATTGCAGGTTCGATCCCCAGTCAGGGCACATGCCTGGGTTGCGGGCCAGGTCCCCAATGGGGACCACATGAGAGGCAATCACACATTGATGTTTCTCTCTCTCTCCTTCTTCCTCCCTTCCCTTTTCTAAAAAAATAAATAAACAAAATCTTTTAAAAAAACAGTTGAAGTCATTTTCCAGATTAATTGAAGATTGGAAGGATAAATATATAATTTTACAATGCAAAGGTCTAGGGGCTACCATCTTAACCCAGTGATCAGTCTTAGCATCACCAATGGTGAAAACCATATGGTGTCTACCACCTGGAGTGACATAATGTGAAGGTCACTGTCCCTCCATGAAACATTCTTAATCTGACTTAAGTTTACAAGAAATACATGGGATAGATTTCTGGTCAAGATGACAGCATAGGTAAACACAGCTCAATTCCTCACACAACCACATCAAAATTACAACTAAACTATAGAAAAACCATCATTCAGAACCTTCAGAAATTGAGCTGAATGCAAGGCCTACAACTACGGAATTAAAGAAGAAACCACATCAAGACTGGTAGGAAGGGCAGAGACTCAGAACAATCTGGTCCCACACCCATGTATGACAGATAAAAAATTGGGAGGGATACCTGAGGAGCAAGGGGTCCCAGCCCCAAACCAGGTCCCTAAGCCAGGGTTCAAGTGCCAGGAAGATAAGTCTCCATAACTTCTGGCTATAAAATCCAGTAGGGATTAAAAGTGTCGAAGACAGAAACTTCTGGAGTTCCAGGCCCATGGGACTTATTCAGACTCACTCTCTCTAAGCTCCAGTGCAGGAGCAGCACATTGAAATGCATCAGACACACATAGAGGAACTGAATTATCCAGCATCAGGATGAGAACTAGAGGCTAGCTTTCTCCCAGACAAAAGTGTTAACAGAGGCCATTCTTCCTTTTCTGAGCCCTGTCCCCATACAGCATCAGAGCTGGAAGATGAGCACCATATCTTAGACCCCATCAACCTGGCTCACACTGTTTATCCCACCCTGGCAATTCCCTGAGGCCATGCCCCACCTGAGTTTTGGGCCCACCAAACCTGTTTCCTGTGTTTTTTCATATGAATGGCTTGTCTTGGTCCATGATTCACATTTCCCTAAATTTTCTCAAACAAGTAGCATCTGGCTTCAGTGAGCTCTGTACCTCTCACTAAGTTGCCCCAGGCCAAGCACTACCAGCAGCATGCCTTTGTTCACAGCTAGGCCTCACTTGGGCATCTCCAAGCTCAGCCCAAGTAGCATCCATCAGCAGGTCACATTGTAGCTTATGCTCTGTGACCCTGGACAGAACATAAGTGATGGCTGACCTTGGATGTGCCAAGAACAATCAAGGCTCAACTATAACAGGAGGGTGTTCACAGACCACAAAGTGGGCACAACTTTAGTACCCAGCTTGGGTAATAGGGGAGGCTATGCCACTGGACCCTACAGGACACCTGCTACATTAGATATTCTACCAAGCCTGGAAGATGTAGTGGCTCTATCTAATACATAGAAACAAATTCATGGAGGCTTCCAAAACTAGGATACAAAAAAAAAAAAAACATGGCCCAAGTAAAAGAACAGAACAAAATTTCAGAAAAAGCAATACACAACATGGAGACAAGCAATCTACTAGATGCAGCGTTCAAAGCATTGGTTATAAGGATGCTCAAGGAAATTTGTGGGGACCTAAACAGCATTTAAAAAAAATCCAGTTAGAAATGAAGAATACACTAATTAAAATAAAGAACCATTTACAGGGAATCAAGAGTAGAGTGGATGAAGCCAAGAATCAAATCAGTGATTTGGAATATAAGGAAGTAAAACAAACAAACAAAAAAACCCACCAATCATAACAGCAAGAAAAAAACAATCCAAAACAATGAAGATAGTGTAAGAAGCCTCTTGGACAACTTCAGGTGCACCATCATTCACATCATAGGGGTGCCAGAAGGAGAAGAGAGAGAGAGCAAGAAGTTGAAAACCTATTTGAAAAAATAATGAAAGAAAACTTCCCTAATTTGGTGAGGGAAATAGACATGCAAATCCAGGAAGTGCAGAGAGTTCCAAACAAGATGAACCCAAAGAGGCCCACACTAAGACACATAATTAAAATGCCAAAGGTTAAAGACAAAGAGAGAATCTTAAAAGCAGTTAGTTGCCTACAAGGGAGCCCCCATAAGACTTGTCAACTGATTTCTCAAAAGAAACTTTGCAGCTTAGAAGAGATTGGAAAGAAATATACAAAGTGATGAAAAGCAAGTACCTACAACCAAGATTACCCAGCAAAACTATTATTTAGAATCTAAAGACAGATAAAGAGTTCCCAGACAAGAAGCTAAAAGAGTTTATCACTACCAAACCAGTACTATATGAAATGTTAAAGTTCCTTCAACAAGAATAAGAATAAGAAGGAGGAGGAGGAGAATAAAACTTTGAAGAATAAAAGGGCAATAAATACATATCTATCGACAATTGAATCTAAAAACAAAATAAACAAAAAAGGAGAAGAGAAATAGAATCAGAGATAGGGAATGTTTTGATGATTGCTAGATGTGAGGGTGCTTGGGGAGATGGCTAAAAAAGAAGGGATTAAGAAGTACAAATAGGTAGTTACAGAATAGGGGATGTAAAGTACAGTATAGGAAATGAAGTAGCCAAAGAACATATATGCATGATCCATGGACATGGACAATAGTGTGGAGATCACAGGCTGAGTAGAGGAGGGTAAAGAGGGAAAATTGGGACAACTGTAGTAACACAAACAATAAAACATACTTTTTAAAAGAAGTACATAGGATAGAATAACAAGTTAAATGACTATGAGGAAACAGGTAACTCCAGAAGTTCAGATCTCCTACAGGACAGATGGCCTTGTTTACTCAATAAATCAATGTAATTTAAAATGTAGGGTGGGGCATAAACTTAGATTAAGAAACTTCAGAAACATAATAAGAAAATGGAACTCATGGTTCTTGAGTAAACTGTGGTTTAAATCAATTGTCAAATATTTTTATAAGTATGGGAAATTGGAATAGATTAGTTATTCGATGTTATAAGAGAATTATTATAAATTCTGTTAGGTATCATAATAGTATTGTGGTTCTATAGGAAAATATTGTAACTTTTTAGAAACATATACTAAAATGTTTAGATTGAAATGTCCTGACATCTATAATTTAATATTTTAACAAGAAGTTGAAGCCTTGTGACAGAATTGTTAACTACTATTAACTATAGTTGATTTCTCTTATTTTTTGTATGGATATATGTAATCACAAAGTTTAAAGATTCAAATAAAATAGTTGGGGATCTTGTGTATGATTTTTACATTTCTTCCTTTCAAATGGTCTAAGCTTCATGTTCTTTCCTCTGAATTGAAATGGCCTTAAAATTATTAAACAGAATTATTAGTTATTATAAAAGTAATACATGGACACTATCAAGTTTTAGTGAGAATAGGAACAACTGGAACTCTCATACACAGTTGACAGAAGTATAATCTGATACAATCACTTTGGAAAATTATTCATATGTATTAAAGCTACTATATGAAAGCTTTTACACAGAATTCAAAAAGCAGCAAAAGCAATAGCAGTGTTAGAGTTTGGTGTAGTTGTTATTCTTGAAACAAAGGCATTAGTGACTGGAAAGAGGTACATGTTTCTGGGATACAGATAATGACCTACATTTCAATCTGGGTATGGGTTACACTGGTGGACTGGCTTTGCAAAATTCATTCAATTGCATATTTCTGATTTGTGCATTTCTCTGTATGTGTGTTATATATCAATAAAAAGATTACACTACAAAAAACTAATACACACTTATTCTAAGAAATTCAAACAACAATATAGTATTTCCTTTGGGGAATTGATCATGTGAAGAAATAGGAAATAATGGCCTCTTATGGCTTAATTATAGAGTCTATTTGCTAATTGCTTTCTTATTTTAAGTGAAAAAACTGTGATTTGTCCAAAATGATCTTCCCATCTAATAGGTCAATGAAGTCAAGATTTCTGTTCAAAAGGCTACTGTCTAATACAGTAGTCTGCCCTTACCCACAGTTTTGCTTTTCTGGATTTCAATTATTTCTATTACCTGTGGTCAACTGTAATCCAAAAATATCAAATGGAAAATTCTGGAAATAAACAATTCATAAGTTTTAAATTGCACACCATTCTGAGTAGTGTGATGAAAACTTTGTCCTTCCCAGGACATAAATCATCCCTCTGCCCAGCACATCTACATTGAATATTCTGTCCTCCTGCTAGTCAGTTAGCAGCCATCTTGGTTATCAGAGAGTAAAGTGCTTATGTTCAAGTCACTCTTATTTTACTTAATAACAGTCCCAAAGATGAAAAGTAATGATACTGGCAAATCAAATAAGCCAAAGAGAAGCCATAAAGCATATGTATGTATAGGAAAAAACAGTGTATATAAGGTTCGGAACTATTTGAGGATTCAGCATAAACTGAGGATCTGGGAACATATCGCCCAGGATAGAAGGGGACTACTACTGTATCACAGTTTGAACAAGCAGAGATAGTATTTTGAGATAACAAAGGCTGTTCTATGTTATTTTCCAAAGTATTAGATTGAAAAGAATAGAAACTTTAACACAGAATGTTCACTTTGTGTGAATTTAGTTTAAAGATCTAACACAAGCAAACCTCAAAGAGGTATTTCAGTTCTTTGACAAAATGTCATACCCAAATGAAAATAAGCTACAGCTTTTGATATTTTCTCAATTATTACTTTATGTACTATTTTGTATGTTGGGGTCTTAAATGTGGTTTAAATGTCAACCATAACAGCAGTTTTCTGCTATTAATATAAAATTATTTTTGCATACTTGAAGCCTTTGCTTTCAAATAAGCTTCCAGCCTCACCATGGTACTATAGTCATTCTGGATTCTCTATGGTTGCTGCAAGAATTACCACAACCTAATGACAGGGGAAAGAGGAGCACAATGCAGGCATTTTTATCATTTTCATCAGTGCAATACAAACCTAATTATTAAGATCTTACTATATGAAGTACACCATGAAGGGGCTGAATATCACCCTTGACTATGCACCATTTTTACTTATTTTCCAGCAGAAATAATGGATTCTGAAACTTCCCTAGATGACATCAAGGCAGGACCCCACGTAGCTTCATGCTTCTGTCTCCTATGACTACAGTATGTTACAGTCTTATAGAGGCTTGTACAAGCAAGATAATAAAAATAATAGTTTTCAATAATTATGTTATAATAGTAGCTTTAATTTATTAAACATCTGTCTACCAAATCCTAGGTGAACCATTCTTAGTTTCATTTCAGTGTGGTCTATTTTATGGGTTAAGGTAATATTAGCTGCTATAACAGTAAACCCTGATATCTCAATGGCTTAACACATAGACAAATATTTCTTGCTTACAAGAAGTCTAATCTATAGTAGGAAGGAGTCTCTGCTCTATACTATACTATAAAAATACTATATATAAAATATATAAAATACTATACTGTTTAAATTTGTTAGACTTCAGAGATCCAAGTTGAGAAATGTTCTGCCATTTTCAATCCATGAATTCCTATGTGGACCTGGGACCAACAACATACAGTTAGTAGATAGGGGAAAAAGAGAGAGTGAAGGATCATGCTGAAGGTGTTTATGGCATGCCTGGTAACAGTGTGTATCACTTTTCTCCACTTTCCTTTGACCAGCATTTAGTTACATAATCTTATTTAGTTGTAATGGAGGCTGAGAAATACAGTCAAGCTTTGAGCCCAAGAAGACAGGAAAATGGACTTGGTGGATAGCTCATTTGCCTTTGCCATGTGTGTCCTTTAGGGAAAGAATGAAGTTTGTGTACATGATTTAGGGGAAACTAAACCATGAGAGAGTAGGGAGAGGAAGAATTGGTTATTCTTAATATTCAACCAATAATTACATTATAATCTCTAAAATACAGACACTAAAAATATCAATGAAGCATCTTTGAGTATAAACACATGGACATTATAATATATATATATAGGTAGAGAGACTTGAGTAAAATATGTTCAGATACCAGTGTCATCAGCCAGTTTATAAACAGGACAAATCACTACATTTCTGCCTTGCTATTTGCAAACATCTTCATTTATCACTTTCCCAATAGTTTTATGAGTATTTATCATTAAATTTTTATTTTGAGAGCAAAATTGAGAAGTAGTAATGAAGGGGAGGGGCAGGAAAGTATGAAGATGTACCTCCTAGGTTGCTCAGTGTGAAGGAAATATATACTTAGTTTTTTCAAGGGCCTGCATTCTTGATCATGCCTACCAGGCATGAGTAATGAACATTTTGTCTCATTGATGGAACTTGCTAATGCTTTTGCTGTTCACCAGTCAGGATGTCAGATTTAGTGTATATACCATAGGTTGTCAAACCCTTTTGTTCTAACTCTCTAATCAGTTGTTTAAATAAGGGAGCCAAAAAATGCACGTATTGCCCTGGCTGGGTGACTCAGTTGGTTTAAACATCATCCCATAACCAAAAGGTTGTAGGTTCATTTCCCTGTTGGGGCACATACCTAGGTTGTGGGTTCATCCCCAGCTGGGGTGCATACAAGAGGCAACCAATGTTTCTCTCTCACATCAATGTTTCTCTCCCTCTCTCTCCCTCCCTTTCCCTATCTAAAATCAATAAGCATGTCCTCCAGTGAGGATAAAAAATGCACATATTGAGTTTATAAAAGGTTTCTGATTTGTTTATGAAAAGATATGGAAAGTATTTTTTGCTTTGAAAAATGGGCTTGTATCTCAAGCTATCCTTGACAATCATAATAGTTAGAAACAGGGTAGAGAATAGGGGTGAAATTGTATGTAGAAAACACAGGCATGTGCATGCAGGTACATGGGCATACTCATGTACACAATAAACAAGGAACTAGAAATCAGCAATGTGTTAGAATGGAAGAATATGAGTTTTTGGCCTTTCATCTTGATAACTCACATAGAAAATACCTGATTTCCCAATGAACATGTATCAATGTGAATGTGTATTGCAATAACTGAAAAGAAATCCTAAGCCAGTGATATTTTCACCAGTCAGGATGGTATATACACCATAGGTTGTCAAACCCTTTTGTTTTGTTCTAACCCTCTAATCAGTTGTTTAAATAAGGGAGGCAAAAAATGCACATATTGCCCTGGCTGGGGATATTTTCACTGGCTTATCCTGAGGACATTTTCTGACCTTGCTTGAGGCTGCAAGAATTTTGGAAATATTACATCAGTCACTGGTATGAAGTTACCAAAGCATGTTTGATCTTCGACACTGAAATATAGTCAGGGTAAATGCACAAGCTGTGCAATGGCTAACTCAGCAACTTTATTTAGTTTGCCTAATGTTTCAAACAAATGTCCAATCTAAACAGTGTATCTTACTGAATATTTTCCTTTAAAATCTCTAATAAAATAATGTCCTTAATGTCATAATGTCCTTTAAAATCTCTAATAAAAATTAAATTCCTTGCATGTGCTTTCTACCTCAATTTGATGCTTACTGTTGCATGGAAGCTGAGTAGGAGACCATACCACTTGAGGTCAGAATGGCATAATTTACAGAACCATAACTTTAAAAATAAAAGGGGCAATCTTTACTATAAAAAACCTTTTAATCTCTCTCTTTAATGTTGGAAGTGGGTACATTATTTTACTATTTCATGGTATAAGACTGTCAATCAATAGTTATTTACTTCAGGAAATAAATCAGAAAATAAGAATAAAAAGTTATGATCCATTAGAAGTTAGAGCTATGTATTATTTTAATGTTTATTTGGTAAAAATTTGAAAAATACATAATTTAAACAAACATTTGCTAAATTCTATTATCTTGCATGAATTAATGTAATATTTTAAATATTTTATATTTTTAAAGTGATCAAATTTTATGATATTTTACAGAAACAGTAAAGTGTATAAAATTAGCAAAGCTTCTTGAAAAAGCTTTTTAGTCTTTCAATCTTAGTATTTAATTCTTACATGTCTTTTATGGGATGAGAGAAGAAAAGTCAAACCTTCATGTTTAATTTAGAGGTTGCCTGTTTACTCTGTTGAGCCAAGGCAACTTTGGGCCCAAGTACATGGCAAATGAGTGGAATTCAAGTTGTGATACCAGAACAAAAAATGGTAAAGACCCAAGGAAATTCTGTTCTTTTCAAAACATTTGAGTTCAACTAAAATGTTGGTTCCAGAGCCTCACACACATGCCCACATAAAACAGCACACTACTTACATGCAGACCTCCTTACTCACATACAAATATACACACAAACCCTCATGCCACATGTATCAGGCATGCATACCATGCACACACATATCACAACCACACAAACACATATGAAACAGCAGAGACACATATTTACATGCAACAAACACATGCACATAGTCACACACATACACTATACATGCACCACACATTCATACAGTTACACACATCAGATACACATATATTTCTATAAACATTTTCTGACAGGCTTATATAAATAAGTAGAAGCAATTCAAGAGACCTTTTCATTATTCCAATACTTTTTGTCCATTTTATGCATTAACAAAAATCTGTAATGGAGATTTGGTGGCATATCCAAACTCTACACCCATACTACATATTATATATAAGCCATGGTAAAAAGTGGAGGCCCTAGATTTGCACTGCATTTTATAATGAAAGAAAAAATGCAAAGATATATTGTCCTATTTGTACGCTGTCCTATTAGCTTTTTTGTTAATCTGAGTCACATAATATCTCTCATATTTCTGGAGTGATTTAGAATAGCACTTTCACATAACCAGTTTTATGTTAGCCTCACAGTGAGGAAGTGAGCTAGGTATGACTACCCCCATGCTACAGGTAAAGAAACTGAGGCCCCAAGGAGTTTAAGTGTCTTGTTAAAGAGCCATGGCTAGGAAGAAACAGTTCTACAGCTCCAAACTAAGACAAATGCACTTACTGTCTCTAGATTACTTTTCCTGTCCATATTTTTCTCTCAAGTTGTACCACGGATCAATGGATGACATTTCCGAACTTTGAATTGCTTGATGGATCCTCTTTAATTTCTATCCTCAGCTATGTCCACAAGAACTCATTGGCACTAATTGCAGGAAGGCTCAAGTGCATAGGCACCGTCACTACAATAGTCACGACAGTAGTGCGCACTCCCACAGCTGACTCAGGATCAGATTGCCCCTGTAGGTTGTAGGATTATTGGAAACTCTTTCTGAGAAGGTGATGCTGGGGCATCACCACTTTTGGAAATGGTCAGTTGTCTACTTTATCAAAGTAATCAGTAGATGAAAGAAACAAATTTCAGGCCTGAAAAAAATAGCATTTTTTTACACTGCCCTTCACAATGCCTGACATATGTTGCTACTTCAAATAATTTCATTGTGTACATAGTGCACATGAAATTATGTGGCACTGCAAAAATTAGAAATTGGTTTCATTCATTTTGCTGCCAAGTTTTCTCCACAAGGGTAAGATCCCTTCCCCCCCTTCTCTTTTTCTTTTGCATTAACTAACATATTTAATTTATATTTTAGTATGGATTTATATGCATATATACCTTCATTTATGTGACCAGTTCTAAAAGTTGCAAACATCAATTCTTCTATGTGTAAACCACCACAGCCGATTACAAAGATCAGACCACAGCATGGGTTGTTCAGAAAAGTATTCCTTCCAGAAATGAATGACAATTCTGCTTGGCATTTATAAGCTTTCCCTCCATTAATTCTTATCATTTATCAAAATGTCAGCATGAATATCTGCTTCTACACTTATAGGTAATGAAGGACCAACACATCAATTCAAAATGAAGAAAACCTGTTATCTTGCATTTATTTTCTGAGTTTCTTCATAAACAGCTTTTTCCATTTTAGGAAGCTGGATCACCCTTTTAAGTGGCTTTATTTAATAATGTTATTGTAGTGAAGTTACCTAAATTATAATCCTGTCGGATAGTGAGATGATGTTGAGAACCTTCATATTTATAGTATTACCTAGCTCATGGAATTTCCTTGGCATATGATCTCTACATACAAATATTTGAACTTTAATATTTTTGTAATTTGTTCATGGAAAGCATGATCAGTAAACAGATATAGTATACTTATGAAAGCATAGCATAAGGTCGTACATATAGGATTTGTAAATTTTACTATTTGGCTTAAATACACATGCAAAAACACCCCAAGAAGACGTTCTGTTTAGGATGTTAAATTCAAATGTCATTCTTATACACTTTTTTGTTCTTCCTAATTGAGCATATAGAGGAATATGGAAATTATTAAGTAGTTGTTGTGATAAACATATGATATTTAAAGTGCAGAGAAACACAGTATGCAATATTTTACTGTTAAAATCTTGGGAAAGGACCCGGGTGGAAAGCAGCTGTCCATGGTGCTGACAAAACAGGAACTGACAAGTGTGGCGCTAAGTGAGCAAATGAGTTCAAGATCAGAGATCAAAATACCACTCGTTTTCAATGTGTACATTCCCAGAAGGATAAAAATTCGTAATAGACGCCAGCCCTCAAGATCCTCCTGATGCTTCCCATTTAACCTTTAACATACGCTAGCTTAAGACATAGAGAATGGGTAGAATTGGTGGGGAGAAGTCATGTGCTTCTTGACATCTTAGACGCCAAAAGCCCACTGAGCAGTTGTATTTCTGCATTTTAGTAGTCAATTATTTTGCAATAAGTAGCTGTGGTTGGATAAAGAATAGTCGGAGTTTTATTTTACCACTCAGTGACTGTATAAACCTGTCTTGGTTGGTGTGGCTCATTGGATTGAGTGCCACCATTTGAACTGGTTTGATTCCATTTCAAGGCACATGACTGGGTTGCGGGCTAGGTTCCCAGGTTGGGGGGTGTGCCAGAGGCAACCATTTGATGTTTCTCTCGCACAACAGTGTTTCTCTCCCTTTGTCCCTCCTTCCCTGTCTCTCTAAAAATAAATAAAATCTTTAAAAAATAACTGTATGAACTTTGGAGGTTCACCTGTCTCTTTGTGTTTTTTATTTAACCTGTGAAATGGGATAGTAATGAGTATCTCTCATAGCTTAATTTATTATCTCTTTCTAGTTATTTAAATTATAGCTCTCTGGGGACAGGAATTTTGTTGATTTTGTACACAGATCTATCCAAGCCCTTACGCTAGTTCCTCTGAATATAACAGGTATCCAGTAAATATTTTCTGAATAAATAAACCAGGGGAATTTTTAAATTTGGAAATTAAAATTTCCTTGGGTATTTCTAGATTCTAGGGAGTACACATGGTAAAAAGGCAGTTAAGTTTGAAAAATATAAAAATAAAACTGGAAAACAATATAAACTAAAGCAAAGTTGGAAACTATATTCTAGGAGGTAACACTCTCCATCCCAGACCACTAATTTTGAGAAGGAGCATTTCATAAAATTACTGCAATACCTAGACTTATATTCTGCATTACAACAGGCACTTTGAATAACTTGGAATGTTTTTGTGAATTTGTCAGGGAGCCATGCTTATGCAGCTGAGGTAAATACTTGAGCATTTGTGTTTCAGAAAAAAAAATGGTATTCTAAATTTGAATGTCCTCCTTTAACTTTCTATACAAAAATCTTGTCTTCTGGGATTTCTCAGTGTGATCAGTACCTCTATTTTTTCACACTGTCCAGGACAGCCCTGGCTTATTCTTGCCTCTATACTTAAAATGCTCATAATGTTTTTCCCTACAAGAAAAGAGTGGTCTTTTTCTTTTCATCTAATCACATGCTACAAGTTTTTAAAGTTCACTCAAGTATCAGCAACTCTCATGACGATACTTCTAACTATTCCTTATTCCATCAATATTTACTATTAATAAACCTTTATTTTATTTAATATTGTATTATGCATTTTGTCATTAAGCATGAATTGTTCATATTTTACTTTGCATAAGTATGTTATCACCATTTGAAGGTAAAGATATTTCTTATATTTCTATTACACAGTTCAAAATATCAGGTGCACTTCTTTAGTATATAGTGGGTATAAAATAAATGTAGAAATGAACTGATTGCTTAAATCCCTTTTCATGTACACTCACCTTGAAAAACCATGAACCATTAAATATTCTTCTACACAGAGGTTATTTCATGTTCCTCTAGTTAGTTCGGGGTTCATTTTAATTTAATATTTTATCAGTGACATATTTGGCAAGGTGAATTTTCCTGAAGTATGTGGATGATACTAAGTTAGAATCATTCTTAGTAGTAACCTGAAGGGAGATAAGAATTTGAAAGGCTTTAACTTGAAGGTAGTCATTGAAAATGAGCTTAATAAGTCAAACAATTTTAAGTACATTATAGTATATTCCATAAAAAATAAATTCTAAGAAGGTTTACCTGGAAAAATGTAGAATCAACTAAACTACTCCACTGTGATTCTCACATGGATTTAACTCCAAACCTACCAGTCTTTCCACTCTCACTCCCTTTTATCTATCCTGTTTCTAAACCCAGAGCTTACTCTGCACCAAAGACACTGCTTCCCACCCTCATTCACATACTCCATGACCACTTCTGTCTCTCTATATTGGCTTACCACCTTCCTCACATGGCTCTGATTTCTCCTCCTGTTCTTCTCCCAGAAAAAACTCTCTCTTCACTGAGAACACTAAAAACTTTTATTTTACCTTTACATATTTCTTCATTGATGCTCTTCCTCTATATAGATCTGAGTTTCTGACATCTATTATTTTTCTTCTCTCTCACAAACGTTTGACATTTCTTGCAAGGCAGGTCTACTGGCAACAAATTCCTTTAATTTTTCCTTGTCTGAGAAAGTCCCTTTCTCCTTCACTTTTGAAGAATAATTTCACAAGACACAGAACTCTAGATTGGTTGGGTTTTTGTCCTCTGTACACTTAAATATTTCACTCCATTCTCTTTTTTGCTTGCATGGCTTCCAAAAAGATATCAGACATAATTTTATCTTTATTCCTCTGTAAGTAAGGTGTTTTCTCCTCTTGCTTCTTTAAGGATCTTTTTATATTTTGTAATTTGAAAATGATATGCTCAAGTATAGTTTTGGGGTTTTATTTTTTTGAATTTATTCTACTTGGTGTTCTTTAAGCTTCCTGGATTGGTTGTTTGATGTCTGACATTAATGTGGGGAAATTCTTGCACTGGCCAGTGCTACTCAAGTTGTTCGGGTGTCAATCCATAATACAAAAGTTCTCTAGTTTGATTCTCAGTCAGTGCACATGCCTGGGTTGGAAGCCTGGTTGCCAGTTGAGCCACATGCAAGATGCAACTGATCAATGTCTCTGTCTCACACTGGTGTTTCTCTTACATTGATGTCTCTCTCCCTCTCTTTCTCCTTATTTTCCCCTCTCCCTATAATAAACAAACAAACAAACAAATAAAATCTTTAAAAAATAATATCAGGAAATTCTCAGTCATTATGGTTTCAAGTATTTCTTCTCTTCCTTTCTTCTCCTTCTGGTTTTCCCATTATACACACCACATCTCTTGTAGCTGTCCTTCAGTCCCCAGATATTTTATTCTGGTTTATTTTTCAGTCTTTTTCCTCTTAGCATTTTAGTTTTAGAATTTTCTTTGAAGACATACTCAGGCTCAGAGATTATTTCCTCAGCCATGTCCAATCTACTAGTAAGCCCACCAAGGGCATTCTTTATTTATGATATAATGTGTCTTTATCTTTAGCATCTCTTTTGATCCTTTTTTAAGATTTCTATCTCTCTGATTGCATTGCCTATGTGTTCTTACATTCTTTCTACTTTATCCATTAAAGCCCTTAGCATATTACTTTTAAGACAGCATATTAGCTGTCTTAAACTCCCAGTCTGATAATTCCAGCATTCCTGTGATGTCTGGTTCTGATGCTTGCTTTGTCTCTTCAAATTGTTTTTTTTTTATCTTTTGGTATATGCTGTAATTCTTCTTTCTTTCTAGCTGGACATGATGTACTAGGTAAAAGAAACTGCTGTAAATAGATCTTAAGTAATGTGGTGGTGAGTTATGAAGACAGACAAAGCATTCTTTAGTCTTATGATGGAGCAACAGTTTGTCCTGTGTCCACACCTCTCTTATGTATCCTAGAAGAGCTATTGATATTTCAGTCAGATTTTTGCTTGTTGTTAGAATACAATGGTGACTTAGAAGCTTTTTTCATGTGGGACCAGAAGCCAGAAGTCAGTACTTCTTTTTCCAACAGCTTATAGAATATATATTGTCCAGTGTGATTTAGCATCTTACTATGCCCAGTCTTACACTCATTTCTGTTTTCTCTGCATAAGTCTTGTCTTAATAGATGATGAATTGAATATAAAGAAGGTGCACAATAAAGAGTCTACATGACAAATAAGAGTTTCTCTGCCTGAGATCACTACAAGGAGTTAGCAGACAAGGTTCATAGTCATTCTGTGAAGAGCCAAACTTTTCCTGAGAAATAATAACTGCTCCCACCTGTTGAGCTATATTTGAGGTACCATTTCCTTAGGTCAATTTCTTTGACCTGACAGCTTCATAAAGTGAGTACTGTTCTTCACCTCTATCTTACAGATTGTTTTATATTTTTCATGTGATGGTCAGTCAGGTGCAGCCACAAAAAGGCACAGGAGAGGCACAAAAAACACAATGTTTGTTATACTCAAAGGTCCTAGAAAGACAGAATCACCACACACCATGAAGGAACCTCATGAGTAGACCACCCAGAGAGCAGGCTCCTCCAAATAGGTGAGGAGCTGGGAGAGAGTGAGGGCCTATGCGGAGAACATGAGCAAAAGGCATGAGGGGATCTCATTGGTGATTTGAATGCTATAGGTCACAGTCAGAGGAAGTCAAGAAGGGGACCTTGTGGCAACATCCAGCCTTATCACACTCATGTACCTGGTCACCTAAGCAGGTGCTCATAGCCTGTTTGTGGGAATGCCAAGTAGTAAGAAATCAAGAAGTTGTAAAATTTATACTACACAAATGAAGAAACTGAAGTTAAGAAATTTGGCCAAGGCAAGATAGCTAATACATGATGACATCATATTTTAGACTCAGGCAGACTGAATTCAAATTCCATAATTGTTAGGTTAACTCATCTCCCAAGAGATGATACTAGAGGAATAGCAGAAAACAAACTTTCTGCGATCACTATGCTTTCCAGATAGACTATGTGGCTCCATCTTATCCACTGTTCAGGCAGAAGGCTCTGTTACACTGAGATGTATCTGAAGGAAGTGCCAATAGAAATGCTGAGTGGCCAAAGACATGAAGATGAATGGCATTTACTATTACAAGAGAAGAAATTTCTCACTATTGGGAAAAATGTTTCAGAGCAAAATTTGCCATACTAGCAAAGAAAAGGATAGGAGAAAATGAAGTTAAAGAAAAGGGTGATGAGGATGGGGGGAAATCAAGAAATTAAAAGGCAAGCGAGTAGAATTAGGAGAAAATGTGATGGAGCATAAAGGCAATGGCCAATAAATAATGACAGTGAGGAACTGAGATGAAATGTGACCAGGAGAAGGGGAAAGGAATGGAAGCTAAAAGCAGTGCATTCTTGAAGACTCCTGTGTGCTCTTCTCTCTTGAGGGTATCATGGGGCCAATGAGGGTGAGTTTCTGTCAACAGGAAATAGCAACAGTCGAACAATGCAGTCTAGTAGAATTGTGTGACAATGGAAATGTTCGATATTTGTGCCCAATATCATGGCACTAGCCACAGTGACTACTGAATGCTTGAAATGTGGCTAGTGCTAATGAAAAATTAAAATTTAATTGTATTTAAGTTTATTAATAAACTAATAACCACATGTAGCTAGTAATTGTTGTGTTGGATAGCAAAAGTCTAGAGCTTTCAGGTGACAAAGGGATTCTAGAACTTCTCTAAAAAGCATATTTTATAACCCCTTCACTCTCTCTAGAAATGATGATGGCACAGAAAAATATATGAATGTCCAAAATTCAGATCCTGAGTAACCAAGAAAAGACTACATTATATTCCATTTGTTAAGTGTTAGAGGCTAAACTGTGTCCCCTCAAAATTGCAAATTGAAGCCCTAATCCAAGTACCTCAGAATGTGACTGTATTTGGAGATGGGCCTTTAAAGAGATGATTAAGTTAAGACTGTTGTGTTTGGTCTTAATCCAAGATTACTGGTGTCCTGATAAAAAGAGGAAATTGGAGCACACAGAGATGTGCATGAGACACCAGGGGTGTGCATGCACAGAGATAAGGCCATGTAAGAACACAGTGCGCAGTGAGGTGTCCATCTGCAAGCTAAAGAGAGAAGCTTCAGAAGAAACCAAACCTGCTGACAGCTTGATCTCAGACTTCTAGCTTCCAGAACAAAAATAAATTTTTGTCAATTTATCCACCTCGTTTGTGGTTGGTAAACTAATATACTAAAGGCAGTTAAAAACAAGTACAATGCAGTTTTCAAAATTCAACATGATTTAGATAAAAAATTTCAGCATTTGTTGAACTTTTATTTATTTAACCTTGTTTATTTATAAAACCTTATTTCCTGACCAGTTCCCTTGAAACTGAGAATTCACAATCAAAACCAACGTGAAGGCTCAGAATCTTGTAGTGCAACAGTCAAAAGAGAAAATCCATTATAAACTACAATTACCTGCTACTAACAAGTATTTATATGTTATTCAATTTAAATTCTAAAAGCCATATTAATGATAGTTAAATGGAAATTCCTTATGCAGGATGACAGGCTTTAAAAGGTGTCTCCACACAAGATTGAAGGGAATTTCTGGTTACTGAGCCTTGGTATGGTGCTGTGGTGGTCAGCATTCTTAAGTAGGGAATTTACATTAGTGTCTGAGTGTTACAAGAGCTGCATAAATTACTTGTTGCAATGGCCGGTTTTTTCAAAGACCCTGCTGGCAGATATGGTGAGCTTTCAGTACGGGAAGAGAGATTCTCTATTTTTCTTGTCAACAAAATATGTTGTCATGTTTTATCCCATACTTTTTTTCTTACTATGAATATTGTCTTCACATGCATTTTGTTTTTTGAGCCATACTCCAATTCATCACATGATTCTAGGCATATACTGACCTGTAACAGGACTTTGAATCTTGCAGATATCAAGACATTATGACAAGACTCACTGTTTTGCTGAAATATGAGGGGGCCTCAGAGGCAAGAGTAAAGCTACACATTTTAACATTGGAATAAGTGCTACAGATTTAGCAGCAATTGATAAACAGACAAATTTTACCTAGTAGCTAAAAAGGTATAAACTTATTTATAGAGACTCATCTTAACAGAAAACTGTTTCCTCTTATTGATGAACATCTCCAATTGTGGGGATTTTTTCTCAAGGGAAACTTCATTTGGAATCAGTATGAAGACTGGCCCTTCTCCAGGATGAACTCATGAAGTTGGCAAAATCAGTTTTTCCTGCTCTCACACACTCCTGTGTTATTGTTCACAGTGTGGTGTCAGTTCATTTGGGCAGTCCCCTGGTGCTCTGATCTTCAGTTGCTCTCTCTTGCCTTTAGATTTATCTATAAAATACCCTATTCCTGCTTTGCTGTATGGATTTCTAGTTAATAAACAATTCTTGCTAATGTATTAATAGGTTATAATGGCCTTTCAACCTCTTTTTGTTTTCACACTGTTTTGGGAACAATATTTATAGTTAAATAAGAGATATGAATGGAAGTAATCTAACTCCATGGTAGATGGGGTGGTGGTGGTGGTATTCCCTCCCAGTTGAAGCTTCCCTCTGAAATTTTATTTCTTATAAAGCTATCTACTTTTCCTTCCTTTGTGAAGGCTGTGCTTCAATCAGTGGGTACTTCATTCATGGAACTGGTAATTGAACATGAAATATCCTACTTTTAGCTATCGTTGCACTGAATTATGCTCATTTCAGGCACTATTTTGTAAATCAGTACTTGGTCTGTCCATCAACACCAGTAGAAATGTCTGAACCAGAGAGACCCAACCCTCATTTTCAGAATGGTAATCAAAACTGTAGTTGGGTCATTCAAAACATTTGTATCAATTGGGATAAGCTAAGACATGCTTCTGTAATAAGCAACCCCCAAATCTTAGTGATTTGTTATAACAAAGTCTATTTCCTTCGTATATATCCATCATGGATGGACTAGGAGTTATATTCTAAATCTTCCCCTCCCAGGATCTAGGTTGAGAGAGTAGCCCTTGTATTAAATGTTGTCAAGCATCATGTTAGAGCTAAAAAGAGCTTTAGAAGGTCTCACAGCAGCAATTTAACACTTAGCCCAGAAGTGACATATGTTACTTCTGCTCATAGCTCACTGGCCGGGACTAATCATAGCTCTCCCAGCCACAGGGGCCTTGGAAATGCCATTCCCATTTTCTTGTGTCTAAAAGAGGGAAAAACTGGACAAATTTTGCCAACGTCATGAATGACAACCACAGTACCTGAAAAGACTTTGGAAATTTTTGAGAACAAGCATTAGCTGAAACTAACTAGATGTATATAATGAAAGAACTGTACTCATGGTACAAAATAGTTAAGTTAGTCATAAACAAATGCACAGCAAATTATAAATAACTCTAATCAACTGTAGCTAAGGAAGTATCTCTCTCCTAGGCCTGGTTCAGATCATCTTACTTTGTTGTCTGGCTGTGGTATTTCAGGCTACTCCATATCAAGCTGTCAGCTTTTTCTTTTTAATTTTATTTATTTATAGAGAGAGGAAGGGAAGGAGAAAGAGAAGGAGAGAAACATCAATGTGTGGTTGCATTATACCCCCTACTGGGGACCTGGCTCATGACCTAGGCGTGTGTCCTGACTGGGAATGGAACCAGTGACGCTTTGGTTCACAGGCCAGCACTCAGTTCCCTGAGCCACACCAGTCAGGGCTCAAGCAGTCAGCTTTCAACAAAGCTGATGTATTCATTACAAAAAGTTCCCAGTTTTTACCTCTAGGTGGGAAAACTTTAATGCTTAACACAGAGAAATTTTCTGCCTTAATTACACAAACTTTGTTAAGTGAATTTCTATTACTTTGGTTATTTTCCTTTTTAGTTTACCCAATAAAAGTTTGTGAGTCATAGGAAATGTGGGGGGTTCCTCAACATGAATATGTTCTGCAGTGTGTCCCCCATCTGTGACTATTTCCCACAGAAGTTATAAGTAGCTATGATTGAACCATATGAAATTGCCATTTTTGTAGGTCATGCAGTTGAATATTGTCAATTTATATATGTTTCAACTAATAAATACCTTCATGGATTTAGATAAAAATCTTTTCAAGGATGACTATTGCTTTTAGATCCCTCCCATTTAGTTATAATCCCTGGTAGAGGTTAATAGTGCGGATTTTGAATTTGAGTAGTTTTATCCTGTCATCAAGATTCTCCTTTTCTTAGTCACATGGCCTTATGTAGGCTTTCTGAACTTTGGTTTCTTTGTGGCCATAAAAAAAATACCAACCTCATGGGTTTGTTGTGTGAATGACTGTGTATATAACACACCTACCACTTTCCTTGACTATCTATCACATTCTCTCATATGGTAGTTTTGTATATTATTTCTTCTCACTTGCAAATACTGCTGGCTGCCACATCTACATTAAAATCAGCTGCCTATAACCAAATTCTGCCTAGCTAGGGTTTCCTGATCAATTGTCCATGTCCTCCGTGTGTGTATTGGAGGGGCACTTGCTCCTTTGGGGATGATGTGCTCCATTCAGGAAGAGTCTTCTTGGGCCCCTTCACGGCCTCCATACCATAGCAAGTGCCTCTGAGTTCACCTCAAAGGAAGGAAGAACCTAGAGAGGGGCTAGGGAGGAATATAGGAACTCTCACATTTCCACTGTAGCCTCTATACTACTCAGGAGAGAGGATAAAGGCAAGGAGAAGTGCAAGACCCCATCAGCACAAGAGATAGCCTAATTTTCCATGCTCATGCTAGTATGCTTTCCCTCTTGATCCCTCTTTTGGAGGTACTGAGTCAGGACAGGAAAGAACTAGAAGAATTTCTGAACTCCTCTATTTCTCTTCTCTAAGCAACAACTTGCATAGAACAAATGAGTTAATAAGCAGATGAGAGGACCAATGTGAATTCCTGATCACTAAATGCATAATAGTACCTGGATATCCCCACTGTGCCCTCCTTCCCATCACCAAATACACTTTGGGTAAGAATTCATTGCTCTTACACATAAAGTTTAATCTTGTATAGATTGGCATTCACCAAACTGAGAAAGAACACTAAGAATTTTAAATTAATATTATTTGTAAGAAATATTAGGACAATTCAATTTACTTTTCTCTAATAGCTAACTTGAGAAAATACCCAGACTTGTTGGAACACCCATTCCAATTTTGTCTATTCTAATCATGTTTGCTGAGAATAAAAACCCATAGCCACATGATGTGAAATAAGTGGGAAGTATTCTCAATGCTTTGTTAAGACATTGCATTTCACATAGTTAGAAATTTATGGCACACAAAGAGGGAATTATTGTCAAATTCCCAAATTATTCAAGAACATTTATAAATTCTTATGTCAGTTTATCTTTCATTTACTTAATTCTTTCCTTAAAGGAGTAATAAGTGCTATGTGAATAAGATCTCAGTCTTAAAAATTCCTTCTGAGATGGGAAAGGGTTTCACCTATACTTTTATGTGGTGTCTAAGTCATCTTAGAAATAGAAACAGAATTATTTCAAAGTCAATACTTTTATAGAGCCTTTATCATAAATATTTATCAGAATTTTTCAAAACTTTGTAAACATGAAGTGTCATGGAAAATTAGCATTCAATTTTTTAAATTTTGTTGAACATAAGCATATTAATAGAAAGCAATCAATCTATAGAAATTGATGATAATGCTTGTTTTATGCATAAAAGCCAGCTGTCTTCCTAGGCACTTGGAGTCACCAAAGTACCTTTCTACTACCTGGCCTGGGCTTCTTGGCTCTACACTGCCAGCCGGATAGGGAGCCACTTTCAGGGGCCTGTAAGCCCATTTGTAATCAGCACTCTATTGTGTTGCAGTAGAGCCTGTCCTTCCACAAGAAACAGGTCAGACTTGAACAGATAATAAAATGCTAAACTCTGGGAGCAGTCTTGGGCTAGTCATCCTTCTAGCACAATGAGCTTCATCAGAAGAGGGAGGCCACCACAAACTATATCCTGTTTCAAGATTCCTCCATGGAAGCATACTGATACAGTCAGATGAGTCACGTAATTTTCTCTCCTGCTTGTTCAATAGCAGGCATTGTTTCTCCGCCAGTCTCCCAATGGGAGCTCAATCAATATTAATTGAATGAATGAATGAACTGACATGAAGTATGTGGTGGGTGATGCTGAAAGACGCCCTGCAGTGGTCATATGGCCTCACTGGCACATAAATAATAGAATTTCTGAAGGTTATTACTTTTCCTAGCTGGTGGCCAAGACAATGGCTTTGCAATTGACAGTGTTCATCTATGTGAGAAAATGACAGTATATTTTCTGCCAAAGTTTATTCTGTTTTGGCATTGAATGTAGCTATAATATTGGCTCATTTGCATAGCATTTTGGTAGAAAAGGTGAGAGAATAGTAGGTACATTGTTTTAGTCATAAACTTTCAAAAACTTAAAGAATCCTGATTATTATGTAGTGGTTTCTTAAATGGCTAGTCTTTATTGTGTCTTCCCAAAGCATTCATAATTTTCAAAAGCATCAACGATGCTTATTTTCTATTCATATTTCATTGTGTCATATATTATTTTTAAATTACTTAATTACAATAATAAGTATGATTGGTATAAGTAAATTTGGGAAACGAACACAACTAACTCCTGGTCAAGAGCAAGAAAAACAAAACAATTCAGTGGATGAGAGATGAAGTGCACAGGCATACTAGAGAGCAGCTGAAAGCATGTCAGAGTGCTTAAGGCCTCAGCTACTATGTTACACAGAGGGGATAATTTGTAAATTTAGCTGGTCAGTTAAATAGAAGTGACTTAAGACAGCTGCCCCTGTACTGCTGTGCCAGTGCATACAAAGGCTCTCATCTCTCTTGTACTTACTTTTGCTCCTTTTTGACTATTTGGTTACTTCACACTTTCTGCCTTATCTACAGAGCTTGGCATGTAACAGTTGCTCAATAAATATCAATTAATGGATATTGAAGAATAACCAATCACAGGCTGTCTGTGATGATTCTTGGTTACAAGATGCCTCCACAAATTTTCTTCCTCACCTTTGCCATACCTGGAGCTCTTTGGATCATTCAGTGCAGTACTGTGTTAGTAGGTATTTAGTCAAAGTGTGTCTGTGACATATGGGCTCATGGCTTTGATGCTTCTAACTCTTGATGACACAAAAGTTTTAAGAATTGGTGCTTCTTTTAGAAGTTTCATTTCTCTTTTAAATAAACCAAGTCCTCTGGCTTTTCTTCCTGGCCTTAATTATCAGTCCTTTCCTCATGTTTCTAAAGGTAAATGCTGATTCAAGTTATAAAGCCCAGGAATAAATACAACATCTGAAAGAATGTCTGACTAATTCTGAGAATAAATAACATGACCTCTTGATGCTAATTGAAAAGGTGGCTCACATATGTCAGTCATTATCACATTTGTCTGATTTTATACTTGTTGCTTCAACTACTGTGTTACACAAATGTAAGTGATGGTTCGTTCAAAATACAACTTTATTTTTTAAAGGCATTAAGTGGGGTTAATGTTATCTGCCTAAAGATGGAAACTTGGTCAGGAACCCTGGCTTTTGTACTCACTCTTAAGTAACAGACAGCCCTATAGTCACTTGCAGTCCCCAAAACAATTTTAATTCAATAACCAAAACATCCAAAGATATTCAAGTCACTAAACTTTACTTAGCATTAAAGTTAAAATCATTTTCCTTTCTTTAGCTTGAAGTTGTTTCAGGCAGGAAGTCTGCAGTGGGGAAGGAAGTAGAGAGGGATGGAGTTTGCTTCATTTTTCCACATTGAGCTTCTTCTTCTCTTACCCCCACTTATTAGACAATCCCTGAGCACTCTATGGGGAGCCGTGGGGAGGGTGGGAAGAGGATGAGTCATCAGAGAACAAGAAAGGTCTTATTCACACTGGTACTGTGGTAAGCTGGCTTCCCTCTCTGGGCCTGGCCGGTGAGAACAGCCAATTCTTTCTCTAGAGAGGTGTTTTCACGGTCTTTTCAGAGGTTCCCTGGCTGAGTCCTCTGATGACACTTTTCATCATGCAGGTGGATGCTTTCTCATTTCCAGGCTGTCATTTGCAACTCCTTTTACAACCCCTAAGAATTCTGAATCTACCTCCAATTTCTTGTTACTAGGAATCCTCCACCCTTCCATGTGGTCCTTTAGGTCAGAACGTAAAAGGACCCATAGCTATGTTGTCTCCCATGTGACTCATATCTGGTGCACAAGAAACATTCACATATTTGTTGCCTTACCAGACTTTGGAAGTTCAGGCCTGCTCCCAATACAGTGACCTTTAGCCCTTTCGACGCAGGGATACTTAACTTTCTCAGGCATCAGTCTTCGTGTATCAAAACTCCCAATATATTTCAAAGTTCTCCAAGTCACCCCATAAAAGCCTCTCTTGTGAAGTTTGAGGTGACAGAGCTAAAACCCACCCTCCTCTCTTAGGAGGCTCACTGAGTAGCAACAGTTCTTTCAAAGAAATGTTACCACCAAATTCACTCCCCTTTTTACACATTTTTCTCCATGTATATCTGTGAATCCTTGAAGTAGTTCTCCCTCATTTTCTTTGTAAATTCCCAGATGAGAGTTTGTCTCATACACTCTCTGTTTTCTTTTGGCACTTTAGTCAAAACTGAGACAGGATGAGTCCCATTCTAACACCCTGTTAAATAATCATTTACTTACAGTGATGCTCCTGGTTGAGATCAAAGTTGATTACCACCTTTAAATAAATTAAGAAACTGAGATCAAACAAAATGCATTAGAAATATGTAAGTCAAATAATTCTGAAACTGGCTTAAAAAAAGTATTAGTTGCCACAAATGAAAACTGTAGCTCCAAAGAAAGCAACCGTAAAGGTTAGAAGTGAATCTTGGTCAGACTCTTAGGCCCTGAAGTGGGATTGTTTTTTGTGTAGTTACACTCTTCTTGGCTTGTTTCCTCTCCCAGAACCCTGAGAATATCTCTTCATTAGGAAACCAACAGGCTGGCTCATCAGTTCTCCCCTTCCCCTCAGGAATTCTACACGTAAACTCAAATATAAGTGTGTTGGCACAAAGTAATGAAAGAGCATCATTAAAAGTAAAAGTAATGCAAATCATGTATTAGGCCACAGAAAGATAATAGTAGTCTCAAGTCCCATAATAGTCAAAATAGAATTCCTCAAATATTATTTTCAATTTCTAGATAAAGGGCATTTTCTTACTGGGAGCTACTGTCACCTCTGCTGTGCTCCAGTGGCATAAGCTGCTGCCAGGTGCTTGGTTACTAGTCTCCTGTTGGCAAAATTGCTTCTACATGGTGTCGCCTTGTCCCCACAAACAAGCTCTGCCCCTACAAGGATACTTTGGCTTGGTCCACTCACCTCCTTCTTCTGGAGCTGCATCTCACACTGAATTAATTCTTGGCCTGCTCCTCTGTATCCAGTGACCTTTATTGTGCACCTGTTTGGGGGAAGGCACTGAACTGGACAGGACTCCTCTGTTTGCAAATGATAGAAAGTCAGTTTGAACTAGCTAGACAAAAGGGTACATTTATTGGCCCAGGATCTGGGATGGGTATGGGTATAACTAGTGCTTTAGAAGCCGGGGACTTATTCCTCCAGGACTCTATCCCTCTTCCCTTACTTCTGGCTTTCTGGCTCAATTCTATCTGCAAACTTTTTTCTTCCATGTACTAGGGAAATGGTCATGACCAAGATCACATCCTCACAGATTTCCATAGAGGAAAGAACCCCATTTCTCTCAATTTTAGAGGTAAACAGAAAGCTCTGGAGAAGGATTTTGGCCCACAAAGAATGAGCTCCTAGGCCAGCTACCAAGATCAGGTAGACAGGGCAGTGGGTGGCTCCTGCTCTGGGAAAGGGAGAAAGTGTGAAGTGCTTCCAGGAAGGTGGAGGTGAGCTGGGAGCTTTCAACAAACACCCGCCAAAAGATGTTTGACATTACAAACCATATAAGACATTAATAAAAGGAAAATGGAACATTTGCCTGACTTAGGTAGAAACTACAAGATATTTCTTTTAACTCTTATACTGCCAAGAGAACTCTCTCCTTGAGGCTATCTGCCACCTAAATAGTGGGGTTGGGGGACACGCCCAGGGGGAAAACCTTCCATTATTGAGGTTTCCTTGTCTTGATTTGGAAAGATTAAAGTTAAAGAGTTATAGGCAAGTTAAAGTATTTCTGGGTCCCCAATATTCTGCTAATACTCAATTTTATTAGATTTATCAAATTTTTACCCTATCAAAATTCTGCTAACCTTTGAGGAGTCCTTGAAAATGTCATGGAGAAAGAACTAACTGTTGACAGAAGTTGGAAATACGGATTGTCAGAAAGCTACTCTGAAGGTTCCGTGTCAGGGATTCCGTGGTATGTTGGCCCTTGCAACATCTGTGTGAACAGTTTAATCTTGCTTCGGTCCTGCCCATGGTCTCCCACTCCTCTGGCATCAGGACCAGTGGGACCTCCCCTAAAGGTGACAGTCTGATTAATCATAGGTTCTGAGCCTCTGATTATTCCTCAGTTTGTACCTTTATGGACTTGTGGCATATTGTATGATTAAAGCAAATCAAAGAATTCTAATTTTATCTAATTTCATGTTTACAATTTAAAAAAATCAAGCAGTACTTTCCTAGAAATACATTTCATTTTAATATCAATTTTAAATTACACAATGCATCCACTTGCTTCCTCCTTGAATTAATTTCCTGCCCCCTGGGGTATATCCTCTAGTAATTCTTATGAAAAGATCTATGAGCAACAAGCTTTCTAATGTCTTGCATGTCTGAAATATTTTACTCTACCCTCATATTTGAGTGGCAGTTTCACTGTGTATAAAATTAGAGACTCACAGCTATTTCTTCTCAGCTTTTTGAAGATGACACTCTAAAACTCATATCTAATGATGCTGTTACTGAGTATGGTATCAATATAATTCTAATTTTTTGTAGGCATTCTAAATGTTTTTCTCTCTCTTCTCTCTTTTAGGATTTTCCATTTAGTCTTGACATAACTATGAAATGTTTAGAATTAGGTTTTGTCACTATTGTTATTGTTGTGTTTGTCCCTTGACAGGCCCTTTAAATTGTAGGACTTAAGTCTTTTGGGGTCTAGATTGTTTTTTGGCTTTTATGTCACCAAGAATTATTCCTTCTGCATTCTCCATATTCTCTCAATCCATTCTCTCTAATGGATTGATGTTGATTTCCAGCCCTGTTTTTCATGCTTACTTGTTTTTTTAACTTTTCTTTTGTGATGTTCTTATAATTTTTCCATTTGTGCTACATCCAGTATATTTCTTGGTACATTCTCTCACATCACTAATGTGTTTTTTAATTGTGCTTACTCTGCCAGCCAGCCCATTTTTTAGTTTTGCTGATTTCAAAAGGTTTGTTTATTTCATTTCTGCAATCTGTAATTGGTTTTTTCACAATCACTCTTCCTAGTTTTTAAATATGGTATTTTTCCTTATCTTCCAAATGACATAAAATAAGTTATGTTACAGTCCTACTGTCCTTTCACTGTATGAATTATTTCATTTGTCTAGCTAGTTCTGTTTTTTTGTCAGAAAAGTCACCTTTTTGTGCTGTTAATGTTCCTCAAACTTTGAGAATATTTTCATCTTTCATATGAGTTTGTTTCTGTTAACTCTCATAGTACAACCTGGTGGGGAGAGAGAGCTGCTGCCGAGGTTTGCTTTGTTTCCAGTGATGGAAGAAGGAGCCGTGGCACTCAGTGAGGCAGCACACTCAGATGGCTGGTTCCTCTGGAACACTGAGGGCACCTTCGTGAACCACCTTGTCACTCTCTCCTAAGTCTCTACTGCTCCTGTGGGGATAGATAAGGCTTGTGTGTATGTGTGTGCATAGGGGGTCAATCTGTCTGGCTGCTCTGGTACCCTTGCTAATTGCCTCCGGTCTCTTTTCCGCACCCTACCTCTAGCTCACACTGGCAATGGAGTTCTTTTAGTGTTATTCCTATACACATTGTAAGAAGTGTATCTCCAGGTCATCTTAAACCACATGCTTTTTGTTTTTCAAGATTTTATTAGTTTTTGTCAAGCAGAAGTTTCCCTCAATTTTTATTATGTCAAAAGTTGTATATTTTAATATGTACTTTAATTATTTTTATGGATTTTATGTGGGAGCAGTATTTAATAGTTCTACGTTCTACAATTTTGAAACTGGAACTCTTTTTATTAAAGCAAACATTTATTGAGCTAACTGTGTCAAACACACCTAAGCATGGGGGTTAGAATAGTACCCCCAAATGCTCTTTACCTGTGCTCATAGAGCTTTTTTTTGCCACTTTAATTCTAATTCAAACTGAAGGCAAAAACAGAGAAACCACTCACATTAGGAGACACTCAGTAATTAGCTCAAAAGTGTAAATCAATTTTATCAAGCTAAGTAGGGTGTCAAGAAAATAAACAGTCATGAAACATGGGCAAGAAAAGTATTCTCTGGTCCTCCAGTGTTTCAGACTCCTCTACGTACAGGGTGGCCCTATGTCCCAGTTGGCCTGAGAGTGTCCCATCTTGTGCCACCTGTCCTGGTGTAATTATTACCAGCATCCCTTTGACTCTCAAAAGTGTCCTGATTTGGACTATAAATTATCTGATCGCCTTATGAAGACATTATGTGAAGAAAATGAATGAATGACTGTTTCTTGATGATAGTATTTGGAGCTGTTGGGGGCTTTGAGAGCCATCATTCATTCATTCATTCATTCATTCCTCCATCAAAGGTTTACTGAGGCTCTACCATGCCCCAGGCACTATGTTAAATGCTAGATATACAGTGATGAATAGCACAGACACATTCATGGACTTTTCTTTGAAAAATGATTAGCAAGCAAACAAATATATTTCTCAGATACAAAATGAAGATGAATTATATGATATCTCAAAATTTTTTCTAGTTACACAACTTGATAAAGCATTATAAACTTTGTGTCTACTCAATCATACACTGACAGATAAGTACCGAGTTAACATATCAAAAGCACAGTATTGTTTAAAACAAAAGATGAAATACTTGTCTACCCAACAAGAACAATTCAGGGGATTGTGTGATTTATAATGGATTTGGAAGTCCCTGGATGGCCAGTTTGGATAATTAAGCAAACCACATACCACTGAAAAATTATCTAGGTTGATGATTAACATGGTTTTGAATTCAAAGGATAATTTCATCACCTTTTTCACTTAAGCACTGAAATAATATATATAGCAGATCTAGCACTCACAATTTTCCACTCATTACACTCAAACCCTCTTTATCAAATTCCCTACTCAGCATTCATTTACACAAAAGCAAAAGCAAAAAGCAAGGTGCAGCCTGCAACCACTATTATTTTTACATATATTTTAAAAATGCAATTTCTGTGAAGAGTTTGACTATCAAGTGTTCCTCTTGTTATTTCATTTAGACAAAAATTTGCAAGGAATTTTCCTTTTCTTTCCTAGATATCAGTATTCCTGGATAGACTCTCACTGTAAACCCCAGGGGAAAATGTCAGGAGCTTCTCAAATGGTGTGAAACCCACTTACAGCTTATTTCTTAGAAGCATTGATGTGGAAATAGCAGAATAGATGTATATTTTTTAAATCCAGTGGCAATAGGAATACATTGTTTGTGACATTACCTATAGTCAATTAACTCCTGGTAAGATGATACTGCTAAAATGTCTGAAGGCTGGGCTTCTGTTCCTTGTGAGTGATTTTTCTTTTCTCTGTGAATTACAGCCCTTGTCTTGGACCTAGATTTTACATCAATGTGATTACAAAGGAGGAGGACAAGTGAGTGTAGAAGAGTCAATGCAAATCTATCTACTAGAAAAAGAAGTCAAAATTAATGATGGCCAAATGGAGTATCAAGATAAATGTTAATGTCTTGATAATATCTATATGAAGATATTAAATAAAGAACCTGAGCTTTTGTGTTTGTGCACATAATTATTAAATCCTAATCTTATTTTCTCTGCCTTTTAACCAGCTACTCTTCCCTTATCATCTCTCTTAATGGCGTTGTGATCTACTCTAAGTCATCAAAGCAGAAAAGTAGTCCACATCATTTCTTCCTTCACCCTCCATAACCAATCTCCTTTAGAACTTTCAATTCCAACTCCTACAGGTCTCAACCTCTATCTACCTTTCTCCTGTTGCTCTGTCACATCCTCACCTAGCACCTTCAGGTCACCATGATAATTTTCCTTTAAATTTCCCAGCTTTATTTTATGCCTCTTCTGCTAGATATATATTATTAAAATTCTGGTCTGATCATGCTTCTTTGCTTAGAAATCTTGAGTGGTACCCCTAGAGTAGAAAGCAATTTAGACACAAGCTCCCTTCCCAACCTCATGATCACCTGCTTCTGGGCATGCTCCACACCCAGAACATCCTGGAGAATTTATGTGTCAGACACATCAACTCCAATAAGGTCTCCATGGCTTTGTACACTTCGTCATAATACAGAAAACCTTTCTGTCACTTCTCTACCTAGTAAACTTCTATGCTCAATCAACCCTCCTCTGAGAAGCCATCACTGCATTTCTGTGTCAGTTATGCACTTGCTTTTCTGCATCTATAACTCTTTATAATTGATTCCATTATAGCATGCATTACCCACAACATAATTACTTGTCTCTTCCAGAAGACAGTGGGAATCATATTCATTTTTACTGTGCCAGTTCCTTGTGGTGTTTGGCAAATGGTATGCTCCTTAAATATTCACCGGGTAAATTATTAAACATTTCTTTCCTAAATAATTCAATTTATGAGAGTTAATAAGACTTTTGTCTGTAAATTATTACAAGGGGGTATCTTTTTTGTTTGTTTCTACCACACTGGAGTATATGTGTTTGTATGCAGGTGGTTTGTGTGAGTTTCCCCACTGCCTCATGGCATTGAATGAAAGAACAACCAGGATACTCTGATAATGCCTTCAGTGCCAGAGCAGGTTCTTTTGAAGAGGAAGGGTGAGAACATGAGAGCTAAGGCAGAGTAGAGTTCCCCACCAGGCCTGACAAACTCAACATTAGAATGTTTCAGGAGGTGACAGCACTACTCCCAGTGATCTACAAATGTTGGACTCACCTACATAGACAAACTAGAGCAAAGCCAAGTCAGTAATGTCTGGAATGATGCCTCTGGAAAGAACTGCCTCCTACTGAAGGAGCTGTCAGGGAGTCCAAAATCTTCTGAAGAAGACTATGGATCTTCGTCCAAAGTGGATTCCATGGCCTGCAGGTGGAGGATAGTTACCTCAGCTGTCCCATACTACCCACACCCTCTGTCAGAAGAACTAAGTAACCTTGTTAGCCTGAGTCCACCCAACAAACCCAACTGGCTGGGGTCTGGTCTCATGGATCCTTAAGAGTTCTTTGCCACTTGCTTGAGTTTCACCACCCCTGGCTAATCTATATGTCCTAGATAAAAACCAAACAACAAAAAAATGGAAGAATTACATCCATATTCTATATTTGACTTTAAATACCTTCAGAGTGAGAGAGATATTTGCCAACAAATTACTACTTGGCAAGTAGTGTAGTATAGTGCTATAGTTCTCAAGTGAGCCCAAGTCACTTTCTTCAAAGTTCAAGCATAAGCCCCAAATATAAAATAAACAAGCACTGCTCCAGTTAAACTGGGAGTGGGGTATGAAAAGTCTTACTTGTTCAGCCTCCCTCTGGGTGGGTTTGGGGATCCTAAGGAGTCCTCAGAGAACACTGACAGCCATGAGTGTGACTGGATCCCTTTGCAGCTCTGCCAGTGAGCAGCCTCAATACCTGGGACCTCACCCATTCCAGCTCTCACCCTATCACTCTTGGCATCAGTACTCTCTCACTCTCATCAATAGTATCCTCACTAAAATCACACATTATCTCAAGCACCTTTCACTTTCTAACATCTCACCCTTGACTCCAGGTAACCACTCCATTTCTCTGCTCCCTTTCATAGAATACTTGACACACTGCATCAATTTCTTCACCTCCTATTGTTTCTGAAACATTTAACTGCATCTACTCCCTCTATCTCCACAGCTACCACTCTTCCAGGATAACATCATCCCTTGCCGAGAAAACTGCCTGTGTCCTCCTAATCGGTCTTCCTATTTCTACTCATGCCTGCTGAATATCTACTCTCTATAGAGCAGCTAGACAACTATTTTAAAAGCCTAATAGAGGTCATGACACCTGACAATTAAAATATTTCAGTGTCATCTCAATGCCTTTAGAATAAAATCTAAACTCCTTCCTAAGGTGTAGAAAGTCCTGCCAGATCTGTGTCCTTGCTATGTCCCCAAGGTCAATTCAGACTAATCTCCACTCAACCCTAAGGGCCTCTGCTTTTGCTGTTCCCTGAGTCTGGAACATTCTTGTTTCCATCTGCACCTACCAGATGTCTCTTCAATATTTTTTTAAATATCACTTGTATATTATGTCCTCAGAGAGGCTGTCATTGACTCTATGATATAAAGTTTTGTCCTCATTTTTTCCTCATTCACCATTTATTACTGCAGCCTACAATTCTCTTGTTCTATATTTTTGAATGTCTGTGCCTGCCCCTGCCACTAGGATTTAAGCTGCACAAGAGTTGGAACAAATCTTTTCTGTTCACCCACACGGTCCATTGCCTGGCACACAGCTTCACACAGGACCTCACACATAGGATAAATGTTTGTTTTTTATTATTGCCAAACCAAGTTCATTTGGGGTAACAAAAATGGTATAAAATTATATTATGGTGATGGATGCACAACTCTGAATATACTGAAAACCATTGAGTTTTATAATGTAAGTGTGTTTGTATGGTATGTGAATCATATCTCACCAAAGGAGTGAAAGGGGACAGTTGTGGGCTCATGCAGCTTAATCCTGCAGGGTTACAGCATACCTCAGCATTGCCCCATGAAGATGCACTTATCCACCAACTCCCAGCTATTATTACTTGAGGGATGATTCGAAAGGCATTTACTCCCTAGTACTTTGGCCTACCCTGTGTGGGCTGAGCAAACTCATATGGCTGTGAGTTACAGGTGCTTAAAGGAATGAGACCTCATGGCTCTGTGATCAGACCACAGATGGGGTCCTTTGAGCTTCTGATGTACTTTCCCAGGCACACACCAGCCCAGAGACAGCATTCAGGAACAGCTGTCCACCTTCCATTGTACTGTGTCAGCAGTGGGTGCACAGACCTGTGCTGAGCGTTCCTGGACTCTGAACCTTCTTATTCTTCAGAAACACCACCTGAAAACCAAGGCAAATTAGAATTCTGTGGACCTCATTATCACTGAAGATAGTATTAGTAGCCAAGTAGAATTCTGGATTCCATGGTGGAAGTTGCTGCTCTGCCCAGAATGTGTGAAAAGAACTCTAATCAATTGTGAGACACATCCTGCTGTCTTCCCTGCCATAATGTTTCTTATAACACAAGTTCAATCTCAGTTTCCTTACTGTATGAAGCCCACACCTCCTAGCATCTTTTATTCATCCCTATATATGTGGCACCAAGCTGGAAGTTTCTTGGAGACATGTAAACTGTAATAACTATTAAACAAGATCAGAAAAGATAAATAACTTTCTGTAGCACATAAACATGTACATAACTTTTAGAGACTCTCTTCTTTTTTAACGATATTTTGTTGATCATGCTATTACAGTTGTCCCAGTTTTTCCCCATCTGCCCCTCTCCACCCAGCACCCACACTTCCTCAGGCAATCCCCCCACCATTGTTCATGTTCATGGATCATGCATGTAAGTTCTTGGCTACTCCATTTCCTATGCCGTACTGTACATTCCCACAGCTATTCTTTAACTACCTATTTGTACTGAATCCCCTTACTTTTTCACCCATTTCCCTACATCCTTTGCTGTGTTAAGTGTGTTGAAATAACTTTTGATCAAATGTAATAAAGTTCTATTTTTGCTTACGTATCTTGCCTATCTTACCCATCTCATACTCCCTATCTGCTCTACAGAAGTTGCCAGTGTGGGGATCTGTGCTCTGATATCTCTGTCTTTATTTGTTTGGGAAGTGCCCTTGAGTCTGAACAAAAACCCATCTGTGGGGCTGAAGGATGAGACTGATACCACTTCAACCCACAACTCCGGATGAAGTGAGCTGGCTTCATCTTCCTCAGCAATGTCAACTGGTCCTCAGCCCTGGAAGATAGAATGCCTTCCATTTTTTAGTTTTACATAGTATCTGTCAATTTTTAGCCCTGTGTATTTCACCAATGCCAGCATAAAGGATAGAAAACTATCATGTCACAGCCATGTGAAGCTGTCACAATAGCACATTCTAAATCTTCCCACTGGGATTTTGTTCATGCCTACCTCTGCCTGGAATGCCTTATTCTACCTGTCCCATTCTCAATGGTCTCCACTCATTTAACAGTGAGTGATATTTGTTATAGTCCAGGCACGATGCTAAGCTCTGAAGGTACAATAGTAAGTAAAGTGGATGTATGACCCTGTGGAGTTTAAGTCTAGTTGGAGGAAAAAGATGGAAATACAAGGCATAAACAATAAATAAATATATAATTCCAAATTAAAAAATATTATTAAATATTTTTAGGGTGTCATTGGGAAGATATATCTGCAGACTAGATTTATCTATACTGCACCTAGGATTACTGTGAATGTGAATATCAGGTTTTACGATCTGGGTACAAGGCACCATATGAGTTGTATTTCATAGTAATGTCTGTCTTTGTTTCTCCCTAGTATGATGGAGTTACTCTTTTTTGTAGTTTTTGAGTGGCACCAACAATTTTATCTCTTAATTATAATAACTTTATTAGAAGGAATTGTCATTTACAGATTGTATTTTTTACTTAAACAATAAAATGGAAATTCCATGTTGTTATTTGAAAGTTATTAAAAACAACAATTAGATTGTGATTCCAGTTTTTCTTTGTTTAATTTCTAAAAATTTTTTTATTATTTTGAATTAGAAATCTATGTGATTATTTTTTCCTTAATTCAATTAAATCATTTAAACTCATAATAATACACCTAGCCCAGTATAACAATCGAAAACTGTGAGGTTCATCTTTGTCTTAAGGACAACAGAATATATATTGTGGGAGGACTTGGATAGAGAACCTAATTTCTTTAAGCTCAATATTGGTAAGTTAGTCCTTTATTTGATTATGACAGAGTGTATCTTTATCCTGAAACATTAAGTGGAAGACCATTTCCATTTGGTTTCTTAAGAAACATCATTTTTTTGACTTCTGGCCAAGATGGAGGTGTAGGTAGATCCACTTTGCCTCCTCACACAACCAAAAGAAGGACAACAAAAAATTTAAAAACAAAAATAACCAGAACTGCCAGAAAATTGAACTGTATGGAAGTCTGACAACCAAGGTGTTAAAGAAGAAACATTCATCCAGACTAGTAGGATGGGTGGAGATGGGCAGCTGGGGTGGAGGGGATTCACAGCAAGGTGGCAGCTGGAGAACTGGGCTAGGTGGCAGTTGGTGGACCAGGCAGTCCCACATTTGCATGCAGATAAACTGGGAGGAAAAACTGGGGAGCAAGACAGACCATGCAGCCCAAGATCCCACCACAGGAAAATAAAGCCTCAAAATCTCTGACTGAAAAAACCTGTAGGGGTTGAGGCAGGAGGAGAAACTCCAAGCCTCATGGGAGAGTTCACTGGAGAAACCCACAGTGTCCTATGATGTACACAAACCCACCTTCCTGGGAATCAGCACCATAAGGGCCCAATTTGCTTGTGGGTAGTGGGGGAAGTGACTGAAAGCCAGCAGAGAGCTGAGCAAGTGGCACTGTTCCCTCTCAGACCCTTCTCCCACATACAGTGCCTCAACACAGTGAAGGGCTCTGCCCTGGTGAATACCTAAGGCTCCATTCCTTATTTTGTACCAGGAAAGCTGAAGCAAAAAAAATATGACCCTAATGAAGAACAGATCAAAGCTCCAGAAAAAATACAACTAAGTGATGAAGAGATAACCAACCTATCAGATGCAGAGTTCAAAACACTGGTAATCAGGATGCTCACAGAAATGGTTGAGTATGGTCACAAAATAGAGGACAAAGTGAAGGCTATGAAAAGTGAAATAAAAGAAAATATACAGGGGACCAACAGTCCCCTGTATATGGGAATGAAACCAGGACTCAAATCAATGGTTTGGAGCAGAAAGAAGAAATAAACATTCAACCAGAACAGAATGAATAAACAAGAATTCTAAAAAATGAGAAGTTTAGGAACCACTGGACCAACTTTAAACATTCCAACATCTTAATCATAGGGGTATCAGAAAGAGAAGAGGAAGAGAAAGACATTGAAAACTTATTTAAACATAATGAAGGAGAACTTCCCTAATTTGGCAAAAGAAAGAGAATTCCAGGAAGACCAGGAAGCTCAGAGAATCCCAAAGAAGTTGGACCCAAGGAAGCACACACCAAGGCACATCATAATTATATCACCCAAGATGAAGGATAAGGGGAGAATCTTAAAGTAGCAAAAGAAAAGAAGACAGTTACCTATGAAGGAGTTCCCATAAGACTATCAGCTGATTTCTCAAAAGAAACCTTACAGGCAAGAATGGATGAGCAAGAAGTATTCAAAGTGATAAAAAGCAAGGACTTACATCCAAGATTACTCTACCCAGCAAAACAATCATTTAGAATGGAAGGGCAAATAAAGTGCTTCCCAGATAAGGTCAAGTTAAAGGAGCTGATCATCACCAAGCCCTTATTATATGAAATGTTAAAGGGACTTATCTAAGAAAAAGATAAAAACTATGAACAGTATAAAACAACAACAGACTCACAACTATCAACAACCAAACCTAAAAAAACAAAAACAAAAACAAACTAAGGAAACAACTACAATAGGAAGAGATTCACAGAAATGAAGATTACACGGAGAGTTATCAGTAGGGAGGTGGAGGGGTGAGAATGGGAGGAAATTACAGGGAATAAGAAGCATAAGTGGTAGATACAAAATAGACAGGGGTAGGTTAAGAATAGTATGGGAAATGGAGAAGCCAAAAACTTACATGTATGACCCATGAACGTGAACTAAGGTGGGGGAATGATGGTGGGAGAGGGGGTACAGGGTGGAGGGGAATAAAGGGGAGAAAAATGGGACAACTGTAATAGCATAATCAGTAAAATATATTTTAAAAGAAATATCATTTCTCCTGTAATTAAAAATAACCCTCCTAAATCTTTTCAACAAATGGCACTGGAGAAACTAGACATCTGCATGCCAAAAGACTGAATCTAGATACAGACATTACACCCTTCACAAAAATTAATTCAAAATGAATCATAGACCTAAATGTAAAATGCAAAACTATAAAACTCCTGGAAGATAACATAGAAGAAAACTCGATGACTTTGGGCATGGAGATAACTTTCTAGATACAACACTGAAGCCATAATCCATGAAAGCAATAATTTACAAGCTAGACTTTATTATAATTTAAAAAAACTGATCTGTGAAGGACAATGTCAAAAGAATGAGAAGACCAGCCACAGGTTGGGAAAAAATATTTGCAATGGACACATCTGATAAAGGACTGTTGTCCAAAATATACGAAGAATTCTTAAAAGTCATCAGTAAGAAAACTAACAACCTAATTTAAAAGTTGGCCAAAAATTGAACAAACACTTCACCAAAGAAGAAAACATATGGTAAATAAGGGTATGAAAAGATGCTTAATGTCATATGTAATTAGGAAACTGAAAATTAAAACAACAATAAGATACCATACACACCTATTATGTGGCCAAAATCCCAAACACTAACCACAAATGTTGATAAGGTTGTAGAACAGGGACTCTCATTTATTGCTGATAGGAATGCAAAATGGTATAGCCACTTTGGAAGACTGGTGGTATCTTACAGAGGAAACATCTTCTTATCAAATGATCCAACAATTGTACTCCTTGACATTTACTCAAATCAGTTGAAAACTTGTGTCCTGCACAAAAACCTGCACATGGATGTTTATAACTGTTTTACTCATAATTGCCTAGATTTGGAGGCAACCAAGATGTCCTTTTGGATGAATGGATAAATAAACTGTGATACATCCAGATAGTAGAACATTATTCAGTACTAAAAAGAAATGAGCTATCAAGCCATGAAAAGACATGGAGGAAACTTATATACATATTACTAAGCAAGAGAGCCAATATGAAAAGGCTACATACTGTATGATTCCAACTATACAACAACATTCCACAAAAGGCAAAACTACATAACAACATTCCACAAAGAACAAGACAGTAAAAGAATCAGTTGTTGTTAGGGTTTAGGGGAGGGAGGGCTGAATAGGCAGAGCACAGAGGATGTTTTAGGACAGTGAAACTATTCTGTATGATACTATAATGGTAGATACAAATCATTATACACTTGTCAAAACCCATAGAATGTACAACACCACAGGTAAGCTGTGATGTAAACTGTGGGCTTTGGGTGCTAATGATGTAGGTTCATGAACTGTAATAATGTACCACTGTGGTGTAGGATGATGACAGTGGGAGGACTGTGTACACTGGGGACAAGAAGTATATGGAAAACCTCTATTTTCTGCTCAATTTTGTTGTGAACCTAAAACTGCTCTAAAAATAGTCTATCAAAAATGAAGAAACTCTAGTCTTCTGGGTAAAGAGTATTTTGCTAGCATGGTATTTCTGGTTCTTTTTGATTTTCTTCCTCTATCTCTCTTACTTTATCCTCCACCCAATCCCTTCACAGCACCATTTATTCACTCACGCATCTATAAAATATTTATTTAGATTCCTTACATGACAGACGTTGATAGGTGCTAAGGCAAAAGGATGAAAAAGGCAGACACTATTATAATATTTATAACAGTACGTTGCAATCATTGATTTTTTTTAAAGACTTTGAAATCTTTGAGGAAAGAGATTTTACCTTGTTGACCTAATATAAAGGTACTCAAAGGAAGTTTTTGGTTAGATATGTGAATAAATACATGAACAAAGTTTTTCTTTATGCCTTTTTAAAAGTTTGTGTTCTGTTTGCATATTTACACTTCTGAGAATTTTTTTCTGAAGACTTTTAAGTGGGCATTTCAGTGGACATACCTCATTAAATTATTATACTTACTGTTCAGCACCTCCTGAGAAAGAAGCCAAGAGTAAGACTATGCTTTGTATTGCAACAGCATAGCTTGCTAATACAACGGAACTTACATCTGTTGGAAAAATGCAAAAGTACATACCTTCACTAACTGCTTGGGTTGACAAGGACTGACAGAAGTCTTGGCAAAGGAAACGGTTTTTAAAAAAGAGCTTGGATTTCACAAAAAGTTAGATTTGTGAGTTATCTCTATTTGAGATCTGCTTACTTGGTCATTTTTTACTTCATATACATAGGAAAAAGTGATATTGAAATAATTTTTAAGAAATAGTCTCCTAAATACTTGTTTAACTTTTAATTATGGAAAATTTCAAACATATACAAGAACAGAGAAAGTAAAATGGTGAATCTTCAAGGACAAGCACTCAGTTTCAGCCATCATCAACTCATGGCGAAACCTGTTTAATTTATGTCCCCACTCACATCTCCAGTCCCTGCTGACCACATGGATTGTTTCAAAGCAAACTTTATCTGTCAATGTATAATTCTAAAAGATAAGTACTCTTTTAAAATGTAATACCATATGATTTTGCCTTTAACAGGAACCTAAACAACAAAACAAAGAAACAAGTAAAATATAAGAAAAGACACTGAACTAGAGGACAGGTTGTCAGTGACCAGAGGGAAGAGGGAAGGGAATTTCAGGGGAGAAGGG
>CM052541.1:135520547-135538012 GCA_028533065.1 Trachops cirrhosus | reverse complement strand
TCCTTGGTTGTCCGACTTCCATAAACTTCAATTTTCTGTCAGTTCTGGTTGTTATTTTGTTTCTATATCCTTGTTGTCCCCATCTTGGTTGTGTGAGGAGGCACAGTGCGTCTACCTATGCCTCCATCTTGGCCGGAAGTCCCCAAATTAATAATTCTTTACTATCATCGTATATCTTGTTAGTGATCAAGGTTTTCCTTTTATTCAAAAATTTTTAAATGGTTTGTTTAAATCAGCATCAAACAAGGCCCATGCATTGCAATTGGTGGATATCTCAAATCTCATTTATTTATAGGTGCCTCTCCCTTATTTTTCCCTTGCAATTTGTTTATTGAAAAGAACTTTGGCTTGTTTGTCCTGTAGAGTTTCTGGATTTGCTGATTGTAGCCATGTCAGGTAGTTTAACACATGAGTATTTCTGTATCCTATGTATGGCCTGTAGTTTGGTAAGCTGTATGTGGAGGCTGATTGGATTCAAGTTCAGTTTTTGGCAGGAATATCTCATAGTTGGTGGTGTGTACTTCCATCAAGAGGCATACATCTGGTTGTCTCTTATGTTGATAGCAGTTCATGATAATCATAGCCTAGATCTATTATTTCATTAAGGATTGCAAAATGGTGATATTCTATTATTTCTTCTATAATTATTGGTTGCAAAATAATGAAAAAGGCAGATTTGCCTCCTTCAAGTATTTGGTTACCATGTGGTATAGTTTATATAGGAAAGCCAAAATAAATGCTTGACTCCTTTGCTTTATTTACCAGTTTTCAAAATAATAAATTCATTCCTTTGTCTTCTCCAAGGTGGCCAATAAATTGTTTTCCCAATAAATTTTTCCCAGTGTCATTATGAACTTAAGAATTTAAATACATTTGTTGTGCTTTATATTGAGCATCAAATTTAGTTGATATTCCAATGATCCCATCTTTGTGTGCGTGAGTGGGGACCTCTTCAAGTTGGCTCCTGAACTTTTTTTGACAAGACTCTAATAGACTTCAGTAGCTCCCAAGTTTTCACATACAATATGCCAAGCTCATCTTGACCCTATCCTGAAATTGAAATTGTTATCCCAATTTCTCCAACAAGCCATGGTTTATTTTATTGGGAAATGGTTAGAGACCACAATCTGAGCCCTAAAGGTATTCGTTGCTACTGGATGTGTCAGTTTCTAGGCTTTTTCAGTAGACAGAATTAGTATACAAAACATATTTTTTAAAGAATATAAACAAATATGGTAAATGTTTAGCAGCTATTATACTCAAAACTATTTGATTTTTAGAACAATTTTAACATATACTTTTAGGATGACATTATTAAAGATTTCCCAACTTCTAACTACAATAGGTAAGAAGAAAGAGTGGCACTTGAACAATTGGTCTTCTGATGTGAGGTCCCCCCTTTAAACAAACTGTGCAGTTGAAGGGTCTATTCAAAACCTTACAAGTAAACTTATGGAGAGTAGAATTGCCCATAATATAAAATTATTTTTAAAACATCTTAAAGACAAAAATATGTACAATTATATAAAATCAAGAGAAGCGTAGTGCATATATCACAAAATGATTTTGGAAAAGTGTATGCCACTGAAAATAAAAGTATTTAATTCAATATCATTTGTAAGAAATACAAAATTCAGGAAGTATATTATGTTTTTTGCTTTAAAATTCTTGAGAAAGATATGTGCACATAAAATTCTAGTATCAGTTTTCACCTTAAAAATTTTAAATCTTGTTTTGAAAAATAGTATTTCTAGAGAGGGGAAAAAGCTTTCTCTTCTACATTATACATTGTGTCCTTAGTCTAACTAGCTTTGTTTCCAGAATAATAGACTGATTAATTTCCAACCTTATCAAATTTCCTGGTTATATCAGATTTGTATCAAATAAAGTACTTTTTAGACATCCCTGTTCATTTATGTTCTCTTACATCATGGTTCATTGTTTTTCAGCATTTTCATCTGTACAAGGAAGGCATTTTCATCCATTTTCAAATGGATGAGAGCAGAGATGAGCACAAATAGCTTTACCCCAGAGTCAATTTCCCATACATTCTAATTCAGGAGTGTGGAGGAGAGACAAATTATGAAGTCTCTATTTTTGTCACAATTTCTTGCTCCCTACCATTACCTTCTCACCTCTGAAAGGTTTTCATCCTATCATTAAAAGGACTGCCAGCAATGTGTACCTACATTTTAGCATTTAACTTATAATTATTGAGAACACGTACAAATTTCCCCTCCAGCTAGATGGTAAATAAATCCTTAACTGATATAATCGGAGCTCAGTCACAAAGTTCAGTAACAGCCATTTCCATTTCTATAGGACCTCTGATGCTACCTGCCTTCTGAGAAAGCAGCGTAGAACTGCAAGGGGTCTAAACTTGCACAAAGAGCTGTTGTCAGACGCCTGGACTGACAGCCACCTAGCAAACCCAACCTGACACGGACAGCAGTGCCACACTAAGAATGATATCTTGCTCATGTGTGGTACCCAGGTTTTGCCACTTCACATTAAATAGGATGTGGACAGAGGAAGAAAAGTCCAAATACATATATCAAAAGAGAAAATGAATCTCACAAGTAATGACAAAAATATAGGTAGTACTCTTTGACAGGAAAAATCTGGCACAACACCTGGGCCAGGTGACTGAGGCTAGAGAGAGGAGGAGGAAGGGTGAAAGAACAGATCGAAAGTCTCAATTTTGAGCTCTGGATTTTCATTTCTTTCCAGAAGACTTGCCTTCATTCCATCCTATCCATTAGTTTAACACACATTTATGTCAAATGCACATTTAAATTTCACACAGTGGTAAAGGAATTTAGAAATAAATAACATAGTTGAGAGGGAAATATCACAAATATAACTCCCGGCACAAATCTAAAATAATAAAGGCTTTCAAGTGGTCAGTGATGATATTTCACTTTCAGAAGATAACAATTCCTTAAAGTAAAGTTTCAGTTCTAGGTCAGTGGCCTTTTTTTTTTTTTTTTTTTTTGGAGCGGGAAGTAGAGCTGAGGGAGGGGAGGTGTCATTGATCCTTTTGAGAATCTGTTGCCTGCTAAGGACCTCATCTCCCCAGGAAACAATGCAAACATATACATTTTTTACACACAATTTCAGAGGGCCATGGGAACTCTATTATGTTTCAATCCATTTTTACTTCCCAGTCCAACAACAATTTATTGCTTTTGAATCCCTTTATGCTTCTGGGAGAATAAAGTCCTTCCCTAGTTGAGCTTAGCCACAGATTGATTTAGTTTGGCTTAAAAAAAAATCAGATTTTTCAGCCCCTTTCTCATCCACCCAGCCAGTGTCCATGGGCCTCTGCTGCTAGCCTAGATCTTCCTCTCTAATCTGACTTTCTACAATGTTTTCCCTGCTCTTGCTTCCTATCTTGGCATCTCCAAACCTGGAATGCCTGGCGAGGCTGCCAGGCTGTCTTCCTCACCAGCTCAATTCTTCAGGAAACATCCTGGCATTGAAAGGTTCCGTTTACCAGCCCCCACCCCTTACCTTTACAATTGCTTCTGTGGGAAGCCACAGTAATGACACCATAATGATGATTCCACAGTCTTTCCCCACAAATTTTAAAGCACTCAAGACCACTCCATTTACATTTTAATACAATAACCATTTGTCCCTTGATAGAGAGCTCAGCTCTTCAAGTCACAGCTCTTTTTTATTTTTTTACCAGTAGGGAACATATTATCATAAGCCTAGATAAAGAAGATAAAGTATGTCTTAATGGCTCCCTTCATGCATATATTTCATTAGAGATTACTCAATTTTCAGAGCTACCAAAAGAAATCACACTATTTTCATAACTTAAAAATAAATCAAGTCAGGCCCTGGCCAAATAGTTCAGTTGCTTAGATCATTGTCCCCATACACCAAGGTTGACGGTTTGATCCCAGTCAGGACACACGCAAGAATCAACCAATGAATGCGTTAATAAGTGGAACAAAAATAGATATCTCTCTCTCTCTCCCCCTTTGTCTTTCTCTCTAGAATCCATAAAAATATAATTAATAATAAGCCAAATCAGCATATTTTTTATCTGACCAGTTTCCACTTTTCCACAAAGGTGAGTATATGAGAGTTAATTTCTATATATTAAATATTAAATCCCTTTTGCATTTTTATTTTATTGAAAAATAATATAAAATTACATTGTATAAACATGCCTTTATACATGACATGAAAAGTTATTAATTGTAAATTTAATTATAAATATAATAGAAGTCTTGTTTTTCCATGGCTGAAGTAATTTTGAACAGTTCTAATTAATTACTGATCTGAATTTCAGACTATGTGTAGTTCATTACTAAGTGCATTTTTTAAATTTTATTTTGCTTTCTTTGTGCTTTTTTCTTTGTCCCTTAAAGAATTTTTATAAATAATGTCTACTAAAACACACACCAATACAAGATGTACTTTTCATGTAGGATTATTTGAAGAACTCCCAATGTCTTCTTCATTCCAATAAACAGTAAGAAAAAAATATTTTTTGTTTTTGTAACTGTATTTTATTGGTTGTGCTATTAAAGTTGCCCATTTTTTCCATCTTTGCCCCCCTTTACCAAGCACCCGCCACTTACTCAGGCAATCCCACATCATTGTTCATGTCCATGGGTCATGGGTATAAATTCTTTGGCATTTCCATTGACTGTATTGTACTTTATATCCCCATGACTATTCTGTAACTATCAATTTGTGCTTTCTAATCCCTTTATCTTTTCACCCAAGCCCCCAATCTCCCCTCCCATCTGGCTGCCATCAACCCATTCTCCATATCTATGATTCTGTTTCTGTTCTGCTTTTTTGCTTAGTTTGTTTTCAGATTCAATTGTTGATAGATATGTATTTATTGCCATTTTATTGTTCTTAGTTTTGATCTCCTCTTTCTTGAATAAGTCTCTTTAACATATTATATAATAATGGTTTGGTGACGATGAACTCCTTTAGTTTTTTCTTGTCTGGGAAGCTTTTTATCTGCCCTTTCATTCTAAATGAGAGCTTTGTTGGCTACAGCAATCTTGGCTGTAGGTCTCTGAATTTTTTCTTGAAAATCCCTTCTAGCCTGCAAAGTTTCTTTTTAGAAATCAAGTGTAGTCCTATGGGGACTCCTCTACAGCTAACTAGCTGTTTTTCCCCTGCTGCTTTTAAGATTCTCTCTTTATCTTTAATGTTTGGTATTTTAATTATAATGTTTCTTGGTGTGGGCCTTTTTGTGTCCAACTTGTTTGGGACTCCCTGTGCTTCCTGGAGTTGTATGTCTATTTCTTTCATTAAATTAAGGAAGTTTTCTTTCATAATTTTTCAAATAGATTTCCAATTTCTTGCTTTTTCTCTTCTCCTTCTGGGACCCCTAATTATGTGAATGTTGGTATGCTTAAAGAAGAGGCTCCTTATACTATCCTCATTTTTTTAGATTCTTTTTTTCTTCTTGCTTTCTAATTGATTGTTTTTAGCTTCCTTATGTTCCAAATCATTGATTTGATTCTCAGCTTCATTCACTTTACTGTTGATTCCCTATAAATTGTTCTTTATTTCAATTACCCTTTGTTTATATTTATTTCAATATCCTTCATTTCTGACTGGATCTTTTACACTGTTGAGATACTCAATAAGTTCCTTGAGCATCCTTATAACCAGTGTTTTGAACTCTGCATCTGACAGATTTCGTATCTCCATTTTGTCTAGTTCTTTTTTCTGGAGTTTTGTTCTCTTCTTTCATTTGAGCCATGCTTCTTTGTCTCCTCATTTTGGCAGCCTCCCTGTATCTGTTTCTATGTATTAGGTAGAGCTGCTATAACTCTCTGTCTTGGTAGTGTGGTCTAATGTAGTAAATGTTATGGGTTCAGTGGCACAACCTCCCCTATTACCCAAGCTGGGTACACAAGGTGTACCCTCCAGTGGGATGAGTAGATCCTCCTATTGTAGTTGATCCTGATTGTCGATGGCAAGTCAATGGGAGGGATTTACCTAGGCCAGTCAGCTGCAAAGATTGGCTGTGACCACTGACCACCAACCTCCACCCTCCATGGAGGATCAGCTGTGCAGGGACCCACTCCACAAAGCAGGGCTTACTTCAGCAGGGTTCTGGTGCCTGCTTGTGTTCTGTCTGGGGCCATTTGGCATAAGCTATACAACTATCTCCTTCTTGTGCTGGGCTTGGAGATGTTTTAGCAAGGCCAGGCTGTGAACCAAGGGCAACAGTGCTAGTAACAGGTCTGGGGCCACTTAGCAAGCTATGGGGGCATGCTGAGGCCAGCTGCTACTTATTTGAGAGGATTTAGGAAGGTCAGAAGCATGTACCAAGACAAGTCTTCATATGGAAAAACTACTGTTAGTCACTTGGGTCAGCCCATAAGTTGGGTAGGGTGGGCTCAGGGAATCACCAAGGTGGGGCAAACAGTGTGAGCTGGGTTGATGGAGTCTCATATATGGTGCCCACTGTGTTCTGTGGCTCTGTGTGGGGAGGGATTAGAAGAGGAACAATGGCCTCTGTCAGCAGTTCTGTCTTGGAGAAAGCTGTCCCTCTGCTCTCATCCTGATGCCAGATACTTCAGTATCTCCCTATATGCCTCTGGAGTCTTTCAAGCTGCTTCCCTGGTGCTAAAGCTCAGCAGGAGTAAGTCTGAGTATGCTTGTGTGTGGGCCATTTAAGAGGAAACTCCTGGGAATCCAGCAATTTCTTCTACTAACTCAATCTCCACAGGGACTTATTTTCCCAGAACTGGAACCCTGAGCTGGGGGGCCTATTGTGGGGCTGGAACACTTTGCTCCTGAGATATCCCTCCTGTTTTTTATCCACCACACCTGGATGTGGGACTAGACTGTTCTGTGTCTCCATGTCCCTGCCCCTCCTACCAGTCTCGATGGATGTGGCTTCTTCTTTAATTCTGTGGTTGCAGGACTTCCATTCAATTCTATTTCTGCTGGTTCTGAGTGATGGTTGTTCTATAGTTTAGTTGTAATTTTGATGTGGTTGTGCAAGGAGGCGAGCTGGGTTTACCTATGCTGCCATCTTAGAGATAACTTCTTGGGTGAAATCATAGCCCCCAGGTCTTGGAAGACAGTGGCATAACCAGCTTATATAATACTCATTTGAAGAGAGAATATTCCAGGTAGAGGCACCAACAAGCAAAGAAGTCCTGAGGAGGCACGTATGATGGGATGGAGGGTGTTCTCCTGGATTCCCCAGTGTCCTGTGCTCCATGGGGGTGAGCACACAGGGTCTCCCAGATCTGGTCAGAAAAAAAAGATTTTTGACAAGGCATTCTCTGAGTAACTTTACTTATTCAAATTTCTGGGAAACTCACTAGTATTAGCTATACTGTTTCTCTTACTACAATGAGGCTTAGAAGTGAAAAAAAGATTTAAAAACACTGGAGACAATAGAATTAGTATTGCCAACTTGCAGACAATATCTTTCAGTATATTATTCTCATTGACAAAGATGATATTACATAAAATTTACTAGTGACACTTTATTTAGAGTCCCTCTAAATATAACACCAAAGTTCAAAGGACAAGATAATCTGGGGGCCAAGCACAGCACAGCACATCAAACCTCTTGCTGGCAGAGCAGATGGGGTACCTCCTAGCATCCACACTTTCTCATGGTGCTCTGAACACATAGTGATCATCCAAAGCTGCTTATATTACTTACAAAGCCAAAACATGAAAACAATTCAAGTGTCCATTGATGGGTGAATGGGTAAAGATGTGTATACACACACATACAAACACATAATAAAATATTATTCAACTATAAAAAATGAGGAAATCCTACCATTTGCAACAACACGTATGAAACTTGCAGGCATTATGCTAAAAGAAATAAGTCACACGAAGAAAGACAAATTCTGTATGATCTCATTTATATGTGGAATCTAATTTTAAAAAACTCCTAGAAAAATAGATCAGATTTGTGGGGTCAGGGGAAGTGGAGGGGGAATTTGAGAAGGGTGGTCAAAACGTATAAGCTTCCAGTTATAAGATAAACAGGGATGTAGTGTACAACATGACTATAGCTAACACTACTGTATGATACCTATATAGGACAGTTAAGAGAGTAAATCCTAAGAGTTCTCATCATGAGGAGAAATTATTTTCTTTTTATTGTATTGGGTTGGCCAAAAAATTCATTCAGTTTTTTCCATACAGTGGCTCTAGTAGTGCTAAGTCTTTAACTTCATTTGAAACAATTTTGTTAAATTGTATTGTGACTGCATCAGCATGCATTTAAAAACTTGTCAAAATTGGCAATTTTTGTGCAGCCATTTTAATACTGAAGATTGAAGATACACAACATTTTCAGCGTGTTATGCTTTTTTATTTCAAGAAAGGTAAAAATGCAACTGAAATGCAAAAAAACACTTGTGCAGTGCATGGAAAAGGTGGTGTGACTGGTCGACATGTCAAAAGTGGTTTGCAAAGTTTCTTGGTTCTATTAGCATTTTAACCAAGTAAGTCTTTGCTGTGGGGCTGTCTTATGCATTGGAAGATGTTTAGTAGAAAGAATGCTTACCTGAACTTTGCTTATCTGACTAGAACGGATCTTTACAAGAGTCAGTTGCCACAATCTCCCCCTCCAGGGAGGTCTCCAGTCAGGGTGGTACTGATCTTAGGTGCCAGGACATTTCAAAAAAAAAATTTTTGTAAACATGGAAGCTGAGCCTTCCAGTCTTTGAAGCCCTTAAATTAGTCTGCCACCTCAACTCACTCCAACCTTTATTAAGCTAGTATAAAAACTTTACCCCTAGCTGCTCTCAGAACTACGTTTATACAGAGTACTCCTCTATGCATAATAACTTCTTCTGTTGTTAATCTTTCTATGGTCAGTTAATTTGCAGGCTCCTGACCAGTCTGACCTAAGTTGGTAGGGAAGTTTTTCCTCCTAACACACGGCACTGTTATTACAAATTGAGTTTTACATGACTACGAGCTCACTGGAAACAGAGATGGAGTCTCTCTCAAATTCACTGATTCCCCAGGAGGTTCCTTAAGCCCAAGCTTATGCTTGGCTGCATTTTCGCTTCACTCACACATAAACAACAAAGTAATTGGATACAGAATCCAGGTACTCTAGTCTTCCCCGCCCCTGAAAGCTAACTGGATATTTTCCAATTGATCTAGTTGTTTGATTCTCGATGGATATACCAATTATTCTCCTTATCCACATCCCATCTCACCCTCCAGATCCACTTCATGTTTCTCTCCCTTTCTCTGACCAGCTGTTCTTTGCCTCTGTTGGTATGCTTGCTGGTTACCTCCTGGTTCATTCAACCAGTGGGAGGTACCAACAGGAGATTAGAGGGGGCTGGAGGGCAGAGAGAGGTCAAACTTACCATATTTCCCGTTCCCCACCCCTGTTCAGTGCTAATAGCAGCTGTGTTTTGCTTTTCTATTTTAGAACCCAAACAATGCCCCTCCTCCAGGATTCCAGCTCAGGTAAACTCTGTCAACTCCATTTCCTCCCTTCATTCCTCAGCCCAAAAGGTACAGACAGCTTCCCATTGTTTATCTCTGGTTGGCTCATCCTCCTCATTTGCACCTCTAACCCTCTCTGCAAGTAATGCCTTTATTAAAGTCTCCTCACTGAGCCATTAGAAATGGTCCTTGTTTCCTGCAGGGATCATAACTGATATAATAGATCACTTCATGGGTGGTTGCTGGTTTTATTTGCTGTGTTTCGGGGAGGGGGCAGTACTGAAAATGTCTAGGATTTTTATGCACTTTTAATAACTGAAAATGGTTAAGTTTTGTTGAGTACTGTTTTGTTATGACATTTGTCAGAGAGTATTATTCATACTTTTGATGTTTAGAGGTTGGGACCGAGTTTCTCTAGGTCAACCAGTTTTCTTCCATTAACTCTTTGATCTTTGTTTCTGGTCCACATATTCAGTTCTCTCCTTTGGGAATTCTACATTCCTTGGTTGAATCTCCAAGAACTTTTCCTATATTTTTTAATTGTTTCCCTCATCGCTTCAATCTTTTATCCATTTCTCTGTGTTCAGGAAGAGTTTTGCAAATTCTTTTCTACTTCACTAATTGACTTTTGTGTAGTGTTCCCTTCTATTGTCTGCCCCCATCTCTCTTAAATTTGGCCGTCGTGTTCTTCAAATTCAAGCAATCCTTCATTGCCTGAGATTTTCATAATTGTTTATTAAAATTGAATAAATTCTATTCTCTCTTGAATCTTAATGTGAAGACAAACTAGGTATTTACTGGAAAAGGCAGTTCTTTGAATTTGATTACCCCCACAATTTTCCTTTTTTAAAACATGTATTTATAGGCAATATGATATTTCTCTGTTTTCCCATCATTCAGAGGGTACTATATGCTTCCCAGCTTTTGCTTATAAGTAAGTAAAACTTGAGTTTGGTTCTATCAGAGATTGGTTGGAGTTCCTGTCCAAATCCTTTTTTCAGAGAGGCATCAGGGTCTGGACTTTAAAAAAATAAAGAGAAAACGTCTTCAGAAGATATTAGCAGAATTTAGCAGGCAGAAAGTCAGAAATGAGCTGGAGCCTGAGTGGCTGTCAGAAACCAGGTTTTATTCCTCTTCGTATTCTTATCACAGTATCTCATTAAAAAAATAAAAATGAAAAGTTTTGATGGATGGATAAATGAATGAATGAGTTCAAAGTAGAAGATTTTAAAAAGTCATTAATGATAGAAATCTCCATATTAAAAAATTAAACTTTTAGATATTTTTAATACACTGTCAATTCAGCAAAATTGTGGGTTTGAAGAAAAGATTAATTTAATATTTTTAAGTTCCAAAATGTCATTTGTACTAAAATGCCATTGTTTTTTAAGTCCTGAATCAATATACTTTCTTTCTACACTTGGAGAGAACAAATATGTAGATGAGTCATCTGACTTGCAAATAAACCATGGGAGGCTCTGTGTGTCAAGAAAAGAGCAAACCGATTTATGAGAGTATATCAAAGTCCCATTTCCACCATTCTAGCCACATGAGTTGGGTATGTCATTTAGGCAAAGTTTCAGTTTTCTTATCTGCAAAATCAATACAGTATGTGAAATTATAATAATTATCTCAACTAAGATTTGAATAGCACTTTATGGTTAAAGTGTATTTTTACATGATTTGAAGTAAATAAAGCATATTTTCAGAAGGTAAAGACTCAAGAATGGAGGATAAAAATCCAAATGATCTCTGGCTGCAGTGAAGGTGGAACAAAAGGAAGTGAGTATAAGAAGCAGAAGTTGAGAAAGTACTACACTCCTTGACTTTCAGAATGATTGAACACCAGCACAGTCTGCCTGAGAAGACCAGGGAGGTTTTCTCTTTCAAAAGGGCATTAGAAAGAGAATATACATTGAGTTTTTTATGATGAGAATGTCTGATGAACTGCCTTTTATTCTTCGAGGCCAAGGCCAAATCTCATTCCTGTATGGCCTTTTCCTAATCTCCCACTATTCTAACTCTCAGTCCAGGAACAATTAGTAATCTTTTCTTCTGTGTTTCCACAGCACCCTATACCCAACTCAAAGACTTTTAGTACATGTAAGTTTCTGCATGCATATCTACCTCCCCAGCCTCACTAGAAAATCTCTAAGACCAAGGACCCCAACTTATTTATTATTTCACCTACCTTAGTTTCTAAAATGATAGTTATTTCAAGATTGCAACTGAGTAAAAGGTTTAGAGTATACATAATTTTCAGTGAACATATGCCAGAGTGGATAAATAAGTGGAAGAAATACAAAAATAGTGCCAATTATTTTCTATTTTTTTAGGATCAATCGATATTCTTCATCTGGACCTTTTTGATTAGTAAGTGATATTCTGTGAGATATACTACCAGAAATAGGGATAGAGAACCAACTTTTCAAACATGTACCTTTGAGAAAGGATAGCAGTATGGAAATGTTGTCAAGTCGTCAGCCCACTGATATTTGCATTTTCTTTCCACACATAAAACTGCAAAATTAATTATGGCATAAACTGAAGGAAAATTGCCTGACACACTGTAGGGCACACCAACCGTAAATTCAGGTGACAAAGCTGTTGGACAAAACCCCCAAAACACTGCAATACTATCTTATCCATGTCAAAAGCAGAGGCAACAGTTTTCCACATTGCTTTAGAAGAGAAATAAGAGTAACAGATTTGATTTGCAATAGAATGACTAACTGAAAATGAAATAAAATAAAACCATTAAGAGCGAAATGGCATTAAGAGGAACTTTATGATTCCTAGGTTATACTCACTTAGAAAAATACACATAAGTCTACAAAATATTCCTGTGTAACAGTGACCCAGCACAATACTGGTTCTTTGTGACCATTAGAATAGATAAGTAGACTTAGGTTAAAAAAGTTTGTACAAAATTTTCTGACCTTGGAAACTTAAGCATAATGGTATGGTGAAATAAGAGTAACATCTCTCACATCCTTCTATAATCTCAGAAAAGGAAGTGGATCTTTACAAAATGCATTCATATATTAATTCAATAAATGTTATTAAGAAACTGTAAGACACTGTTCTAGGTGCTGGAATTAAAATGATGAACAAAACATAGAGAATCCTGTACTCATAAAACTTGAATTCTGTGGACAGAACTGAAATTTCAGTGATGATTGCAGAATTCTTAATTTTTTTAAAATTTCAGGATCTTGTGGAAATATTATAGATAGTCATCACTTTGGAGAAAGGATTTTCATAATATGGAAAATGAGAGTCAGTAAACAGTAATAAATCATCTTAGGAAAATAAGAGACTGAAAAATATTTAAAGTACAACTGAATAATATTTTCATTATGTAATTCAACACAATAGTTAAGTTTATCCTGAAAATATGGGACTCTGGGCTATCGTTAGCATATCTGTAGTAAACCATGTATCTTGTCCTCCACTCTTCCTTCCATACCTGAAACTACAAAAAGCACCAGTTAGATAGCATAGGTTGAATAAATACACACACACAAATACACACATATGACATATGCATATATATGAAGATATTAACCTTAGGCTCTGAAGACTCGCCCTGACTGATGTGGCTCAGGTGATTGGGCTTCAGTCCTCAAAGCAAAAAGTTGCTGGTTTGGTTCCAAGTTAGGGCACATTCTGGGGCTGCAGTTTCAGTCCCTGGTCAGGCACATGTGAGAGGCACCAACCCGTGTTTCTTTCTCACATCGATGTTTCTCTCCCTCTCTTTCTCTGTCTCGTCCCCTCTCTCTAAAAATAAAAAAAATTAATTAATTTTTAAAAATCTAAATATATATATGTATATGTGTGTGTGTGTATACACACACATACACTATTGGTTCTGTTTCTCTGAAGAACACTGACTAATAGAAATAGCAAAGAAAAACAGAAAGTCTTGAAAGTAACCTGAAAGAAAAGATCAATCAGATAAATCATTTAAAAAAGAATGACAACTAGACAAAGCACTTTCTCAACACAATAATGAAAGCCAGTGACAGTGTAATTTACCTTAAAAGTGAGTTGTATGTTCAACTAAATTATCTTCCAAGAAAGCTGTCTTGAAAAATGAAAGTGAAATAAATGTATTTTCAGACAAAGAAAAACTGTGAAAGTTCTCACTAGCAGACTTTCGGTAAAGAAACTTTTAAACTACACCTAATACTTATTACAGCATTCACTATATGCCAAGTTCCTTATGTTAGTTACTTAACACTCAAAATAATCCTAGGCACTATCACTATGCACATTTTATAAAGAGGTTGATGGCCAAAGTCACACAACTAGTAAATAACAGCTCCAGGGTTTGAACTCAGGCTAAGTACAGTCTAAATGAAGGCATATTTTATGAAAAAAAAATATTATCAGAAAGGTCTGAGCTGCAAGAATAAATAAAGAAATCAGGAAATATATTGCTAAATATAAATTAATATTGTCTGTATAAAATGATAATACTAACAATGGTGCTTTATATGGGGTTAAAATCATATTGATTTCAAGTGGCATATAAATTCAGAGGGGTTAGAGTTAAAGTGTTTCAAGGTCTATGTATTTGTCGAGATGATAGTAAAACATTAATTAACTTTAGACTTTGTTGATTTAAAAATAGATGTTAAGGTGGTATAATTTCTGAAAAAAAAATCTGTTGCCTTTCACGTGAAGTTTGTCTCCTATACACAAGTGACATCAAGGTGACAACTGAGAGCTGATTTCTAATGCTGTGTGCATTGGCACAAGGCTGTGTCGATCAGGAGAAAGGTGAGCCTTTTCATTAATAGAGTTATCCTTATCATCAGTCAGTGAAGTAAAACACACAATATAAGCCCCCTTTTCTAATCTGCCTTTCACAAGGAGGGCATTATACTAAATGATTCAAGGCATTTTGTAGGCAGCCCTTCCACTAGAAGAGATACAGGATAAATACCTTTCAAAACAAAGTAGAATAAATTTTAAAAACATGATAAAAATGAAAGGATAAAGGAGAGGAAGAAACAGATAGCACAAAGATGTTAGAAACCATTCTAAACATAACACTTACTGCAGTTAATTGTAAATGAACAACACTTACCAATTAAAATACAGAAATTTTCGGACCAGATGCTTTAAAAAATTTTATCCGTTCCTTATATATTTATGTAAAGATAGAAAAAGGTATCCTAGAAAAATGTTAACCAAAGAAAACTGAAGTAATTAACCATATCAGGACAAAAAAGTATTAAACGATAAACATTACTAAAAATAAGGTCACTACATAATGCTAATAGAATCAATTTAATTCACTAAGAAAATATAGCAAATTGAAACATAAATGCACCTAATAAAATGAATTTATTTTGTAAATCAAAAATTGTAAAAAATCAAAATTTTGAGTTTTATAAATCGAAAATTGAGAGGAAGCAGAGAGTGACATCAGCAAGATGGCAGACTAGGAAGCCCTGGATTCTCCTTTCCCACGGACACACCAATTCAGTAGCAGTATATGGAAAAAAGCTTCTTTATGAGAGGCTCCTATACTCCAGGTCATTGTCTAACCAACCACATGGAAACAAGTAGGAAAATTAGAGACATCTTTTCATCATAATCCCCACCCTCACTACAGCACTGGATGATCAAGAGGAAAGCTCCAGCTCCCACCTTTTCCCAGAGAAGGGAAAGAGTTGAACCAAACATACACATCTCAACTTTCCTAGGTGCCGTCCAAGGGACTGGCTTTCATCTTGCCTGTCTCACAGTACTGATAAAATCTGACATTTTCTAGATACCTGGGAGTCACTAATAACAAAGATGGTAGCTTCGACTAGAATGAAGGTTTGAGAAGCCCACAGAACATATGGCTGGATTGATTGGTTAAGGTATTCTGTAAGGGGCCAATCCATGAGGCATGGCAAAGGTGGCACTTTTTTCTAATGTGTAGACATATACTAGCAGAAAACGTTAAGGAAAATAAAGAAAAAAGGAAACATGATCCAAGCCGAAGAACAAGATTAAATTCCATATATGACTCTACTGAAATGGAGACATAGGAATTACCAGACATAGAATTTTTTTTAAATCATAAAAATGCTGAACAAGTTTAGGAATACAACACATGAATAAATTAAGAATTCCAACAAAAAGAAACTTTAAAAAAAGAACCAAACAGAAATACTGAGGCCAAAGAATATAATTGAACTGAAAAATTCAGTAGAGGGATTCAACAGCAGACTAAAAGAGTCAGAAAAAGAATCAGTGAACTTTAAAACAAGTTATTTGAACTTATGCAGTCAGAAAAGCAAAAGAGAGTAGAAAAAGCATGAGGAAAGCTTAGGGGATGGTGGGAAGCTATCAAGAAATGGACATTCAGACCCAAGAAGTCTAAAGAAAACTAAATAATGTGGATTTAAATAAACCCACACTAAGATACATATAATCAAATGTCAAAAGTCAAAGGCAAAGAGGAAATGTTGAAGGTAGTGAAAAAAAAAGGCAACTTGCCACATACAAAGGAACTCCCGTAAGACTGTCAGCAGGATTTTTTAGTAGAAACTTGAAGGCCAGGAGACTGTGAGGTGATATATTCAAAGTGCTTAAAAAAATGTCAACCAATAACACTATACATGTGAAATCTGTCCAAAAATGAAAAAGAAATAGACTTTTTAAGACAAACAAAAGCTGAAGGAATTCATCATCACTTGAACTGTCTTAGAAAAAATGCTAAAGGAATTTCTTCAAATTGAAATGAAAGGATGCTAAACAGCAACAAGTAGCTTAAGAAAATATAAAACTCATTGGTAAAGGTAAATATATAGACAAATATAGAATACTGCATTAATATATTTATTACTGTATTAATATAGTATATCACTTAATATAGCATAAACATTTTAGATACTTTTATTATAAAATCATCAGATACTTATATATTTATATGCATAGATACAAATTCATATGTATGAATTTTAAAGATTTTATTTATTTATTTTTAGACAGATGGGAAAGGAGGGAGAAAGAGAAACATCAATAGGCTGTTTCTTTTTTTTTTTAATTTTAATCATTGTCCAAGTACAGTGTTCTGTCCTTTACTCCCATTCCAGCCAACCCACCCATCCTTCCCCTCCTCCCTCCCATTTCCAACCCCCCTTGTTTTTGTCCATGTGTCCTTTATATTTGTTCCTGTAAACCCTTCCCATTCTCCCCTGAAATTCCCTTCCCTCTCCTGTCTGGTCACTGTCAGCCTGTCCTCTATTTCAGTGTCTTTGGCTATATTTTGCTTGTTTCTTTGTTTTGTTGTTTAGGTTCCTGTTAAAGGCGAGATCATATGGTATTTGTCTTTTACTGCCTGGCTTATTTCACTTAGCATAATGCTTTCCAGCTCCATCCATGCAGTTGCAAAGGGTAGGAGCTCCTTCTTTTTCTACTGCATAGAATTCCATTGTGTAAATGTAGCATAGTTTTTTTTATCCATTCATTTACTGATGGGCACCTCGGTTGCTTCCTGCACTTAGCTATTGTAAATTGTGCTGTTATGAATATAGCATAGGTTCTTTTGGATTGGTGTTTCAGGGTTCTTAGGATATAGTCCCAGCAGTGGAATTGCTGGGTCAAAAGGCAGATCCATTTTTAGCTTTCTGAGGAAGTTCCATACTGTTTTCCATAATGGTCATACCAGTCTGCAATCCCACCAATAGTGCACTAGGGTTGCCTTTTCTCCACAACCTCTCCAACACTTGTTGTTTGTTTCTTTGTTTATGATGGCTATTCTGACCAGTGTGAAGTGGTATCTCATTGTGGTTTTAATTTGCATCTCTCTGATAGCTAGTGATATTGAGCATCTTTTCATGTCTCTGCATCCTGTGTGTTCTCCTTGGAGAAGTGTCTGTTCAAGTCCTTTGCCCATTTTTTAATTGGGTTTCTTGTCTTCTTCGAGTGGAGTCATGTAAGTTCTTTATATATCTTGGAGATTAAACCCTTGTCTGAGGTATCATTGGCAAATATGTTTTCCCATACAGTTGGTTCTCTTT
>CM052541.1:135423288-135520047 GCA_028533065.1 Trachops cirrhosus | reverse complement strand
GAAAATGTCAGTGATTCAGCACGTTGATGCTTTTTGTGGAATTTCTAAAAATTCCTGCTGTCTGAATATCTCTCAAATCAAACCTTTTGTAGGAATAATCAAATAAAAAAGAAATAAGGCATAAATAAATAACACTAGAAAATAATGGGCAGACTTAGTACAAATATACCAGAGATGAAAATGATAAAGAACATACAGAAACTTCACACTAACACATTTATAAAAGTATATGATATTAAATTCTTATAAAAATATGTTAACCAATCTAAATCAAGAAGAAATGGAAAGCCAGAAATGTCTGCAACCATTAAAGAAATTGAATCAGTAGTTTAAAATCTTCCTACACTAAGCCCAGATGGTTTAGCAGGCAATTTAAGAAACTTTCAAAAAAAAAAAAAACTAGACTATTTCAATCTTATATAAAGTCTTTCAGAGGATAGAAAAGGAGGAAATTCTTTTCTATTCATCCTATAAAGGTAGTAAATCTTAATTACTAAAACAAGACAAAGATGATATAAGGAAGTAAAATTATAGGACAAACTTATTCTTTTCTTTAAAATTTTATTTATTTATTTTTAGAGAGAGGAGAAGGGAGGGAGAATGAGAGAGAGAGAAACATCATTGTGTGGTTGCCTCTTGCACACCCCCTATTGGGGACCTGACCCGCAACCTAGGCATGTGCCCTGACTGGGAATTATACCAGTGACCCTTTGGTCTGCAGGCCGGTACTCAATCCACTCCAGCCAGAGTCAATCTTACTTATTCTAAAGAAAATATTAGCAAATGAAATTGGCAGTGCATGAAAAAATATATGATGACCAAGCCGAGTCAAAAATGCAAGGATAGTTTAACACTAGAAAATATTTAAATGGAATTCAAAGTATGGGGTTAAAGAGAAGAACAATATAACCCTCTCAGTTGACAGGGGAAAAAGGCATTTCATAAAATTTAACACAATGAAAGGTAAAATTTGACGGAAAAAATACAGTAAGCTTCATTATTAGTTGTGAAATTTAGAAACAGTCCCTATAAAATCAGGAACAAGAAAGGATGCCCATTTTCAACATTTCTATTCAACACTAAATTGGAAATTCTATATAGTATGGTAACAGGAAAAAGAAATAAAAGCAAAATGACTGGAAATTAAAAAACAAAAACAAATCAACCTTTACTTGCTGATGATATGACTGTCTACATAGAAAATCTAAAAGAAGTTTGCTAGACTGCAAATTACTACTCTAAACAAGGTTTAGCAAAATGATTGAATATGCAATTGATATATAATATAAAATTAATTGCATTTCTATAAAGACACAGAAAAAAGTACTTTTTTTGAGAAAGATATAGTTATGGTGGTAATAAAATATGTAAGACACCCAGGGACACCCAGGAGGAAATCTACCAAAAATGTATAAGGCCTTTATGGTGACCTTTATGAAATGGTGAAATATATTAAAGAAGACTTGAATAGAACTATACAAATGTCAGAGAAGAAGACTCAATGTAATAAAGATGTTAATTCCCTCCAATGTGTGGATTATATATAATTCTTTCAAAATCTCAACAAGGTATACAGAGAAAATTGACTAGCTGATTTTACAATTTATATTGAAAAGCAAAGAATGTGGTATAGTCAACACATTTCTGAAGAAGGACAAAATTAGAATTTCAGTTTATTGAAAGACTGTAAAGAAAGTAAAAATGCCAACCCACAAAATGAGAGAAGATACTTGCAATACACATAACCAATAACACACTATTATTCAGAATCAGTTTCTCTCTCTGATTATCATTTGTCTACAAATCAATAAGAAAAAAACTATATCCTATATACACAATAAAAAGGAGCAAAAACATGGACAGAAATTTCACAGAAGTGGAAATAGAAATGTGACTAAACATATGAAAGATGTTCAACCTCAATGGTAATCAAGAAAAGTCAAAATAAGACACAACTTTATACCTACCAAGTTAGAAAAAAAAAGTCAAACCAAGTTTTGATGGTGACATGAAGCAGGCAGAAGCATTCTATACTGAGGACAAGAGAGTAAAGTGTACAGGCACTTTTGGGAAATAATTTAGCATTACAAACATGAGTTGAATATGCCCATACACTACAACCCAGCATTTCCATTCTTAGATATATTTGTCCTTGAGAAACTTTATCTCTTATCTGAATACCTGAACAAGAATCTTTATAGCAACAAGCATCCTTCAAAAGAAAACAGTTAAATTAATTGTGGTATAGCCACACAAAGATATACCATTAGAAGTAAAAATACATTTAGCTATTATAAACAAGTTAGATAAATCTTATCTACATAATACCAAGTGAAATAAGTAATCTATAGTACAATATATTTTTATAAGTATTGAAAACAGTAGTTTTGGTGATAAATATGTGATAGAATTTATTTGAAATGATAAAAAGCAAGGCATGATAATACCAATTTCAAAATATCAGTCACTCTGATGGGGAGACAGCTTATAGGACAGGACAGGAGTACAAATATGCATTTTAAAAAGTGGAAACTCACTGGCTCTTAAGTTGGGTAGCTATGCTCGTAAGTATTTGTTTTATTAATGTTTCAAAACTTACTTATATCACATATACTCTTTTCCTGTTACCCAAATGTGGGGAAGCTGCATGCAGCCTGAATAAGAACTGATTCTCTGACTGTGTTCTAGGAAAGAGGTGCGCTGACCAGCTGACAGGGCTACTTGACTCCATCAGTAGGTTTTTGTAATGAAAGGTGGGTGTGTTAGGCTTCCTTAGCTTCATGCAGCTTCTGGGAAGGTCACCAACCTTCCTTCCTCTGTTCTCATGCCTACTAACTATGTCTGATAGTAATTCAACTTCCTGTACACTGAGAAAGACTGTGCGGGTCAGAAAAATCACAGATGTGCAGGTCTCACCATTCATTGTCATTTCAGCTTATATACACCAGTCTCTTGTGAGTTTGGTTACCATAAGACAACATTTCTTAGGAGACCTAGGTCAATTAAGGACCCAATCAATGACAAGATGATGTTTCTCATCACACAGAGCTAAGGGTCAGGCGATAGCCCTTGGAATCTCCTTCAATGTGCTGCCACCCTGACTATCCAGTCCCCTTACACATCATGGTTTTTAACGTTCTCGATGGAATCCCAACATATCTCTACAATGTGAACTTGTTCATGACCAAAGAAAATGTTTTTTCTTACGTGAGATAAAGGAAAAATGTTTTCTTATGTTCCTATGTAAGATATGTAATATCTTACATTTTGAGAAATAGATGGATACATATTTTAATTCATTTACTTTTATTGAGCACCTACATAGCAAGCTTCTTTTCTAGTCTTTGAGGTTACAAGTTTCCTACTCTTCATATAATAGCTCATGTTCTAGTGGAGTGTAACAAATAAAAAGGCTCTCTGCATACACACAAAAAATGTGCTCTTGTAATTAGAAGAAAAAATGGTTTAATATTTTTAGATAAGATTGAGATGCTAAGATTGAGATGGACTTTAAGCAAGCATAGAAGAAGAAAAAAAAGCATAGTAGCATAGTAAATTAGTAGCATTAACATGTCTAACTATTTAAGTATCCAGGTGTATTTTTAGGTGATCTATCTGCTTTGAAGTGAAATCAGATTATATGATATTGTAAAATACACATATAAATATTTATATAGATAGAGTAACCAGTTTATACAAAAAGACCAAATAGTAATCATTTCTGGGTGATAGAATTATAAATTACTTAAAAGTTTATTATTCATACTCTTCTATACTCTCCGAGTTTTTACAATAAGTATTTATTACTTTTATAAGGAGAAAAAACGTCTACGGCAGTACTTCCAGTGGAAAATAATAATAGCAACAACAATCTTCTCTGCTTACATATGAAGTTTTACTACTGACCTACTTCTAGTAGTGGTGAGGATTTCATGGATCCTTGTAACTTCTTATCCATGGGTGACCAGTGATACACATCCCCTAGATCTGTGGTAGGCCTCATGGCAATGAATGAGTATTTTTGTGTCTTTACTCCTCTTCACTGTGCTTCATGGTCACTAGTTTGACCAATTTACTTTCTCATAGTAACAGAAAGAAACTTTTCCACCCACAAATTGCCTTTACATTTAAAAAGCACTGGGCAGACTATCCTGGCTGGCTGGTTTTCTGGAGTAGCTCTGTAAGACTGGAGTAACACTGCACCTCTGGGTTGTGTGGCCTGGAGGGTGAAGAAAAGATTCCAGAGCTGGAGCAAGTCGAGATAAGTTTGAAAACCAGAAGACACACAAGTCAGTACTTCCCATCTGACCTGGGGAACATGAATGTCCCCTACAACAGTGGGTTTCCCCCCTGTCAGTCACAAGGCCTCTTCTTATAACAAATATTTTGTAGTACAGTAGTCCTCTCTTATCTGCAGGGGATGCATTCCAAGGCTCCCAGCGGATGCCTGAAATTGCAGATAGTTCCAAACCCTACATAGATTGTTTTTTTCCTATACATATATATCTACAATAAAGTTTAATTTATAAATTAGGCAAATAAGAGGTTAAAATAATAACTAATAATAAATTAGGACAATTATAACAATATAGAGGCATACCTTGGAGATATTGCTGGTTCCATTCCAAACCACTGCAATAAAGCAAGTATCACAATGAAGTGAGCTGTAACCTTTTTGCTGGAGGAGGGTCTTGTTTTCCATTTGTAAAACATGTAACACCTATGACACACAGGAAAGGGAAGCACAACAAAATGTGCAATGAAAACCATAATAAAAATTATGTGAATGTGGTCTCTCTCAACATATCTTTTTATACTGTACTTACCCTTCTTCTTCTGATGAGATGAGATGATGCTGATGCGACCAGATGAAGTGAGATGAATGACCTAGGCATTGTGGCCTAATGTTAGGCTACTAGAAGGGTTACTTGAACACAAGGACTAGGACACTGCAACTGATAAGCAAGATGTCTCCTAGTGACTAATGGGTGGGAGCAGGGTATATATACAATGTGGAGATGCTGAATGATTCACATCCCAGGCAGGGCAGATCAGGCCTCTCCTAATTTCATCACGCTACTCAGAACAATGTGCAATTTAGAACTAATGAATTGTTTATTTTTGGAATTTTCCATTTAATATTTTCAAACTGCAATGGGGACTGCAGGTAACAAAAACCACAGAAAGAAAAACCAGGATGGGGGTGACTATTGCATAGTCGTGAAATAAAATTCATGGGTAATATAAGTTACTACACACATGCTTTAAAAAAATTAACATCTTGCTTTAAGTAAAATATAAAAAGAGCCAAAGAAAGTAATTTACATAATATCCATATATATCATTATGTATAAGCTTGGGCATAGTGATGCCCGTAGTCAGATTACATGTAGAATCACTGTGAATGCTCTAGTTATAAATAGATACCAATAAAGACATGTTGGTTTAGGGCTTAAATGCCACAGTGATGCTATTTTCCAAAGTATTTCACTCTCAATTTACATGGTGGTTGTAGTCCTGGAAAATTTAATGTATATTAAGAATATGGATAAAAAAACATAAAAAAGACTGTGAATGAATTTATATGTAAAATGTAGTTGGGCTTTGGGCTCAGAATAATATTCTTCACCAACACGAATGCCCATCAAAACATTGTAAACTGTATGGGACACAGGTCAATTTTTAATTGTGTGAGACTGCCCCATGCATGCATTGCAGCTTGTCTAACATCCCAGCCCCTTAGTCCACCCTCCCAATCCTGATGACAACAGAATACTCATTCTCCTAAGAAGTCCCAAAGTCCCTGGGGGCAGTACTGGTCTACAGTCTTTAAGTCAGTGCTGTCTTACAGATGGGGCCAGATTGGGTTTTCACTTCACTCCAGCCATGTGTTCATATGGATTGATCGTGTTCATTTAAAGGGCTCAGCATGCAATTGGCATTTTCTTTCAATATTTGAAATACACAGAACTTGTTCTCCAAAATTTCATTTCTAGGAATGTCTCCTTTAATTCATTTGGCCAATTATATTTGCAAACATTTGCAAACATGTGTTAATGGATAATATCACAGCTAATCGCAAACATTTCTAGGTAAAGAGTTGGAAGATGAGGGTATGAGATGGGGTTTGACTTTTTACTTTCTAATACATAGTTTTTAATTATACTAAGCATGATTATTTTTTATTAAAACACTAGTTTTTAAATTCTATTTTTACTTGAAAATAATTTTAAAGGCTGAGGATGTAAAGATCAATTTCAGTATTAAACCCATGGTTTGCTTCACCAGCCTAATCAATTGAGCACATGAGCTCCAAACATATTGTTGTAATCTCAGTAAAAGATGTTACCTCAACACTGCATTATCTTTGAATCATTTTTTAATCAAATAAAACTAAATATTCACAATTTCTCTCAATGTGCTCTAACGTTCAGGGTTATTCCTAGACCTGTTTGTTCCTCTGAGGTCTTTCAGAGCAGAAAAGAGTCAGAGGTTGCCCTGGCAGAAGATTCCAGAATTCTCCAAAGTCAGAGCCTTGGAGCTGAGCTCCCTGAGAAAGCTAACCAGTATTATTGCTTTGTATTAGGCCAAGTGTCAGATCCCAAATTTCACCTACTACATCAAGTTTCTCAATTTTAGTATTTAAGAGATTCTTAGAGGTATAAATATTCTTGAGAAATGTTTCTTATTTTCTACTTTCCTCCTGTTTCTTTTTCCCTTCAGTTGACTTTTCCTTTCCTATATCTGCTGTTCATCCATCCACTCACCCACCCCAATGGGCTCCTTATTAACCACAATACGTATTGAAGAGACAAAGACCTAGAGAAGGGATGAGCAAGCTTTCCTCTAGCACAGCAATTTTCAACCTTCTTCATCTCATGGCACATATACACTAATTACTAAACTTCTGCAGCACACCAAAAAATAAATATTGAAAAAATTGATTTTCTTTTATGCCAACCTGGCCAAAACATGGGTATAATTTTGCCTCATTTATACCATATGGCTACTGTTGTGTTAGCTGTGGCCTTTTTTTATTTGACAACATAAGAGAAAAGAGGTCAGTGCCTCTGACTAAATAGTCAGGTATTGCATGTTTTAAACATCCTTGCGGCACACCGGTAGAAAACCACTGCTCTAGAAGGTGACAGAGGAGAGAATATTTCGGAGTACTAGAAGCATTGGTCTTGACATTAGGATTCTCCTCACAATAGATCATGATAGAAAACTATAAAATTGAAATGTTTTTTTAATGACATTTACTGATGGTTTATTTTCCCCATATGTTCTTTAGTAACTTTGATACTATAAAATTGTCATCTGACTTCTTTTTCTGAACTGTTGTACTGAGCTGATACATGAGATCATATCTGGCAAATTATTCACAGCTTCTTAATGAATTTGTTGCATGGAATTTCTAGCTTTACAGGTGTTTTTCTGACACCTGAGAACCACACACTACATAGAAAGAATATCACCCTTATTTTACTCAGTACATACTTCAGGAAGAAGTTATGCAGTCTTGACACTTACCAACCTGTTTTGAGGCAAATATTTTAAAAGAAATAATAAATCACCCATTTTTCTGATTTTTATGTATAAGGATACTATGTCTCCTTGAGTTAAAAAAGCAACCCCCACCGGGCAACAATTTGTAGCATGCAGCAGCAATAATCATAGGTGGATTAGACAATTTACCAGCTTAAAGAGACATATCATCATTCCACCAACTGAAATACCTTTTGATATGTGTAATCATCCATTACATATATCCTGTATTCTTACTTAGGAGTCTTCAACTTGGTGATCAGTACGCTACATCCTTCTCTGGCCCTTTGGCAAAAATCAATGTCTTCAATGCTCTCAGAGTCACAATTTGTTTATTGTTTTCTCTTGAAATGAGCAGAACAATTAAAATATCCTATGAAATTTGATACATCTGAGAATACAGTGGACCATCACATCAGATAAATTATAAATGGTAATAAACTTTTTCATTGAAATTTTCTTGAAGCTTTTTTCAATGCATTTCTACCTTTATTATCTCACTAGATGTTCTCAAAGACTGTGTAAAAGAGGTCAGACAGATTAGTGTTATTCCCATCTCACAGAATAGAAAAGTGAGGTCTAGAGATGCTCAGTGATCACCTTGCCTATTGGTGCCATAGCTGGGGCTTTAATATCTATATCCCCAGGTGTTCTGCTTCCAAACCTCACCTCATCCTATCTAAAATAGTAGTTCTTTAAGCAAAAATTAGAGAAAACAATACACATTCAATTATGCAACACTGTTGAAACATTAAGTATGAGTTATACTTGGTTTCTTTAACATGTTTTGGATAAAACAGACAAGACAACACATGCATAAACTAATCATACACCCCACTGGCTTTTGTCAATTCTCATTTTTACTGGCAGCTGCATTTCAAGGAAAAGCTGGTGAACTGCAGGGAGTAGATAACATGGACTTCACTTCTCAAGGAATCAGAACATCCAGACCACTGTCTAAAGCAGATAATCTACAGCATCTGTTTAGAATGGGAGCGACAGCAAAAAAGTCACAGCTGAGCCCCAAGAAACCCCCAGAATGTGAGCATTTTCTTTATGAATCAGCTGCCCACCCTCTGGTTTGAGAATGAAAGAACCTCCAGTCACACTGGTCCTCTCCAGACAGGGAATAGAAATGCAGCTACAGTGTGGCAGGAGTTATCATTTATTGAGAGCCCAAGTTCCAGGTGCCAGGCTGGGAGCTTTGTTTATTATTTCATTTCATCCTCATAACCCAAGATAGATGGTCATTTCTTTTGCTTTTTTAAGTTCCCTTCTGAAGTTGAAAAAAACCTTGAAGAACACTAGGAAGAGAGTTTACTCAGAAGGCCAGCCAAGTAACCATTGAGGAGGTACACATCTCTTAGTGTTATTTTTCTATTACTTGCCATATTTTCACATCCTAATACTGCTGCTACTTGCCCTATTTTTTAAATGTAATATTTAGATACACAATTTTGTGGCCTTTTTAATTACAGAGTTTTGATGACTATTTTCCAAGAGTTTAATCAAGAGGGAACAAAAGCTGTATTAACCTGTATTCTCGCTCTCCTTATTTGCACTATGTGCTTGTTTATTATCTGTGAGAGCATACTCCTCATATGGTTTGAAATGAAAGGATGATCCATCTCCTCATTACCAATCCTCTGCTTGGTGATGAGAAACAAAACAAAACATAGGAACAAAGGAAAAATGCGTTACTGTCATTTCTCAGCCTTCCTTGCTGCTGCTCAGCTGGGACGTTAAAGAGTGGGGTTTAATGAAAGAAGGTGAGAAGGTGAAAAAAAGCCCTAATGAGCATGTGTTTCGTTATACGGAAAGATCACTGAGAAGCGGCTGTCATTTTCTTTGTGCCTAACATAGCAGTGTCCCCTATGTCAAAGAAGCCCATCATCCTCCCTTCCCCACCCATCCTTCCCCTACCCTGGCAAATAGCTTCTCCACCTAGAACAGATTTCATGAAGTTTAATTTCTGATGGTGGGGTGAAAAGCAATGTCATTTCCCATCAGTAGCTTACAGCTCTTGAGACACATGCAGACGTGTTGCAGGAGGTCCTTTCAGTTTCTTGCATCACTGGTAGAGCATCTCATGAGCAGGCATTTCAGTTCTACAGCTCAGGATGACAGAGCCCCAGCTTGGACTGCAGGCTTCCTGACACTTACCCTTTAGACTAGGAATGAAGAAGCAAATTCCCATCTAGCAATACAGAACCACTGGAAACACAAAATGCTTCAATGCTTCAAAGGAGAGTCGATAATAGCTGTCAAAACTCTAAAGCAATGCTCTGAATTAGAATGAAATCATGTAGTCATAATATCATTCCAAAAATGTCTTTCATCAGTGAGCGTTCCAGACCTGTGGTGTGAGCATCACACCTAAAATGCCAAATAAAACATGAGAGCCAAACTCAGAAAGAACTCTCAAAACTCTGAGAGTGATGTTTTTGGTCCACCAGTTCCCAAACCAGGAAATCATTTCTCATCATTCCCAAAAGACCACTCTTTTGGGGAGTGGGAGAGAGGCATGACCAACCATAACAAGTAAAAAAAAGAAATCTTAACGACAGCTATCTCAGGGAGGCAGGACATGCTTCTCTAATGTCTATGTCCAGTGCAACTATTAACACTTTGGCAGGAATAAAGATCTTTCTTTGAAGTTGAAATATGCAGCCTTCACTGTGTTCTCATCCTCTACATTTCACTGAGTGAATAACCTAAATTACATGGAATGGCAGTAAATTGGCTCATCATAGATAGCCCTATTCTGCTTTTAAAAGGATAAAGAACTAAAAAACAAGAGAGCCTCATGTGCAGCAGTTCAGGGACTAGTGAAGTCCCTTAAGGGGCTGCCACAGTCTTTCCCTAGAAGGTTATGGGTCCAAATTCAACCTAGGTTTGTAGTGACTAAGGACCATTTAATGTCTTATGTTAAATGTATGTGCGCCTTCAACATAATGTTCTTAATAGGGATGCTGACAGCTTGCATTTGTCATTCTTCCTGACTCTCTTAGGAGTACAGTGGAAGGCTAACCACATGTGGAAACTAAATCATTCCCTGCCATATAAAGATGATCCTTACAAATAGACACTGTCTGTTGTCTGCCCCTCTTCCATCTCTGAGAAAAAAGCACAGCAGCTCTTTGACTGGCAGTCTAACACCCTGATGAGCTCAGGACAGACTTTTTAAATTGTAAAAACCTACAGGCATGTCCACAAGAATAGTGTTTTTCAAACAACATAGTAACTCTCTCAGTTTCCACAAAGCATTCACTTGTGGTAATAAAATGTCAGGTCACAAGTCAAATTTTGACTCCATTACAGAGCATTATCTTTGAATTCTAAGTGGAAAGGCAGTACAATTCACAAGCTGTCAGGTTCCAGCCTTACCCCTGAACGACAACAGAATAATAGGCTAAACAGTTATAGCTGCTGTAATCACTACTTGATTCAATTCCTAATGACTTGGCTCTCTCCACAGGTCACTTCAGCCAGTCATTCAACAAATAGACTTCAAAAAATTTGGATTCTAGGCTTCTGCTTGGAATTCCATAGAATTCAGTGAAGAAACCCATCATCCATCAGAAGAGATTAGGGATGACTTAGAGACACTTAAGGCAATTAGGGTACTCCTCCTTGTGAAAAAGCGAAAGTCGAGGTGGTTGAGTTGACATGGAAGGTTTCCATGGAGTTCCTTCTAAGGTTGTAAATGGTTCCCACCTTTAGATTTGATGTTGACTACCAAAGAGTAAGTTGATGAGTGGGAGAATGCCCTATGAGGGGCCCCTCTAGGACGTGTCAGTGTTGTGTATGTGAGCAGTGCTGAATGGATTGGCCACCCCAACTGCACAGATCGCCTGGTGGTAGGAGAGGGTGGCAGCACCCATGTGAAATCCTGTTGCTTGAAAGCCCTCCGTGAGCCCGGCTCCCCAGCTTTTTCTGTTGTCTCAAAGATGTCCTCATCACAGCCAAAAGGGCTCCCTAGATCCTTGTTTTCAATTACTAGCCATCACTTGAACCTGGGCTACCAGGAAATTGCAAAATTTTGAAGTTATTTCTTGTAGTCACCAGATCAGTTGGGAAATGAGAGTCTGGAAAGTTGCAAGGAGGGCATAACTTTGGGAATACTTCCTCCTCCCAAGAGTGAGGTGAAGGTGAAATCTACCCATGACATGACCCCTAAAAGAAAAAAAGACAACAGATGCGGTAGGCTCTCCTATACCCTTCTCCGCTGCCGCTTACAAATCTCCAGCCACAGCCCTCTTGGCAGTGGAGATGGGCTGAATCTGCCTGAGGCTGACGCTTCAGGTTTAATGCCCAGCTCTCATCCCACATCTACCCACCTATCTAGCAATCATTCCTCCATCTATTGATGGGTACATCAGATCTTTATTTATAATCTCTTCCATCTGCCTACCTAGTAGAAACTGATCATTTCAGCTCTATCTCCAACGGCCATTTTCCTGTTGGGGAAATGGGAAATAATACCTCCTAAAGCAATCTAGGAGGATCTTCAAGGAGTGAAGCAGCACTCTGCTGCAAGCCTTTCTAGATTTGGGCCAATGATTCCAAAAAGCACTTACAGTCTTCCCTCCTTCAGGCCTCTGTACCCACCAACCTTGGGCTTCCTTCCCGCGATTTTCTTCCCTTCCATGAGAGGTTCACTTTTCCGGATTCTCAGTATGTAATTCAAATATGGGGACCAGATCTGTTACTCTTGCCGCTGGGCTCTGGGCTCTGGGCTCGGGCCAGAGGAGAGTGTAGGCAGGAACTAGAGGAGGTGCGGGATGAGGACTGGGGCAGAATTTGCTAGATCCCTGGCGGGGCGTCATAAAATGAACTCAGAGGCTCCCACAGAGAGGAGATTGGGGAACCGAACCAAGTGCCTTCGGCGGGGCTCTTGGGGCCAGAGTGACGTGGCCTCATCAGGTGGACACCATGCAGTCCTCCCCCGACCCCACTGCTGAGAGATGTCTGAATAACCATGACTGTCGCCGTCACAACCCTGCCCAGGCCTAAGGAGTGGGGAGGGGGCGCCTTTTCTGCTGAAACTGCGTCTGGGGCTTGTTTGTGGGTTCGCAATTCACCATGATAAATGTAAAGACCAATTAAGGTTTGATCCGTGCACACGGGAGGCAAACGGAGGCTGATAGTGGAACCAATTAACGAGCATGTCCCCTAATTCCTACCGCCGCTGCCGGGTGCACTGTGGATGCCCAGGGGCCTGCGGCGGCTGCCCCGATGCTCCGCGCCCCTGCCGTGCCCTGGAAGCAGGTGTCCTCCCTGGAGGCAGGTGTCCTCCTCCAGCGAGAAGGTGCGAGGAGCGGGGCCGCGGAGCGGCTGGGGAGGGCCACGCCGGGCCAGGAGGCTCAGAGCAAGCCGCCTACGGAGCCCAACTGTTTGCTGCCGGGGCTGGGCGGGTGGGGGAGCGCCGGAGTGGTCCGCGCCGGGCGGGGACAGCGACTGGAAGGCGCCCGGCGCAAAGCCAGGCGTTGCCCCGAGGGCGGAGGACAGGTAGCCGCACGGCCACCGCCAGGTAGCGAAAGGCTCGGGAGCCGAGCGGCGCTGTCCCAAGGTTTCGCCAGCCCCGGGCCCGGCTAGCTTCTGCCCGCAGCGGGGGGCGGCCTGGCGTAGGTGGAGTGGGGCACCTCGGTCTCTCCGATCGCGCTCCCCTTTTCTTTCCGGCTCAGCCCGCTGCCCCAGACATGACCCTCGCACAAGGTGTTGGTGCTGCGCGCAGCCGGGGCGCGCGTGATTAATGACCCCAAGGTCGGGGGCGGTGCAGCACTAGACTGTCCTAGCCTCGGCCAGGATGTGAGGGTATCCGGGAGGAGAGGCAGGTCACGGCAGTGGGGGCCCCCGGGACCAGGGCCGCGGAAGAGGAAGAGAAGTGGCAGACGCGAGTCGGAAAGGCTCGTTCCCTCTAGCCCCGGGGCAGGCTCCGCGGCTAGTCCCCCCGCGTCAGCAAAGTTTGGAGCCACTGGCGCCGCGCCGCGCGGGTCCCTCCCCACGCAGTTCCCTCGGCGGGGTCTGTGCCGCCGTCGCTGCCGGGGCAGGACAAAGGCTCATTAACACGTGATGGGACCGCGCCTCATAAATGGGACTGGAGCGCGAGGGAGCCAGAGACAGAGCGCGAGCGGAGTGAGAGACAGGGACCGCGCGAGCTGGGCGAGGCAACGGGCACTGGGACTGGCGGAGACGTGCGGCCCCACGCCGGGCCAGGCGGGGCGAGCGGGAGGAATCAGTGAAGAGCCCAGGGAAGGGGCGAGGCTCGCGGGCGGAGGGGGCGCCATTCCCGACACTTGTCGCTGGCGGGCGCTGCAGGCAGGGAACGCGGGCTCGTGGTTAGCGCAGACCGACTGACTTACTGACCGACGGACTGAGGCACATCCCACGCCACCCCACCCCGTCCACATCCCAGCGCTGGCGCCGCTTCCCTCTCGTTACCCTCGCGGCCACCCCTTCCTTCTCCACTTCTTTTCCGCCTCCGCCTCTTGCAGGCTCCCTCGGCGCCAGTGCCTTCCCTTGGACCGGGCGGGGCGCCTCCGCTCCCTGCAGATCTCTCGGTAGAGTCAAGGGGGACGTTCCGTTCTAGCAGAGCAGCAGCCTCTGCGCCCGGCGAGAGGTGCCCAGGGAGCTTCCCATCCAAGGACCAGGGCATGCGAAGGGTAAGACGTGGCAGACTTGCGTTTGAAAATACTTTTCCGCCTCTCTCCTGCTTGGGTGCTGACCAGTGTGGTCCCCAAGTGTCCATAGCGGAGTTGTTATTCTGTGAGCGAATCGTGCGTTGGTGTTTACTTAGCTGTGTAGCCCCAGCCTGTTAACTGTGGTCTGTGCTACTTCTGGAGGTTTCTACCGTTTACTAGTTACTGAATGTGTGTGCACCTGGCTCTCTGTATGCACTCACTGATGTCTGTTTGTGGAAAATGTGTAATTGTGCCTGTTTCAGAAACAGTTAGTGCTTAATGTCTGTAAACTGTATGAGCAGCTGTCTTCCCAGAAAAATACATCGATCTCTGCACCAAACCTAGAAACTGTCTAAAGTAAATGATCAAATGTCCTATAAAGATATGTATGTCAAATAATAAACTTTTGATATAGAAAAATACAGCTACAGGCAGCACTTTTCTTTGAGGAAAAATAAATGGACATGTAACTAATACCTAATTTGAGTAGTGATAGAACATTTAACTCGGAAGTGGCCATTAGCTGAGAAAAGTTGGTGTGTTTTTTAAAAACACATTTCTTGCTAAGGCTCACAACCATAAACGGATCACCTCCTGAATGCAAATGTGTTTGCTGTGCTAGATGTGAGAAACTGTCATTTGAAAGTTTAAAAGCAACATGCATGTTTCTAATTTTAGTTTTAACTTGAACAGAAGAGAAAAAAATTTAGTCAACCAATTAATCATTTTCTCTCTCATCATTTTTTTCTTAAAAAATGTTATTCTTGCCTTTGTTGTTGCTTTCTTGATATATTAGGCATCCTCTGGCATTTAATCCAATAAGAGATTAGAATAGATTTATTGGTTTTAAAGGTGTTGAAAGATATTTCTGTGGGTCCCATAACTTGTCATTTTTATTACCAAGTTAATATCCTTTGAACAACGGGGGATACGCAATTTCTTAGAGGAAACTGAGTGGACATTGACTATCAGTGGGACGGCTACTGCCATCAATCTATTTTGCAGAATATTGAGAAGCTCAGAGCAACCAACCTTTAAGGTTCCCATAGGGCTTTATCTGATTTAAAGTGTTGCTTTTCTAATCCCACCCTGCTGACAATTTGCAAGGGAAGATAGACTGATTGATTTTTCTTTGTACCTTTTTTTCCTGGTATTCCTTTCCCCTCCCCCACTCTTGTAACTCAGTTTAGAGCAATTTTATCAAAATAAAAGACCATGTATAGTTTCTTAAGTGAGAAAAATTATTTTCTGATTATATCCATTCTGAGTATCCACACACCTCCAGAATTATGATTTCTAAATCATAATATATTGCTGGCAATTATTTGTAGGTACCTACAACAGTAGGTATCATAGTTGGGCAGAAGGTTTGAGGATGAATATGTCTTTTAAAAAACTAATTCATTTTCGGTTATCAAAAGAACTTATTATAAAAGGACTCTTTTTGTTCCAAAGATGTCTTCACTCCAGGCAAGGAGCAGTCTTGGCTGAGGTATGTATCAAGTGTCTGATAGGAAGATGTCTCATTGTGTTCATAAGTCTCCATGGGGGTAAAATGATGCCACAGGGGGAAATGCTCAGCCCTGACCCTTTAAAAACAAAATGACTATGCTTGTTGTCAGGAAGGCCAATCAGATCTCTCATGCCCCCCAGTTTTAATAGGCAACATCAGCAAACATGCATGCATACAAAAAGAATGTTATGCCTAGTCTTTTCAATAAACATAGGTGATAGTATCTAATTTGCTGTGTGAAGTTTTCCCTCCTGGTGAAAATGTGATCTCACATTGGAGTAGTGCTCGGCTTTGTTTGTTATCCACTGTTTTCTGTCTTTTTCTGTTACCCTTTTCCCAGTGGACTGCGTGCCTCCCTGTCTCGCCTGTGAGGCTGTTCTTCTCTAATAAGCCTAGCTGCAGGATCAGTGTGTTCTTTTTGGCATTTCAAAATGTTAAAATAGTGAAATTGTTAAATGTTACCAAGATGAAACTGCTGGGAATGAAATTCTCCAGAAGAACCACTATATTTGTGGCATATTTCAGTGTATTCCAAAAGAAAACCCCTTGAATTGGTTTACCTATTTTTCTCAAGAAAGAAGCAGCCCCCTTGATTAGTGTTGATAAGTGTTTAGTATGCAGTGTCAGCTTATTAATTACTAACGCAAAGCCTGAAAAACTCTTTCAAAACAATGTATGACATCTTTCTCTGCTTTGACCCAGAATTAACATTAACCACCAGGAAATTTAGACAGGCTCCCTGGTTGTCTTGCATATTAGTGTTAGAGATTAGAATTGAAATACTTTGCTGTATAAGAATAAACTGTTATGAAATGGAACTCCTAACAGCAGTTTACAGTTCACCACGCTTACCAAATGTTTCTTCCCAGAAAACAGTTGGCCTAATAAGGAAGGGGATTATTTCTTATAATTAGCTCTCCAGGAATGCTGCAAAAAAAAAGTAATAAATTGAATTTGGAAATCCCTAACAACACGTGATGAATAAAATGAGATTTGGTGATAGCGTCTTGAATTTGGCCAGTAAGCCGGAGCCTGTCCTTTAGGTTGCTGCCTGTAATGTTCTTCTAGGGGGTAATTATGTTAGCTCAGTTGCATGAAGAACACAGATGAGAGCTTTCATTCCTGCAAAAAAGGATGCCATGTCTCCACCAGTGTAAGTCTGTCTCTTCTATTTTTGTATTCATCACTTTCTAATTGAACCAACAAATTAGATGAAACCAGCATTTGGGTTTAAATTATTTATAATTGTTTTTGATTCTGCAACAACCTGACCCAGCAGTGTGTGGAAGACTGTGCTGGGACCAGGCTTATGTTTTGCACATCTACATTTTGAGGGACCACAAGTTCTGCTGGGTTTTTTTTCTTGACTGAACATTGGTAAAGAAGTTAAAGAATAAGAGGAAATCAAAACCAATTCATGTACTTTATATTGGCATAATTTTAACTTTATATCCCCCCTCCTCCGTATCTCTTGCTCTTTCCTAATCCTGATCTATAATAATGTTAACTTTATAATTACATGAATGCTGTTTCTGAGGGGTGGAGGAATTTAACTTTGCCACTGAATTGCTATCAACTGTTTTGATAATCATTTAATTAGATCAGATTAACTTTATAACTTATTGTATAGATCAACTTAGGTTTCTCTCAGATATATTCTGGACTAAAAGAAACAATAAATGTCATTCGGAATCTCTATTGTCAAATTATATGCTGCATAATTTTAGGTGACTGGATATATAAACACACTTTTATACATAAGTATGAACAAACTTTTCCATAGATGTATATCAGGACCAAAAGAGAATTAGATATCTTGCCTTTATATATTTGGACATATTTGAACATATAATTTAGGTTTTAAATAAGTATTATAGATTTGGGGAAGTGTCCAAATTCAGGGACGCTGTGCAGATGGACACTAAAGACTCAAGGCAAAGGGATGTATCCACCTTGAATCAAGGCTATTCTTGTTTTTCACCGCAGTGGAACAGTGTTTCAGTCCCAGGCGTTCTAAGAATCTTGCGAAGACGCCAGGATGGGCATAACCACAGTTGATCATGGTTTTATCACAAACACTAATTGATGGGTTTAACACAGTTTTCCCCAATCTTGCTAACTGCTTATTATTTGGGGGAAGAAAGTTGGAAGAAAATATACAAAGTTATGACTGCATCACAAAATGCATATTAACATAGTGATATTTGTTACACATAACAAATTGTAATGCTATCACAAGTAAGTTACAGCTACAGGACATATGGAGGCCTGAAAAGGGGAGGGTTATGTGCGGTGGTTTTTGTGCCTCTCTCTTGGTACTATTCAAATGGTTTGATGTTAGATGAACTTCTATCTCAAACAGGGCTGCATGGATAATATGGAAGTTAGGACATATCAACAATAATAAGTCAAAACCATCATTGAAGTAATCATTAGGAACTTCTAGTTCATAACATAAAACATTTGCCAAAAGTTTTCCTGGGTCATGTTTCTTCAATGAATAGGGCACCTCATAAAAAAAATAAAGCATTACACTTTATTGTGATTGTTTTTTCTAGGACATTTTTATCTAGTTTTTATTGATATTTTCCATACAGATTATTAATGTATAATTTGGGGATATCCTCTAATTTAAAAGTTTCATTTGGACAGGTTAATCGCATAACTTAGTGACCATGGGACCACTAAAGTTCATAGTTGTGTTTATGTAGGTGTTTGAGGGACTGTTGACTCACCAGACCTGAGCGAATGGGCCTGGCAGAGTCACCGCAGTTGCTCCAGAATTCTGAGAACCCTGTTTTGTCCCAGCTGGTGGAATTTTCACACCTGCACTTCAGGAAAGCTTTCGAAGTTTTTCTTTTTTTGTTTGTTTTGTTTTCTTTTGCTTTTGAATACATGAGTTGAGACTGGTTAGGTAGGAATATTTTTTAGCTAACTCCTTTCTTTTAGCTGACCCTTTTTTTTTGCTAATTCTTTTTTAACCCACTGTGCCATAGCATTATATTCTGTATTTTTTAGTAAGATTCCTAGATTTTGTATTTTTTGAATGCAACAAGGGATATAAGTTCCCTTTTTTCCTAAACACAGATTGCAAATCATTTTCCCCTAAGCATATAATATTTTATCTAATGTCTTATTTTTCCACTCTAGTTTAGATTCATAATTATTTGGAGTTTGTATTTGTTGACTAGAAATTTGACATCTTTTGGCTTGACTCCTTACCGCCAATATCAATTCTGAATAGCATTTTTAATAGTTTTTAACTTTGGGCAATAAAATGCAGTATAGCTACCTAAATTTGGCAGTGTAATATCTATTTTTTAATTCCTATTAGCAAATTCCGTGTTATTGCTTTTTAAAGAAAAGCAGAGGCATTTTTTTAAAGACGTGCCAGGCAATCTGCTGTGGTAGTTGGACATACTGGCAAATGCTTCCACAAACTGTGTATGTCAATAGTATGTTTAAATATAATTAAAATAACATGCAATTAGGAAATTATGTTTGTCAAAGTTTATATTTAAATTGGAGGGTTTCCCTCTGTTCTTCATCATTTCTTCATCCATTATTTTAGACCATATATTTACAGAAGAGAATTGGAATCAATACGAGTTCTGTGAATTGTTACCAGGAGTTTCACATTTAAATTGGTGATAAATTCCATTATGCTTCTTAAAAAAAATGCAACTCTCACATATGAACACTCATACTAGGAAGTTTTCTAACACTGTTTTCTGCTGGTCAAGAGGCTAAAAATGATGTTTTTAATACAGCAAGTGAACCAACATCATAGGTCATATGCCTTTGTCACTCTTGCTTGCTTTTAACTCAGCAATGTTTAAAAATAAATCAATTTGACTTATTTTTACAAGAGAGACTTAATTCAATGCCACTATGATCTGTGTATTTTGGTTTATTCCTATGTAGATTGTTAAATGGACCAGATTTTCAACTAATTTTAATGCATTGCTACCAGAATTTGTAAATGTTTTCTCCAGCTTTTATGTAAGTTGTGGTGAGCAAGCAATATGTGTGTGGAGAAAAAGGAAAACTGAACAACTTGACATATAACCAAAGTAAGCAAAAGATTGTCTAAAGAATTCTGTATCTTTGCATATGTGGGAATTTAACTTTGGAAAATGTACAGCTACTATTTGAAACTATATCTTAGTTCTTCCAAATTAAAAAAAAATCTTTGAATGATTTCAGTCCTAACTCAGGAAACTAATTATGAGTAATCTATGATCCATTTTTTATTGATAAAATAATCAGAGAGGGAACAGTCTGCCCATATTTTAATGATTTGGCATACATTTCCATATACTTACAAATTTTAGATATAAGATACTTGCCATCCATAAACAGTGTAAATTGTATAATTATCAGGGTAGTTCTGTAAGATAATTTTCAGTGGATCTGCATTACTTGAGCCTGCTGCAAAATTTCTATTTTAGTTTGTGGTTTTCTGGGTCCATCTCCTATGATACATTATTTTATGGTTCTGGGAAAAGAACGGAAACAGAAACATTTCCATCTTTAAACATAACAGCTATAATGCTAACTACTTTTACTTTTTTCCTGTTCTTTTATGTGCAGTAACTATGGGTTCCCTCACAATGGTGTTGAAAGAAATTGCTAGCAGTCCTATGAAACTTTACATAGACTTTGCCAATAGAATTAGGAGAAAATGGTTGGTGTAGAGTTCTTAATTTATGTCTGCATACTGGGTACTTACATATTAGATCTTGAAGCCACTTCTCTTTGCTGGATAAGATATGTAACAGCAAGTTTCCTGAAAAAGTGCAGAGAAGCCCTGAATTTAGGCTGAGAGGTTCCCTACTTCTGTTTATTTTCAGGCTACGCTACATTATTTTATTCCAGTCAAATAAAAATGCCATGGATTTAAAGATCTGTGAGATTATTGTGGCCTTGTAGTAGAGTTGGATATCAGGTAGTGTGATTCCTCCAACTTTGTTATTCTGTCTCAAGATTGCTGTAGCTATTCGGGGTTTTTTGCAGTTCCTATACTACAAGCCACAGTAATCAAAACAGCGTGGTACTGGCATAAAAGTAGACATATAGATCAGTGGAACAGAATAGAGAGCTTAGAAGTAAATCCACACCTTTATGGTCAATTAATATTTGAGAAACAAGGCAAAAACATACAATAGGGTAAAGGTAGTCAATTCAATAAGTAGTGTTGGAAAAATTGGACAGATATTTGCAAAAAAAAAATGAAACTCTACCTTCTTACACCATACATGAGAATAAACTCAAAAATGAGTTAAAGATTTAAAAAATGTTATATTTGAAACCATAAAAATCCTAGACAAAAACATAGTCAGTTAAATATTGGACATTTCTTATAACAATATTTTTTCTGATATAACTCCTCACCTGAGGGAAATGAAAAAAATAAGCAAATAGGACTACATTAAACTAAAAAAAAATTTGCACATCAAAGGAAACCATCAACAAAATTAAAAGACAACCCACAGAATGGGAGAATATATTCATCAAGATACATCTGATCAGAGGTTAATATCCAAAATCCTAAAGAACTTATAAAACTCAACACCAAACCCCCCAAAAAACTAACAATCCAGTTAAAAAATGGGCAAAGGACCTGAATAGACACTTAAGAGGACATACAGATGGCCAATAAACATATGAAAACATTCTCAATGTCACTAATCATCAGAGAGATGCAAATTAAGACCACATTGAGCTATCACCTCACACCTATCAGAATGGTTATCATCAATAAATCAACCAACAAGTGTTGGCAATGATGTGGAAAAAATGGAACCCTCATGCACTGCTAGTGGGAATGCAGATTGGTTCAGTCACTGTGGAAGGCAGTATGGAGATACTTCAGAAAATTAAAGATGGAACTGCCTTATTATTCAGCAATTCCACTTCTGAGAATATATCTGAAGAAACCCAAAACAGTTATTCTAAATATTATAAGCACCCCATGTTCATTGCAGCATTATTTATTGTACTATAGCCAAAATTTGGAAGTAGCCCAAGTGCCCTTCAGTAGGTGAGTGGATAAAAAAGCTGTGGTACATTTACACAATGTAATACTACTAGGCTGTAAAAAAAAAAGAAGAAAAAGGAAATCTTACTCTTCGTAGCATGGATGGATGGACCTAGAGGGTATTATGCTAAGTGAAATAAGCCAGTAAGAGAAAGACAAGTACATGGGATTTCACTTATATGTAGAAACTAATGAACAAATTAAACTAAGAAAACAGTAAGACTCATAGATACAGAGAACAGAATGAAAGCTGTCAGAAGGGAGGGAATTAGGAGCCTGGGTAAAAAAGTGAAGGGATTAAAAAAATTCACACAGACAACAGTATGGTGATTATCAGAGGGGAGGGGGGTGGGGGGAGATAGAAGAGGGTAAAGGGAGGAAATAAATGGTGATGGAAGGAGACTTGACTTGGGGTTGTGAACACAATATAAGATAAAGATGATGTATTGTGAAATTGTACACCTGAAACCTATATAATTTTATTAATAATGTCACCCCAATAAAATTTTTAAAAAAGATCTGTGAGAGACTGCTTTATCATGAGCAAGCCCCTTAGTAATCCATTTCAATGATCTAGAAACCTATACACATAGACCCAGTCTTTCTTGCTATTTAACATCAATTCTTGTTAAAGGTTAATTCTATTCCCTCCCTGCCCTTCTCCCCCAGTGTTTTTCATAGCCATAATCGTTAACAATAGTTCCTAAACTTCAGAGTGTGTTAGAATCTCCTGGAGGCCTTGGTAAAACACATATGCACCCCAGCCCTAGAGTTTCTGTTTCTGCAGGTCTGAGTTGCAACCGAGCAATTGCATTTCTCAAGTGATGCTGAAGCTGCTGGAGACAACTTGACCGAGTCGCTGACTGTAAAATAACTCCAAATGCATTTAATAACTGTTGTGGGACTTCTCCAACTATTTTTGTACACTGGAATTTCCCAACCTGTTCTCACCTTTCTTATTTCCTAATTCTTTATCTTCATGTTATTTTTTCTGAATACTTTCAGTTATTCAGCTTCATACAAAATTACATAATTGCATTATGCAAACCCTAGGAAGGATTTGACCTTGTATAAGTACAGTAGAATTACCTCGTGATTTCAATGGCATAAAAATTCTGTACTTGCATCCAATTTGCATACTTCTTCTTAATCATAACCCTATTTACAAAGCGTATTTTGCATCTTTACTGAAACCTAGTTCTTCAAGTTCTGTTTGTACATAATTATTTGCATCTTGAAAGTATATTTCTGTTTATAACTTTTATTGTTAGTACACACTGAAAATTTTTTATTTAACATTTGAACTTAAGTAGGTGATACTTAACTACCTAGTTTTTAAAATCATGTCTGAATGTAACCCTGAATTTACAAGATGATAAAAACATTTAAAAGTATCCCAGCAAGAAAATAATAGGAAGGAAATTGAATAGTTTAGAAAGCTACTGTATCCTCAATTTGTGTATTTGAACACTTTAGCCCCTATAATATTGGAAGATAATTTTCCATTCTTTTTCATCACAGAGTTATGACCTATGTTGGTGATTTCATATTTGAAAATTGGAAAGCTAAATGTTTCATAAAATAGAAATGAGTTGAGTTTGTTATTAGAATTGATTCTGGGCTCCTGAGACATTCCCTTCTTACTTTTAACCATATCTTGGCATAAACATATCATTTGTTTTCAGTAGAACCACTTTCTTTTACTCATTCTTAATTACATTCTTGAGGCAGAATTCCAAATATTCACAATTAATTTTTATTAATGTATTAAATTTTCTTAACATTCTTTTGCCCCAGAAAAGCAATTTGAAATTTAGTTGTGTAGGTAGTAATAATAACCGATTTGAACCCTCCATAACATATTATCTTATTTAGGTTTTAATTAATTCACTTTGTACAATGCATAACACGTTGTAGCAGGAGGAGGAGTTGCTCAGGCAAAGCAAGAAGTATTTCATAAATAGAATAACAAATTGGTTCCTGGGGGCTTATAAAAGCCACTCCATCTAGTGGTTGAATTTTCACATAACTTCTCTTGAAAAAACACTTCCACGTGGAGAAACCCATTAATGGGATTCTTTGGAAAAGAGCAATGCATAATAGCATGCATTTCAGGGAAGGAAAAGGGCCATTAAAATCATAATTTTGTATATCATCTTTAAAGGCCTATATCAACAGTATAACTAGGATTTGTTGAGGGTTGTACATGTCACAAAGATTTCTTTTATATCATTGTTACATGGTTACACATTGCCATTCATAATAATATACACCAAGGCTAAATAAGAATGACAGCCTTGGCTGGTGTGGCTCAGTGGATTGAGCACTGGCCTGTGAATCAAAGGGTCGCCAGTTTGATTCCCAGTCAGGGTTGCAGGCCAGGTCCCCAGTAGGGGGCACATGAGAGGCAACCACACATTAATGTTTCTCTCCTTCTGTCCCTCCCTTCCCACTCTCTAAAAATAAATAAAATCTTTAAAAAAAAGAATGACAATGAAAAGAAATGTCTTTGACCATAACCTCCACTTGCTGCCAATATCACTGCTACTTGATACTGAGCTAAAAGATCCTGGGACAAATAATTGTTCATGCCTTTTATGTAACTTTTACATTTGAGCAGTTTTTTTCAGATGGAAGTTTTTATGAGACCAAGATTTATGTTTAATTCTCTAATGATCAACTGACTTTGTGCCAAGGAAAACTACCCATGGTTAAAAGCCATTCTGCTAAGATAGATCTGCCATGTTGCCAGTGCACAGCAATATTCATTTAGTAAACAGGTATTGAGCACCTGCCTTGTGCCGGGCAGAGGACATGCAAGGCCATGTGAGACAGGGCCCTACCATCAAGGTTCATGATCTGAGGGGTTTAGAAACAAGAAAGACTACTGTAGGCTGTCTCAGCAGTGCCCATCATCTCTCCTTGGGAGAAAACCTCAAAGCATATATAGGAAGGGGTTTTATACAACCCAATACTATTTGATGATGAAGTATAATGTATCTATTACATGCATTCATATCCAATTCTATTCTGTCATCTGTGGAAGGGGAAGGGCAGATGGGTGGGCTTTATTTGATTGGGTGAGGTAGAATGGACAATCATTTCCATTGCATCCTTGACCCATATTCATTATACAGGTATGATTCATGGATATATAACATCTACAGTACTAAGCATAGAGTAAACACACAGTAAAATGTGTTAAGTGAAGCATCTAAAGGCCTCTAACTTTACATCCATCTCTGTACCCTTGGGGCACCAAGAGGCATCACAGACACTCTTGTTGGAGTCCTACAGAATTTCTTCTGCCTGATTCCAGCGAAGATTTTAGGAACTAGCCCCCGAGAGTCTTCTTCCCCCTGGGTCTAAGTAAACTACACTGCTCTCGGTGGGAAGTTGAGTGATTTCAATGAATTTCTCCATGTAAAGAGTGAGCATTTAAAGCTTATTTACTAACAACAGTTGCATCTCATTCAGACCTGAAGGAGGTGCCCTCTTCATTCCTCACTGGTGGTATGGAGGCTGTCATTACCATTCACTATCCTTACAATTTGCTAGTGAACAAAACATAAACATATCTAATTAAAAAACAATAGTGGCAATGATGAGTTAGATTTTATTTCTTATTTGCCAATGGTCACTGCAAATAAAGTGCTAATCCAGGGTTGGGATTTATAGCTTACAGTTAACTGTCGTACTTTGTCCCTGAAGACCATAGAGTAAGGATGATTCGCAAGTGCCATGGATATCTGTTTTGCAGTCAGCAGATCATTCCTCCAGATTTGAGCTGTTCACTGTATAAACTTATCATGTACTATTTATTACCTGTTTTTCCCTCAATCAACTCTTGTCCCTTCTGTAGAAATGGAAAGAAGAGTGTCTTCTTCAGTGGTTCTTGGACCTCAAAGTTGAGCAGGGACTTTGAGTTTTGTAGACCTGGTTCAAGTTTTAGCTCTGCCTCTCTAGTTGGAGACCTTGGACAAAGCATTTTACCTCTCAGTTTTCTCATATGTAGAAGGGGGATTGTCACAGCACCTATTTCATGTAAATATTAAACAAAAGTAACATATGTGCTTAGTACAATGCCTGGCACATAAATATTCAAATATTTCTTATTGAAATATTTGGAAATTGGAATGTTCTCTATTGTGCATTTAAAACACCCAAATTCTTTGAGATTGGAACCTGGAGAATCAAGACTTGTTTTAGTTGGGTTTAATTCATATGCTTGTGGATTCAAAGAGAAAATACCCCTTACTGAAGAATGAATTTCAGTTTCCTTAAACTGAAAAGTATGCTGCATCATTGGACAACAAGCAGCATACTTGAAACTATTGCTGTCCTTGGGAATGAATTGTAAAGAAAACCTATCTAATAGGTTCTATGTATATTACAGATCAGAATAATATACTGCTTTTGACTTGTAATGACCAGACCTCATATGGAAGATAAAGACAATCTTATGGAGTATTTTATACATGGACCAGGCTTCTACTGAATTAAACACTTTGTATGTTCGATTTCAAGGAAAGGGTGCTTCAATTATGCATGATTTCTTTCTTTACAGATTATGTAGAAAAGGTACCTGTAAAAAAAAGCAAAGGCACTTATTAGTAGGAAACATCAAAACAGAGCTAAATTAAATGGTAGATGGAATTAGTTATGAAAGTCAGTGAATCATTTGTATCATTAATTTGCATGTGGGGTAGGCTCTTCTTGTGGCATCATCACCTACTAGTGAGTGCCTGTTCAGTGTGGTTTAATTTGTTGAGCCCTGAAATTCTTTGTTTTAACAAGCTTTAATGTTAAATAATTAAGCATGCCTCAGGTTAAATTTGAAAAGAAATAGAGTCTTATAAGTGTCTTAATGTCTGTTTATATAAATTGATATATTTCTATGAAAAATCTAACACTCATTTTGTTAGCAAGAATAGACCAGAGAAAATAGTGCATTTAATAACTTCTATTCTACATTAGAAAAAAGGAAAAGCTAAAGCTTTGAGAACCAACTGAGCATTACAAGCATAATGGAATTTTTTTAATATATGGGAAAAAGAGCTGACATTAATACTAGGAAGAATGATTATGTATTTTTGCCTGAATTATCAGGATAATTAAGTCAATCCTTTATTTCTCTTTGCTATAGAAGATGATGCAAAAAGTTACAAAACTACTTTAATAATTCCAAATTTCTAATTGTTAGGTAAGAGTTAGTCAACTCAATAATATTTCTGCTACAGCTGAATGGACTCAGTTGTCCACTCAGCTGTAGCAGAAATATTAATGAGTTGAGATGTTGTCCTGTGAGATCTGCCATGTATATTGAGGACTTGACTTAGACATAGTGCAGTTATGAAGCAATTAAAATTTTTCCTACTAACTTTAGAGCAATGCATTAGCAAGTTATTTTTCTTGATCAAATTAGTAGAAACCAGACTTGTTACCAGAAGTGAATGGGAAAAAAAAAACAAGTATATCCACTGGCACCATTGTTCTCTTGAACCCTTCACAAGGCTCTTCTATGAGGCCAGCCAAGCAGAACAACACAAGACCAACAAAGAAAGGAGGGAAAGAACAGGGTTAAGCCAGGGCCAGGGACTCCTACATCTGATATCCTGGACTCCTGTCAGTTTTGATACTATGGGCTTGGCATTGTCTCCTTAAAGCATTTATAAACTTAGAATTTTAGAGAAAGAGCTGTGGTGGGCTAACAGTCTGTAACTGCACTGGGAGCACCAGTCCTCCTGGGGCCTCCAGTGGGTTTTCTGCCTTTCTGGACAGGACAACCTGCAGGAAGCAAACACTGCCTGGTGTCTGTTCCCCCAGAGATACTGTGCAGGCCAAAAGTGCATGGATTTTGACTTAAAAGTGATAAATATCTAAATTATTGAAACATCTCTGTGAAACAAAGAAGGTCTCCAGCTGGGCAGTGAAGAATAATATAACCAGCTATTAAATTATACTGATATAGAAAAGATGCTGTATGAAGTTTTGTTTTGAGGACTTTCTCAATGCTCATCCTAGTCAGAACATGGACATCTTATATCCTTAATGGTTATAGAAACAAAGATCTAGACCCTGGGTAGACTTTTTTAAAAACTCCATGGTGCTACCATACGCATAAAATTTCTTTGATGATAACCATAGCTGGCTAATTGATGTATAAGTTTGGGGGTGGGGGGTTGGCTGGAGAGGCAGGTGTGCATATAGAGAAATAAATAAAAAGAACGGGTGGTATTCTAATAAATTGAGGTTTTCAAAAATAATAGATACAACACATTAAAATATTTTTATTATTGTTATAAAGGCATGATTTATAACTTAAAGTATCAGAATATGTTGATTTTATTCAAGCAGAATTCAAGGAAAATCCCCTTAAATGTCATTCAATCATTCTTTTACTATAACTGTAATAAAAACCAACTGCTTCTTTAATAAGTACATCTATGCATCTTGCTAGAAATTTTCAATTATGATTCATCCCAGTAGCAAACACAAACAAAATTAATGGCAGTTGCATCCCCCAAAGCCTGAACTATATTACTAATGAACTCTCAAAGAAAACTCTCAGTGCAAAAAATAAGCAGGTGGAAATTACTGTAATAACCCAGATGTAGAAATAAAAGCAAGAATTACTGAAATGCAGAGAACAGTTTTCTTGCCATGATCCCATTAACTTAAAATAGCCTGTACTTGGACATTACTGAGATCCTTGAACTGCATGAAATTCATATATATTTTTAACTGTATTCTTTAATTATATTTGGCTTATATTGAACAGAAATTACTATGTATCTCATAACAATTCTTGGTTGCAATAAAATGAGAAATTGGGATCACATATGCGGTGATTTTAATCTAGAGTAAATCACAGGCACACATGTTTTACATTATGGAAATAAGACCTGTGATCCTTTTTCTTCACTTTATAGCTCTTCCAAATGCTAGTTTTAGTCCTTGAGGCCGTGCCAATAGGCAGATGCACCAAGATGGGCTGGGATAGGAAATAGTGATTTAGTAGAAGGTAGTCTTAATGACTATGAGTGATCATAAACCTCAATTTGTGTTTGTAGGAAGCTAGAAGCCTTGAATATAAGATTCAAAATGGCTTTATCCTAGTTACTATTAATCCTTAAATCTACCAAAAGCAGAAATTCTGGAGGCTGAGCAACATGGATTCAGCTACATAATTTTCATATTCTGGACAATTTACTTAACATCCAATGGCCTCCATTTCCTTGTCTGTGAAATGGGAATTACAAATAAGTACCTGATAGAGTTGTCAGGATAGAATATATGTAGTCTCTCTCAAATGCCCAGAATATACATGTAGACATTCCCCTTCCTTTACCCATGTGTACATCCTCTATTTCCCTTGTGATCTAATACTGAGACAAAAATAAAAATTGAGTGAGCATCCAGTGATCTAATTAAGACAATGAATTATCTTGATATATAATTAATAATATAAGGCTGAGAGCCATAGTACTAAGAAATGTTAATAATTAACATTTATTGAAGAGTTAAGTTTTGAGCCAGGCATCATATTAAGTGCTTTTTTTAATATTTAATTTTCAGCACAATTCTATGACTTAGGCCTCTCCCTCCTCCCTGTTTTACGATGAAGGTTTAAAAGCCTGACATGGGTCTAACACTGATCATGGACTGCTGACTCCTAACTCAGTGTCCCCTCCACTGGCTGGAATCACTGGGGCAAAGAAGGGAGATAGCAGCACCCTTGTCTCAGGTTAGAGAGATGGTATCTCATGAAGGTTAAGGCAGCTCTAGACCTGTACTGTCCAATATGGTAGTCCCTAGCCACATATTGCTATGAAGCAGTTAAAATGTAGCTAGGTCCACATGTTGAACCTACATATTCAACATGAGTGATAATATTTTGGATAAATTGGGTTAAGTAAACTATTATTAAATTAATTTTCTCATTTGCATGTTTCTTTTTACCTGGATACTGGAAAATGAGATTGTACATGTGGCTCACATTACATTTTTATTGGAAAGCACTGCCCTAGAACTAGAACATCTGGGTTCATTCTGGCTCTGCCACCTACTAGCTACCTGAATGGCAAATTACCCTCTCTGTGCCTTTCTCCTATAAGATGGGGACAATAGCAGCACTTACCTCACAGGACCATTGTGAAAATAAGTAATTTGGTACGTGTAAGAGGCTCCGAATGCCACTTGCACATAATCAGCTCTCCATGAGTGCTTCAAAAGGGAAAAATCAGCAATACGTGGTGGTCTGCCTGATTACAGAGGAAAAGAAGGAGGAGGAATCAGTGGTAAGTCCAAGGTATGAGCTTGGACAACTACAAAGATCATTCACGATACTGCAAGAAGAGTGAAAAATGACATGACTGAAGGTGATTTACTGTAGTATCGTTTGTACTAGCAGGGGATGATAAACTAAACCTGCATTTATCTAATGGATACTTAAGGCACCTACAAAATACAGGGAGGTTTTGTGGAGTTGTCTTCTTGTAGGTAAAAAACTACAGAATACTATGTATGGTATACTAGAGTTTGTTAAAAAGTGAGTAAAGGGGGAATGGCTAGACATACTTGCTTGAATATGCATGGACTATCTCTGGAAGGAGTGACAAGAAACTTCTTGCCTCTGAGGAGGAAAGCTGGTTGGCTGGGACATCTGGATGAGAGAGATTGATGTTATATCTATCCTTCTGTACCTTTTGAAATTTGAATGTATAATGTAAATAATGAAAATTTCAAATAAATCAGTCTTTTATTGGGAAGTACAAGAGGAGAGTTATCTGCTTGAGAGAAGATAACCTATGGGATGGACTGGCTCCCAAAGCTGCTTAGAAATGGGATCAAGCTTTGGTTTTGGGGTCAAACATCCATCAGATTAATTGCCTTTCTTTCCTCTAATTTTAAGAAAAGGCAAATAAATATTATTAAATCACCACTTTAATGTTAATAAAATTCAGTAGTCACCCATTAGGTTCATGCAAACACCTCTGTGGTCGCCCAGCCCTCTCTTTCTCATCTGTTATCATATTATAAGGCTGGTGAATGACACAAGGAAACAGATAACATTCCACACTCTAGTTATGGAAATAAATATATAAACTCAGGATTAAATGGTATGGTGTCCTGTCTCCACCCACACTAATCCTGTGTAGTCTTGGCCTTATCACCCTTTCTTTGGGGAAGACTCCTTTGACCCCACAGACTGGCTGCTCCCACAGTGTCCTGTATGTGCCCAAATGGAGCTGTCACCACACTCTCTCATGTTTACGGGGTCAGCTGCCTGTCTCCTGCTACACTATACTTCATGTGGTCAGGGGCTCTTACATGATGCAATGTGTCCCTAGTGGCTAGTGCAGTGCCTGGCACATTGTGGGTGCCACATAATTTGTTGAATGGATGAATACATGAATTATTAATTCGACAGGTAGGGTCTCTGTATTTTAGCAGGAGAACTCAGAATTTTTAAATTTGTTCAAGATAATGACTATCTTTTTTCCCTCCAGTACAGTGTAGTATTTTTAGTAGCAACAAAAAGACAGTAAATAAATACTGGTTTTTATGATTATTTTAACTATTATAGATATCACTCAGTACTTTTAATTTTTTATACACTAACTTCTAATAGCCACATTTTAAACAAGTGTTTACAAATAGTAAAATCAATTCTCTGGCTGTTTATTTAGAAACAAAACCAAATTGCTTGGAATTGAGGAGCTCTTACAATTTGGGCCATCCTCTCAGCCGTCCTTATTTCCAGTGCCGTCCACATGGAAAGCCTTGCATGAACAGGTCTGTCGGCTGCCTTCAGGGTGCTGTGTCAGCACCACTCCTGGGGCACAACACCAGGAAGCACTGTCCCCCGTCACTCTGCTCCAGTGATAAATGTCTTGTTTTCTCATGAGCCTCAGTGCAAGTTTGGCCTTCATGACATTTTCTTGGTTAATGTACACATTTTGGAAGTATTCCTCAGCCATGGCTTGGTCCAAACGTCACCTCTGGGTGAAGAAACTTGCCTGATGGAGCCAGGACTGGATCCCAGATTTTCCGGCACATGTTTCCTTTGGGTCTCAGCAGTTTCTCCCTCCCCCTTCACACTCAGCACACAGGCCACACAGCACAGTCTCTGATTCCACACTGTCTTGTTCTTCGGTGGTCTTGCACGCTCAGTCTTACCTGTGGGGCAAGGTGATTAGAGTCTTCCAGAGTAGACGGTGTAACACCTTGTTATCCCTCATCCCCACCAGCGTCAGGATACTGCATGTGTGACTGTCGAAGCCAGGTGGTAAACACTTCCTAGCATGAATGTGGAAGGCACACCACATCCAACATACATTTTCTTCACCTGACATCAGGCCCTGGCAGCCCCCACAGGATTCTCACAGTGAGTTATATCCAGAGAACTTAAATAATGAAAGAAACGTGTTTCTGGTGCATGCTAGGTCAGCAACTTTTGGGTGGCTTTTAACTAAGTGACTGAGTCATTTTATTGACTGAATCTGGCAAGGATTTTACCTGTATTCAGAGACAGGAATGAAATAGCATGATGGTATTCATTTAAGTTTTTTTTTGTTTTAATTCTGCTGGTTTTCTCACCATTCAGCTGATCTGTTTTCCCTCTGTTAGGACTCTCTGCTGCCAGTGTCTTTCTCAGTCATTTTGAGTTTGGCCTAATTGAAGACGGAGGTTATGAAGTCCATCCTGGATGGCCTTGCAGACACCACCTTCCGCACCATCACCACAGACCTCCTCTACGTGGGCTCGAATGACATTCAGTACGAAGATATCAAAGGTGACATGGCATCCAAATTAGGGTACTTCCCGCAGAAATTTCCTCTAACTTCTTTTAGAGGAAGTCCCTTCCAAGAAAAGATGACTGCAGGAGACAACCCCCAGTTAGTCCCAGCAGACCAGGTGAACAACACTGAATTTTACAACAAGTCTCTTTCGTCGTACAAGGAAAATGATAACATTCAGTGTGGGGAGAACTTCATGGACATGGAGTGCTTCATGATCCTGAACCCCAGCCAGCAGCTGGCCATCGCCGTGCTGTCCCTCACGCTGGGCACCTTCACGGTCCTGGAGAACCTGCTTGTGCTGTGCGTCATCCTCCACTCCCGCAGCCTCCGCTGCAGGCCTTCATACCATTTCATCGGCAGCCTGGCCGTGGCAGACCTCCTGGGGAGTGTCATCTTTGTCTACAGCTTCGTTGATTTCCACGTGTTCCATCGCAAAGACAGCCCTAATGTGTTTCTGTTCAAACTGGGCGGTGTCACAGCCTCCTTCACCGCCTCGGTGGGCAGCCTGTTCCTCACAGCCATCGACAGATACATATCTATTCACAGGCCCCTGGCCTATAAGAGAATCGTCACCAGGCCCAAGGCTGTGGTGGCATTTTGCCTGATGTGGACCATAGCCATTGTGATCGCTGTGCTGCCTCTCCTGGGCTGGAACTGCAAGAAACTGCAGTCTGTTTGCTCAGACATTTTCCCGCTCATTGATGAAACCTACCTGATGTTCTGGATCGGGGTCACCAGTGTGCTGCTGCTGTTCATCGTGTATGCATACATGTACATTCTCTGGAAGGCTCACAGCCATGCAGTCCGCATGATTCAGCGTGGCACCCAGAAGAGCATCATCATCCACACATCGGAGGATGGCAAGGTGCAGGTGACTCGGCCAGACCAAGCCCGCATGGACATTAGGCTGGCCAAGACCCTGGTCCTGATCCTGGTGGTTTTAATTATTTGCTGGGGCCCTCTGCTTGCGATCATGGTGTATGATGTCTTTGGGAAGATGAACAAGCTCATTAAGACGGTGTTTGCCTTCTGCAGTATGCTCTGCCTGCTGAACTCCACCGTGAACCCCATCATCTACGCTCTCAGGAGCAAGGACCTGAGGCATGCTTTCCGGAGCATGTTCCCCTCCTGTGAAGGCACCGCACAACCTCTTGATAACAGCATGGGAGAGTCAGACTGCCTACACAAACACGCGAACAACACAGCCAGTGTTCACAGGGCCACGGAGAGCTGCATCAAGAGCACGGTCAAGATCGCCAAGGTGACCATGTCTGTGTCTACAGACACATCTGCCGAGGCTGTGTGAGCCTGATGCCTCCTGGGTAGCACAGGAAAAGAAATTCTTTTTTTTAAAGTTCACAATCTAGAAGAGTCTGTCCTCATCGGTTATAGTTTTTAACTTCATCATGCTCACTGAAAAGGTGATTTTCAACATGATCAGTTGTCTGTTCTCTAATGTTTTGGTGGTGTAGATTCTCAAACTCCGCTCTCCAGGGATTTACAGTGAAGAAAGCCCATTTCTTAAGTGACTGGAATGTCCTTCAAAGTCTCAATGAAGTAGGAGGGAAACCTTCTGCCACACAATATGAAGTCTAAGTACCACATGAAAAATGCCATCAAACAAATAATGCCTTTGTAACCACACTTTCATTGTAATGTGAAATGTATTTGTCCATCAGTGTCAGAGCTGTCTATATTGATAATAGTTATAGAATTAAAGTAGAACTATTTTGTAAAGTGTACTGTGTCCTGTGAGATGTGTATCAGTGTTTACTATGTGTTGTTTATATTTGTTTTAGTTCAGCAAAACTGAAAAGTAGAATTTTATGAAAACAATGGACATAAGCAGTGGATATATGCCAATAAGACCACTTTTTAAAAGAGTATTGCTCATGATATAACTTTAGAAACTTTAATATTTTTTCAAACATCTCTATTTAAATTTGACATTGGAAGCAACCATAAAGGTTTATTTTTTCTGTTAATGCAACAAGAAGAATTTGAAGACTCTCCAAAGTACTGAGCAGAATTCATTGACACTTAAACATTTATGAGCTCTGCATTTTCATATAAGGACATTTATTCCCTTCTGTACTAAAGCTGTTCTCTTGGATGATGGATTACAGTTAGAATGGAAGAGAGAAGGCATGTTGACTTTTTCTGGCTGACTTTCTTTAGTCTCCAGCTATTACTGGACCTCTTAAGACAGCATGTGTCAATCTCAATGTATATTGTTATCACTGTGCAATTGCTGTTTACTTGAAAAGTATTGTATTCTTATATTCCAGGTTTATGTAGATTTCATGCCTGGGTGGCCAAACAGCAGTTTTCATTTTTTCTTAATTGAAAAGAAGTATTGTCTGGATCAGTAAAATTATGCTGTGTAAGTGTGAATATAAATGTGTGTGTGTGTGTGTTTCTATGCTGTAACTGTTATAGTAATGTCATAAAGTGAGAAAACTGTGACCAAGTGTAAACTGTACCATTGCTGCACTCTTGTACATGAATTCAGTTTCTAAAATTGAGCTCATTCAGAAATCTTGTTGATAACATACTGACAATGAGCATTCAGAACCCTCCCCCCGACGCCTGTCTTTAAGAGTTTGGGTTAAGTATTACTAAATCGACCTTTAGGTATTCCATAAGACCAGTGTTTAGGGAGGAATAATAAGTAGTGATCATTCAAGTGAAGGTCTGTATTTACATTGTTAATGTCAGGAAATGAGAGTGTTTTGGTTTCTGAGCACCTAATATGGTCCATGGAGATGTAAGTCATTATAAGTGGATTGATTGTAAAAAATCTTCAGTGATAACATTTTTCAGTTGTGTTTTAAGCAGTGTGATCCCAGTTTAATTAACACTAGACACGGTTTGCTGGAAGTTAGATGGCCAGATCCAGCCCATGTGGCTACGGAGGATGATCAGACCTCAAGTGGATGAGACAGAAAAGGGCAATGAGGAGCTGACACACTCATGGTTGAGGCCTGGATGACATAGGACCATTTCTGTGCTTCACCCCGATGCCCTTGGGGACAACTCAGCACCCAGCTTTGTCTGTGTAGGTTTGAGCTAAGGAATAGATCTCTTGTCTGGTCTTAGTTACCAAGACCTGCTAAAGCATAAATATGAGCATGGCTCTCTTGCCTCTTATGTCCTAGTCTGTTATTCCTTAATGGTTCTGTGGGTGCTAAGAATTAGGCCCTTTTCTAGTAAGCACTTATATTGCTTAAGAAACCATTTGACTCTGATTAACTTTACCTATAATCTCCTTATACAGATACAGCATGGCTCCTGCAGGATCCAGAGGCCTACATAGCATGAAGTAAAGTGGAGAGCTAGCATTTTTGGTGACTTTTTTAGGTATTTGGATACCTGCTCAGCCTGGTGGAGTCTTCTTGCAGTGTATGGTCTAAGGCCGAAAGTGGCCTGTGGACCAAGCTGAGATACTTATAATCATCTGTCTGTATAACTCAAATCCACCTGCTGGTTCCCTTACTTTACCTCTCTGTGATATGCACAAGAGGGCTCAGGTTGCTAGAGGATTAACAAGATCTCATTAGAAGGAAAAAAGATTCCTTATGAAAAACCTCACCAGGGCCTCGTTTTCATTTTAGAAATGCCACTCTTTTGTTCCACATTACCCTGAATATTAATCCGCATGTCTCAGAGCTTACCAGGCAGTACCAACTTTCTTCTCACAGCGGTGAAAACCTGGTGAAAATGAAATTCTAAGTTATTGGGTAGAAAAAACAACTTCAGGATTCATTTTTGAAACTGTATTTGTGTGTATGCAATGTAGACTTGATTGTGTGTTGTGCTTTCCAGATTTAAATCACGTGTAATCAAATAAGGGACCATGGGGCTGACAGCACTACACTTGGTGCTCACTGACATTCTAAGAAATATCTGTGAAATATCATCATGTATGTGTTATGCCACCTTCATCTGAAAGCATTTGAATTAGTTTGATTACTTTGACACTTTTAATATCATTTCCTAACCCGGGTCATTCAAATGTTCTCCCCATGAATATGCTCATTACAGTTACCATTTATTAGTATTCATTAATTAGTCTCTCAATTAGACCTATTAATTTAAACATAATTTAGATTCTAATAAGTTTTAACAAGTCCAGCTTCAGACTGATCTCCTTTCCTCTGAGGGTAACATATTTGTCCTGACCTTGCCCTCTATCTACCATCACATGTCTTCAGAAAGGGCCAAATTTCCAACCTGCTCAATTTCATCAGAGCAATGATGCATCTTTCAGTCCTAGGCCAATAGTTTTATTGAGACAAGAAGGGCTGCCTCTGAGAACCTCTAATTTTCATTCCATATGAAATATGAGTAAAAGAAACACGGATCTGGAAGAAGCCTCCCCATCACTTTGAGTCAAGTCTATCTGGCACTGAGGGTCAAGGCATTTTGGCCAAGTAAATTCACCCTGCAGAAAATAGGCCCGAACACCAGGTGAGAATTAGGCCCTGGATGAGTAGCATTCTCGTTACTGTCCTAATGATTAATTTATGCCATTCCATGTTTGTAAAGGAGACCACTGATACCATGCGCAAAATTACATTTCTCACAATCTAACTGTATATTTGTAAGATATTTTAAAATCTCCTAAATGCTGGGCAATGGCTCTTAACAATTGTCTTGCACTGGCCTTCTGATGAAATGTTAACAACGCCTATTGTAATATAGACAAAACATCTTATCTACTGATTTGGGCTGAACGTATGTAAATAGGTTTTCGAAAACATGAGATGTTTAAGCAGTGGCCTACAAATCAGTAATTTTCAGGTAGAAAAGTTTTTTTACATTGCTGTGGCATCCTAAAAGCTATCTTCATGTAAATTTAGTGCACTAGGCCTGCTGGGGATTGGAGTCCCCAAGAGAGGAAGCCTTTTCTTGTAATAATATAAATGAAGATACTAGATCATCTAGATTCTAACTTCCAATGTTTCAAGTGGAAAACAATTCTTGATTGTCTGTAAAGCTAACATTATTACTTTTCCTCTTAGAAGAATATTGTATTGTTAGATGTTTGTTGAGCTGGTAACATCCTTGCAACTGCTGTAATTTCTTTGTTAGTAATCTGTATAATATTTTGTACACAAGTACCAGTAAGATTGTTATTCACTGTAGCTTCAGTCATTAAATTACTATAGCAAAGTAGTACTTCTGTAATACTTACACTGTATTCAGCCCACACTATATTTTATTTCAATGATGTAATTAAAGTGTTATTTACAAAATTAATTGTTATAAATTAATTACAAAAGAGAAAACATCCCGTTGTGTCTATTGTCCAAAGTTACCTGGAATCAAATAAAAATTCTAGATTATCATGAAGAACATAAAATATCTTTGAATTCTGCCTTCTTTCACAGTCTGATGTTAAGACATTTGGGATTTAAGTTCTAAAAGATTGTTAAACAACTGATTATCAATTCCCAAAAAGCACAACTTTATTGGGAAATGGGGACAGATTGGATTAATATATTCATTTTTATCATGGGAAAAAGATGGAAAGGCCATCATTTGCATAATAAAGGAACAAAGTGTGCAATGCCTTTTTGAAGCAATTTCTCATCAAAGAGTTTAATAATTTTTCAGTAAATTAAACTAATGTACTGTTCATGATGTGTAAATTAAATTAGGATTAGCAGATTTAATAAAATATATACATCTAAAGAATTTATAAACATCATGTATTCTGAACCATGTGTAAGAGATTACTTTTCAATGTAACTTATAAAAGCCCACATAATTTTTATTTGAACAATAAGAGAAAATAGTTTAGAAACTTTATAATGAAGTAAAAAAAGTATGACAATTAAGTTTATACAGGTCCTGGCTGGTGTAGTTCAGCGTATTGAGTGCAGGCCTGCAAGCAAAACATTGCGGGTTTGATTCCCAGTCAGGGCACATGCCTGGGTTGCAGGCCATGTCCCCAGTAGGGTGTATGCTAGGCATACTACACATTGATGTTTCACTCCCCTTCTTTCTACCTCTCTAAAACTAAGTAAAATCTTTTTTAAAAGTTTATACAATATTACTATACGAAATAAAGTATGTTTGCAGTTAACTTTAGAAGAACGCTTTAAATTTTCAAATAATGACTTGGCAAACATTGAAAAACAGGTTATTTTTAATAACTATAATCCAAATTTATAATTTTCCCTCTTTTAAGGCAAATGCCATGGTTAACTACATAACTGAATGTGTCTAATGAAAAGGAAATGACATGTTCTTCATTTCTAAATTTTATACTGATACTAGATGAGAATAAGATATTTATTTCAGTATCTTCACATAGCATCTTGAAACTCAAAAACTGATCCCCAATCAATAATGTATGTTGCCATCTATAATGAAATACACACTTAGAATTATGTAGAAATAGAAAACCAGTTAAGGTATGGGAGAATATCCGCAGTCTGTCCATTGATTGTTTAAACTAGAAAAATTCCGCCCTCACCTCTGGACTATACTATGATCAGTTTCTTCTGGATTGGAGGTGGTAACATGTGAAGTTCTTGGCTCCATACTGGAATGTAGAAAGTAAATGACACACCTCAGCATTGTTACTAACTTTCCTGTCCCTGGAATTCTGGTAAGGAAAATTTGGGGTGTACATATCTGATTAGCTTAGAGGTAATGAAATGTGGAATGGGTATGTGTCTAAACATCTCAGAAGTACAAGTCATTGGACTACTACTGTTTGAACCACTTCAGAAGTTTCTGAGTATCGGTAAGTAGTGAATATATAGGATTATAGCATATGTAGTTCCTGTGACATACCCAAAGGAAAAGAAAATGGTAGGAAGGAGTGACAAATGGGATGAGTAATTAAAATATATAGTTATACAGTCTTGGATTAAGAGAAAAATGAGATTCTGGGACTCCAGTATTAATTACAGCGTGTTCATTGCTTTGACCATGGGTACTAAAATATCTGTAAAGCAAATTGATATTTTTTCTTAATGCTAAAACATATGACTAATGCAGCACTTCAGTTATTAATAATAATAATAATAACAATAATAGAATTCAACCATCTTTTTAAGTCTGATCCATTTGAAAATGACCCAATGTTCTTTATCCAGAGCACTATCTTTTGGCTAACATCAGAATAATGACAAATGTCAATGACACCCAGCTTTGACTGACAGAGGCAGCAAGAACACTGGAGAAGAAATTATCAGGCCAAGAATGCAGTTCTGGATCAGTCACTTTCTAGCAGTTTGGCCTTGGACAAGCTACAACATCTGGTTTGGTTTTTTCATCAGTAAGAATGCTAGCTCCAAAAATTCAGTAGTGTCAGAGAATATAAAGTGTTTTGAAGAGCTCTGAACACTGTGAAGGGCTATTCCAATGGAAATTAGAATTAATTCATGTTCAAATAATTCATTTTATCTTAGTTATTCAGTTAATGTTCCCACCAAGCCTTTAGCTAATAATCAGAAACAGAGAAGATATATTTTGTTGTGCCTACTGAGTGGCAGGCATTGTACCAGCACTTTCTATTGACATTTTATATTTGTGTATATTATTTAATCCTTGAGCAATCTTATGATGTATATTTATTATTAATTTCATATAGGCGAAGCAAAAGCCCAGTGAGGTAAAGACCACATAGCTAAGGTTAGAATTCAGGCCTTCTTGATTCAAAGTTCATGTTGTTTATATTATACCACAGTGCCTCTAGTTATCCATTCATGATTCATTTAAAGCCATATATTCCACAGGTATTTGTCAAAAAACTTCCCTTGTGCTGGGAAATGCAAAGATGAAGAATTTTATTTACCAGAATGCCTAGTAAAAATAATGCCCAAAGTTGTAGGATTTTGCAGTGCATTTCCACATATGTAGGCCCAAGAGGTCAGGTATCTTGTTCAATTGAATCTCTAAAACTTAAGTGTGGGTTCTTTGGCTCTGAACTCTGGATCTTTCTACCACACCACAAGGCAAGGGAGCAGAGGGTGTGATAAGGTGCCAGGCTCTAACCATGTACTTGCATTTTACTTCCTTCACTCCTCAGGGGATGGCAATTTGAAAACTTTATCAAATCTATTCTAATGTCAAAATAAATTAAAATTGTGTTCTTTATTATTTGTTTAGTATGACTCATCACCTACCTTGGGTGGCTAAAACAGTGGCTGAGGAGAAGTTTGATGTGTTTTATCCCCAGAGCTGAATGCTACAAGTATATTCCTGATTCCACCTACAGTATCTATTTTTCTAGCTCTTTGGACACTTTCTATAGCAAAGTTTTCATTTTAACTCTTTTAATTAGAAAAAAACCCCTGCTTTTTATTTTTAACTTGCATGTAGAACAAGGCATCAAGGAAACAATACTAGTCAATGGTATATAACTTGTTAAAATTATAAAATACAATTTAACAAACATTTACTGAGAACCTACCTTGTACTAGGCACTGATAATAAGGGTTAACATTTATTTCAGTTTTTTCTGACTTCATCATCTCATTTAAACCTCTCAACCAGCCTGTGAAGTATTATTATTGCCATTTGATAGACAGTAGCCCACCCAAGGTCATACAACTAGTAAGTGGTAGAGTTGAGATTTGCTCTTAACCACTACATTACTGAGTTGATAGACACAAGCCAATTTCCATTTAGAAAACTGTACTGTGAATTTATTCTGTTCAATTCAAGCAACATTTATTGAACATCCACCATGCGTCATCAACTTACTTAAGATCTAACAAAAGAAGATAAATGTTTAAACAGATCATTTCAATGCAATACAATTAATGCTAAAATAGATGAGGCTATGGGAAACCAGGAAGGGCACAAGTAGCTGACTTAGAAAGACAAGGGGATACTGAGCTGAGTATTGAAGACCAAGTAGGAGCCAGCAGGGAAAAGAGAGAAGGGGGAAATGGAAATAAACAGTGGTATAGGGAGGAAAATACTGGTGAGGAAAATACAGGTGAAAGACTGAAGAGAGCATGATGTGGCCAGAAAATGACACAAATTCTCGTGTGGCTGGGACATGGTACCTACAGGAGTACTCTCCTGAGGATGAAGGCAAGGACCCAGATCACCATAGGCTGTAGATGCTCAGAAGGTTGATTGTTCTTGGTGCACCTCATTGATCTGCAGAAGCCTGGCAGATTCATAATATTAGTCAAAAAGATCAAAGTTTAGATAGCCTTTTCCCTAATTCTGTTAATTCAATAAGATTTTTACAGAGTATCATATATATGTAAAAGTATTACTTCCCACTTGGCTCAGTAGAACACCCAGGGGTGGGGGTGGGGGCTCCATGTTCTGTTTCCTCATTAACTGGCCACATGTTTTCCCTCATGATGACATTACTGTCACAGCTAGAAAGAGCATTATTCACTAGGAACTGAGGGACTTCAATTAGCTCCCCAAACAGAGCAGTCATCAGTCACAAAGTGTTCCTGGTCATTATTCACCTGGGCTGGGGCAAACCCTCTGATCTCAGGATGACAGGGACAGTATTGAACTCCAGTCCTTGGGGCTGCAACCCTCTGCCCTCCTGCCCTCTTTGTAAATAAGGTTATTGCTGCTACTACTGCTTGGTTTGCCTGAAGAGACACAGAAATTCTTCAGGGAACAGAAAGATAGGACTAAGGAGAAGATCCTTTAAAAACTGTCCAAAGAAACCCAGCCCTATACCTGACCCAAATGTAATTATTTTATCCATATTGAATAACACGGATTGTTTTTCAGTTAAGAGTTTGAGTTTTTAAAGGGAAGGAAAAATACCAAAAGCATCTTTGAGTTCTGCTGTAGGTAGGGAAGTAAAGCTTTGAAATATTCTGGCATTAATCCTTTTCCAAATTAATTGCATATTCATCCTGTTGTAAAGATTTTACCATACATATATTCACAAAATCTACACAAACAAATTTTGTGTCTTTTTAAAGGAAGAGGAGCTTTGCTGTACATTTTTCTTATAGATTTTATTACTTGCATTTATAAACTGAACAATGTTTTTTCTGCTTTGTGCCTAATTCAAATCTGTGATTGTTCTAGAAAGGGACAGAAACCCTTTAGCTATTCAATTCAGCCTCTGATTGCTTGCTTGTTAAACCCCAGTCTTTCTAAACTGGGTGTCTATGAACAATTTGTTTTTTTGGTCATTCAATGCAAACATTTTCAAGTATTAATCCCTTCCCACTGATTGAGGAATTAGAGATGGGAAGACTTAGAAAATGCCCTCCATTTCCTAATAGAAGAAAAACCCTACATATTTTACTATCATTCATCAAAATTAGATAAATCCAAAGAGCCCTTTGAATTACCCAGAATAGGTCACACTTATTGCAAAATTGCCACTATTTCTTGGGGACAGCCTCCAGGGAGAGGCGAGTGTGATAGTGCCCGTGGCTGTTAAAAATATCTAAGATCTTGGTACAAGTTGCCCTTTCTTGGGACCTTTCCAAGATGATGTGGGCACAGTTGTTTCTGGGGCACATTAGTTTCCCCCAGTGCCCCAGTTGCAAGCCTGCTTGGTTGAGCTCCCTGCTCTCGCAGCCTGTACGATGTCTAAGTGGAAGGAGAAAGGAGAGCTGCTATGTGATGGAGCACTGCTGGACAGTGTTTTCTTTAGCAACAATTCTGATAGTCCCAAAGCCTGAGAGCTCTTTGTGCTAATCATATTACATCCAAGCCAAGGGAAATAGAAAAAAGAATTATTGATTCTTAGAAATTGATTATGAAAGTAAATTTTTTAACAAGGTGACCTCAGGAGATGCCTTTAGTAGAACAGGAAGCTTCTCGGGCTTTGTGTGTATATTAACAGACCACCTTAGTAGTTCTGAAGCTAGAAATCAACACCACCATTGTGAAAATGCAGTGCCCACCAATGGAATCAGCTTCCAAGGATCTCCTTTTCTAAAAGGCACATACCTAGACTTCCTAAGGTTGAAGGACAACTGAAAGCTCTTCCAGGTCTGCTTTTAAAAATAATTAGGCATGTAAACAAGATATGACATCTCATCTTAGATGCAAAGATGAGAATGAAAATCAAATCCAGGAAATAGTCATGAACCAAGGGATTTGGCAACAAGGCTTAGTGCTGTTCTGCTCATTGCTATCATCTCTGATAGTAAATAGTACAAACCAGCCTAAAAGCAAGCTCTTTCTTTTGTGTCAGGGGCCACGATATTCAGAGTATAGCTAATGGATGTCTGACAGTGGCCCAAAAGAAACTAACGCTGTAGGCAAAATCAGCTTTACTGTGCTTTAAAGACTTAAAATATTTTTGGCTTATTGTTCATGGCACTATATGTTTGTACTGGAGCTCTGAAGCCATCCGCACAAATGACAGCGAAGACAGAGCAATCATCTGAAAAATGAGAGCTGAAAACACTAGCTTTTGTCTAGGGGTAGAAGAGCAAAGATAAGATATAAACAGCAGAAAAGAGTATGAAATTTACAAATGAAAATGAGTTTATCCCAACTTTTTTGCTCTAAATGAAAATTCTGTTGGCAGAAGCTTTAAAGTATTAGCAAAGATACCACATTTAGAAATTTAAAATAAAAACAAATAGTTCTTTCTTACCCAAATATACCTAAACACAATAGGCAATAGATTTAGCATTACATAAAGCAGAAGCTTCCAAACCTGGCCGTATGAACCGATTCATTTGCTTTTCTCCTACACATAGAGAAAGAATGAACCTTATAAAAATTGTAGGAATCTAATCAGGTGTGGCTCATTAAAAACCTTATGTCCAATTTATTATAAGCACGACTCAGTTTTGAAAGTAGAAACAGCCAGACAGCTTCTAATGTTCCCATGAGAGAATGACTCTGCTCACCTACCAGGTAGTCAATGAAGAGCAACTTGGCTGACTCAGCTCTACAGGTGTTTTAAGACAACTAGATATATTCAAATTCAAATTCATAAAAAAAGGCAAATTAGGAAGGTATTATTTCCTCACAATAATATTTTGCACTTGCAAAAGAGTTCATCATAGGGTGAGCCTTGAGTTGTCACTTCCTTGGGTGGATTTTAAATGTAACTAAATGTTCATAAGTCCAATTTATGAAAACTTTTCAGGAATAGCTCTATTGTTCAAAGGGAGATGTTCCTATAGTTTAAAACTTTTCTACCCATTTTATCCTTTAATTATGTGCAAGCGATTCTCACGTCTGCGGGTATTCTGTAACCTGGAATTGTTTGCCATGGATAGATGTGATGAACTAACACATTCAGTTCTTCAGGGCAAAGGACCCCTCTGCAAATTTGAAATCATGTTAGGGATGTAGGCAAACCTAAGCCATTTGCAGGAATAGTGAATGGAATTGCGTGAGTAGAGAAACCCATAAAAAAAAATCCCCAGATGTCCAAATCCTTGATGGCTGAATACGAAACACTCTGTAAACGTTTTTCCACTAACGTTAACAAGTGGAGGAGGCTGCTGATTAACATCTGATGCCTTCTCTCACGGACCTCTCTTTGCTGACAGAGACAACAGGCAGGCAAACGGTGAGAGAGCAGGCAGTACAAGTCTTGGGAGCAGAGACACTCAGCAGACTGCATAATTAGCTCCTAAATAACAAGAAGAAGACCATAAACAAGACAGCAGCCAGAGGGGACTTTACTTCCATTTAGCAATGATTTCACCATGTCTACTGGGTGTCGACAAGACAAAGCACCTCGGCCTACATGGTTCCCTGGACTCTCTCCCCAGGCTTCTCAGAGCAGCCCTCAGAATCATCATCTCACAGTGGCTCCCTGAAGCCTCAGAGACTGTGAGGCTGCTGCACGGCCACGGAAAGGATGCCAGGCCCAGCTCAAGGCTGGACTCGTAGTTGAGTTTGATCTTGACTGTACTTTTCCCCTTCCCCATGTGTGAGGCCCCAACACCCCTTTTTCTGGCTGCTTATCAGTACCAACAGTTAGAACTGTAATTAATGGGACAACTTCTGTGGCCACAGCTTAAGTCTGCAAAGTGCTATATTAATGTAAGGGTTTTTTTTCAGGAGGGTTTAGAAAATGAAATAACTGTTCAAGTAGTGTCAGATGGACTGTGTCTTCTCATGAACTTCCAAGAGGGCTCACCCCCTTTATTCTATTCCACCTCCCCTACCTTCCTCCAAGAGCTCTGACAGCCTGAAGGGGAATGTGATGTTTGCAGCCAACACTGAAAAAAAAGTGGCAGACCTCTGCTATATGGCTGAATTACTGGGAGAATCCTTTTAAAAATATGATCCTGTCTTCTATGATCAAATTCAGTGCCACCTAGCTCTTCCCAGAGCCTCCTGGGTGACTCAGTAGCAGTCAATCTCTGTGCACAGGATTCATATATAAAGTCAAATTCTGCAATAGATATTACTCTTTTCCAAAGGTCATATATATGCGAAAAATTGAGGGCACCGAAAATAAAAAAGTAGTGGATTTAGAAGTATACTTGAAACTGCTTCATGTAACTGATATCACTGTTTCAGTACCAATTTGAGGTCTAATTTTGGACATCAATTTTGGGAATTTAGATTGAAAACTTGTACATTTGACTTTCAAAAACAGGATTGTACTGTGATTCCCAGCTCTCAAATTTTGCATTATGATGTTTTGATATAATTGCTTAGGGCTACATTGTCCTTGGCTTTTTAGCCAGACTAAAGCACTGTACAAATACAAAATTATTTTACTCTGTTCCTTCCTTAATGAGAGTTGACATGAATCAACCAGAATTTGATTATGTGTTGATTATTATGTTATTCACTCAACAGACTCCTGTGCTAATGTATGGCCTGTTCTGGGAAACTCTTTGGTGGTTATATGGTTCTGTGGTGATTCATAGTATACAAGGGGGGACCCCCCAAAACAGAAATTATCTTCTGGAGGGCAGGGCCTTTGCAGTACAGGCTTCCCCCACTAGGTGAGTGTTCTAGGAACCCATCTGCATCAGTGTACCATCTGGCATTGTTGTGAGAGGCTGCATTTGGCTTCAGTGAATTTTTTTTGAAGGCTCTTTCAACGTGTTTGCCCATTTTGAGTGCACCTGCCCACACCACACTGAGTGTTCAGCAGTTTTTGACCAAAAATGACATGACCCCTGTGCCCCACCCTCCCTAGTCACCCAATTTTCCCCCAGGGAACATTTTTTGTTGTTTTGCAGCTGAAAAAAGTCCTCAAAGGGAAACATTTTGTTGATGTGGAAGAAGTGAAACAAAAAACCGGCAGAAGCACTAGAAGGTATCAAAATCCACAAGTTCAAAAACCTTTTGAGCAGTGGAAGAAACATTTCAATAGGTGTATTGCATCAAATGGAGAGTACTTTGAGGGTGACTGAAGTTTAAACATGTAGAATAAATATACAATTTTAAAAATAAATTCCATTTTTAGGTGCCCCCTCATATTGTAAGTGATCCTCTGCAGTCATGGGTCTATAACTCTTTGTTTTTGAATATTTTCTATGTTCTTGCCAACATTCAGTTCTTCCTCCAAAACTATTTTTACCAAGTCCCATGAGATATGAAGTCACTTGTAAAGGTGTTAGGATAGAGAAGTATAGATGACATGAGTCTTCCTCATAAAGAATAGTGTTGATACTATGCATTTTACACCATATGGGACTAGTTTGCAAGGCAGGGAAAGAGAAACATTGATTTTTCCAATTATAAATTAATTCAGATTAATGACATATTGAATTTACCAATCATTTATATCTTAATGTAAAAGTTTTAAAATAATAGCTTCAGTTATGTGTATTTTTTTAAAGATTTCATTTATTTACTTTTAGAGAGAGGGGAAAGGAGGGAGAGAGGGGGGGAGAAATATCAGTGTGTGGTTACCTCTCACATGCCGCCAACCAGGAAACCTGGTCCATAACTCAGGCATATGCCCTGACGAGGAATTGAACCAGCGACCCTTTGATTCACAGGCCGGCACTCAGCCCACTGGGCCACACCACCCAAGGCAATTATGTGTATTTTTAATAGGCACTTTTACTTCACTTACTATGTGTTTGGCACTATTATAAGTGTTTCCTAAATTGGTATTAGCTAATCTCATAATAAGAGTATGCAGCTGCAATACTCAGGAGAATTTTCCCTCAACTTTTAAAAAAATGTCACAGCACACATTTTATAGAGCATAATAAATATTAGAGTAAACTTCTGAGACTTTCCATGGCTGGAAACCACTGCCCTTGGACCCCACCTTGTCACCCTAAGGACTGAAAAAAGAAACCACTCCAAACACCTGTAACCTATTTCTGGCACATTGGTTGCAGTGTCTGACTTAAGAAGCTGAGATTTAATTTGGCGATGATATAAGATAAGGAATGTTGGAGCATGAAGTATTGCAGGGGTGTCCAACCTGCACCCCACAGGCCACATGCAACCCAGAATGACTGTAAATGGGACACAAGACAAAATTGTAAATTTGCTTAAAACATTATGAGATTTTTTGTGGTGACGTGTTACAATATATTTAATGTGTTGCCCAAGACAACTCTTCTTCCTCCAGTGTGGCACAGAATCGCCAGAAGGTTGGAGAGTTGGAAGGCTTTGGACAACCAGGGGGTAGCAAGAAGTCTTGGAACCTTTAAACTGCCTGAATATGAACTGGATATGAAACTAGAGGACTTTTCTTCATCTATTGTTAGTGTTACACATCAAATTTAAAAACCATATGGTTCTGGTACTTAGAATCTATCATTTATGATACTATATAAAGCCTGCGTTTTAAATGCATATCTACTATGTAGTTTTGATCTATTGTCAACTTCTCCTTCAGATGAACCAATGACTTTTCTGGTAATTCTCCTGGGGATGTCTTGATCTCGTTTGTGATCACTTGGGCAACACTGGCTGCTTTCATCAGTTTAGTCTAAAGTCTTTTAAACTTCCAGAGTTTCATCAATGAAATAAGTGCTTATTTTGCACTGGGAATTTCAGTTTCTGAATAAACATTGTAGTAACTCACTATTTCTGAATAAAAATGGTTGAAAGATGATTTTGATGGGATGCAATGTGAGAAGGTCTGTATTCTTTTAAAGTTAGTAATGCTGTTGTTTACATATATGACATTTTATTCTACTTGAAAGTGTTTTCTAATAATTTATTAGTTTCACTCAGTTGAATGCATTTACTCTTCAATCTCCATGGTTCTAATTTTAGGTACATTCTTCTATTTTCAAGCAATTAATTGTTGTTATATCAGAATCTTTCATTTCTGTTTTAATTGATTTAATTCTTTGGCCCAAGAAGCCAGAAATCATTTTCAAACAAATTACTTTTTAAAAACCCATCAGGCAATTGCAATTACCTGCTATTTACAAATACAGATACTAGAGTCACCTGAGAATTTTAAGGACATATACAAATACATAGCAAATCTGGGGATTAAAGTTTTCTAGCCACTGTGATATTCTCCTTAAAGGATAAACAGATAGGTGGGAAAAGTAAGTGAAGACTAGAGGGAAGAGAAATAGTCCAATGGAATTCTTTCAAACTAAACCAATGCATTGAAAATGCCCTCAGTCTCACTGAATGCATATCTGACCTTGCAGAATAACTGAGCTTAAGTGCAGAATTTAGAATACAGAGGATCTTCCACTTTTGGCAGGTTAGACTACAAAAGTCCGGCACATCCTTTTGTCCATACATCCATAGATTGGACATTTAGCTGGTTAAGAGTAGAGCTTCTTCAAGTGCTCGTCAATAGATTAATGGATAAAGAAGTTGTGGTACATACATACAGTGGAATATTACTCAGCCATAAAAATGAAATCTTGCCATTTGTAACAACATGGATGGACCTATTGGGTATTATGCTAAGTGAAATAAGTTAGAGAAAAACAAATCCCATATGATTTCACTTATATGTGAAATCTAAAATACAAAATAAAAGAACAAACAAAACATAAACAAACTGATCAGAGAGCATACACAGTTGCTGGATGGGAGGAAGTTGGGAGATGTGGGAAAAAGGAGGAATCAAGATATATAAATTGTCAGTTATAAAAATTATAAAAACAGGGTTGTAAAGTACAACATAGGGAATATAGTCAATAATATTGTAATAACTATGTGTGGTGTCAGATGGGTACAGACACCATATGTAGTTGTTGGGTTGATCACTTTGTAAGTTACATAACTGTCTAATCACTATGTTATGCACCTGAAACTAATGTAATATTATACATCAACTATACTTGAAAAAATAACTTTTTAATTAATTTTAAAAAGAGTAGAAGTTATGAAGTTAGAGTGTCTGGGTTCAAACCCCAGCTTACCACTTTGTCACCTTGCACAAGTTACTTAGCCTCTCTTTACTCTAGCCTTCTCCATTTGTAACATTTTGAGAGTTCATAAGAAACTGTGCATAGAGGGCAGTGGGTCAACCATTGAAAACTTAGAAACTAATCCTTCTCAGCTTTCCATATTATCTTCAATATCAGTTCCCAAAATAACCAGTTGCCTACTCTGAAAAATCTGTTGGCAAAGTTGCCTTCCACCTGTGTCATGGGGTATTTCTGTGACCACACCCCTACCCTTGTTGTCTCCACCACTGTCTGACCTTGAGCAAATACCAAAGAGGAACTTGGAACTTCGGAATCTTCTACTGCTCATGGCAAAATATTATTGGGAGCACTTTTATCATGGTTTGGTTCTAAAAAAAATTTCCAGGCATTCTACTGCACTTGCATTAGAATATTAGGGATCCTATATTGGTTCTAATACTGAGGCCACACACAGAGTTTTTCCAACTGTCACTCACTTTCTTGTTTTTTATCTTAAAAAAAGGTCAATATCTCCAACTTGGAATAACCTCTAGGACCACATTCAAATGCTGCCAAAAAGCCAGTCCTACCCCTATTTCTTGGCTTTAAAATGACCAGGAGCCTAATTCACCCACCACCTTTGCCCACTCATCAAAATGTTTGTGGTGCCCAGTGCAGAGCATGGAGAAGTCTTCTTATATTTGCTCACAACTATTTTCTTCCACTATAGAGACATAGAAGTGTAAAAAACACTACACTCTTATTGAAGAAATGTATATGCTCTACCCTTTCCTCAGCCCAGCGTTTAGTTGCCAAATGTTGCTTTTAGTGACCCTATCATTAAGGGAGAGGGCCATATTCCAACTGCATTTCTCCTTGTCCTTTATAAATAGTGATTAAGTCTAGTTAAAAGCCACACTATTAATGCTATTCTACAGGCACAGAATAGTTACCTAATGACCGTAGGTAACAAGATATTGATAGGAAAACTTTCTCCACATGCCAAACAATCAACTTACAAATTTCAAGGCATGAAAATTACCTTTAGACTAGATTCAACCTTAAAGATGCAGTGTTTATTGCTTAAATTTCCAGCGAGGTCAACAGTTGATTTTCCTTTGAGGTTGGCAGTCCTAGATATGGACCAAGAGTACACCACCTGTCTGTATCTCAACAAGTTGTGACATAGAACTGACCATGTGGTTTTATCATTTTACTTAGAATGGCTTTCTACTGTTAATGGATCTGGAAAACACCCACCCATCTTTCAAGATTCAACTCAAGCATCTCCAACCCTGCAAAGATTTTGACTGCTCTCCACCCAACCCCACTAGACAGACTTGACTAATCCCCCCATTATACCCTCATCGTACTCTGTTCATCTATAACATTTTATTGCTTTTACTACACTATTGTGGTGTGCCCTAGAATATGAACTCTACAATGTCATAGGCTGCACCTTAACTGCCTTTGGTGTCTTCAGAACTTAACATAGATCTCAATAGTGTGCATTAATAAATATTACATAAAATTCCATTATTCTCATACTTTCCATTACTGTATAAAATAAAAACATCTCTTTCTGATATATAACCTCTCATCATACAGATACCTTTTTTAGCATTTAAAAGTTCAATCTCTACTGTTTTTATTTCCAGAAGTTCAATTCTTTCAAAATCTATGTAGTCTCAAATTTATTATGTTGAAGACTTCAGTAGCTAGTTTTCATTTGTTTTTATGTCTTTACTCTCCTTCATGGTGATTCATTTCCTCATGTGGTTTGTAATTTTTTAATTTGTAAACTCATCATCTGCAAATCTTACTTTTCCCTGGAGATCCTGATTGCTCTAAATGTGGAGAAAAAAATAAAACACTTTGAGTCCTTTCAGATGTATTTTCACTAGGGATTTGAAGTCATTCAATAGTCCCAAATCAGCTTCTAATGCTAATTTCATGGTTTAAGTTTTCCATGCCACTCTAAGTAGAATAAATTCAGGCTCTATACCTACATTTGGCACAACCAGATGTGGCTTTAAGTTTCTCTTAAGCAAAACTTTCCCCTTCCCCCAAGGCCTTGGATAAATAGTGAGCTTTATTTGTTTCTCTGAGCTGGTGGGAACATTTTTTGAGATCTCTTTAGACAAATGGTCTAGCTTTTGAAGATCCCACACTTTGTGCACAGAGTTCTTCTTCAGGCCCCCAACCTCACACAGATCCAAGGCCACGTCTCTGGTTCTCAACACCTGGACTCCAGGTGCATACCAGATCTGAAACCCACTCAGGAAACTGGTATCAGCTCCTACTCACTACTCTAGTTTTGGTTCTGTCACTTATCATTTCCTTTTCCTTTTTTGGCTAGGCTATGTACTAAATGATTGGTGGAGAAATACTTTTTTGGCACCTGAATTTGCACCCTTGTATTCTTAGTCTTCCATGTTGCTGAAAGTCCCATTTTAGATTTTAAGAATATCTTCACATGCTTTCTTAAATGATCTACCTAATAACTCTCAAAAAAGATTAGTCAGGTCCTCTTACTTCTGTAGCTTCTTGGATTTAGGTAACTTCTGTTACCTAAACTTCTGTAGATTTAAAATAGTTCAAGACACTTGCCTCAGTGTTCATGGATAATAAGTTGCCTTGCCAGTTTGAAAAACTCAGGTTTTCTAGTTTTAGCCTAATGCTGTGCAAACTGAGTCCAAGGATTCAATCAATACCTAGGGAAGGTAAAGGTGGCTTTTCGGTAGGTAGTCCTAAAAAGTACCATCAACTTACCCTTTTGTGGGCTCTGAACCTAGGTTTATTCCCTTGGATCCTACCTTGCTCCCCTCCTCTCTCTTATATCTTCATCTTTTTTTCAACATCTATTATTCTCAAATATATTAAGCAATCTTTTCCACACAGGTATTTTTTAACCTGTGTTTCAAACCCCATGAAATTACCCAAAGCCACATTTGTCCACTTGGAATCATTCTCCTTTGCTTAATTACAGGGAAGGTGTTCATCTTCACCCTGCACATCCTATACATTCTGCTTTAACTCCATCCTTTTGCACTTACGCATCATTCCCCAACCCAGTGAATAGAGGTAATTAGGAATACAGGCCAAATTTAAACTGCAAGAGAATGATTTAAAGACCTGTGGGTCTACTGAAAAATTACATGCTCATCGCAGAAATTGTGTACATTTTTTGTCCTTTTGTCCCATATTAGTATATGCTAGACTTTCCATCACATGAAAACTATCTCTAAATACAGTGTGTTCTGAGATGTCTGAGTTCCATGTAAAAATAACAATCCCACATATGGAAGATAGTCATGCTATTCACTTGGAATTGGCCCCTTTCAACACACCCAGTCCAGGGGCCATAGGTACCCTTAAAAAGCCAAAATGAGGATCAGAATCCTAAATCAGAGCATTCACTTAGCTCACCTACCTCCTTCTACTTCAAATCTTTTCTCTCATTGAAACCTCTTGGATCCTGAAATATTTGACTTTGCATCTTGGACTTTTTTAAAGACTTGTTTGGATTTACTGAGTTGCCTCCACCCATTCTCCTTGGCACTGACTACAATCTGTTTGGAAACATGTTCTGGAAGTTTCTGTGACCTTGAAAACCTCAAGAGAGTGTAAGAAGCACTCTGTTAGCTGAAACTCAAAGGGCCCCACTCCCATCTTCTATACAGTGAGGGGGATGAACCTTTTTAACTTTTGAACACTAAAGAAATACTAATAGGATAGTGCAAAAGTAGATATAAATCCTACACCAAAACATTTTATTACACATTCTGAATATACTGAGAATAAATGGTATATCAACACACTAGATTGAGGGAAATTCTGTGCCCACCTTCACCCCCCAAAAATAACTCCTAAAGCCAATCAAAAGTCTTACTAGCTTCAAATTTTATTACAAGCAGAGAAAAAAGAAAATATTTATAGATAGAAATGAGAAGAATAGGCACTCCTGAGCATTAGCTTCAAAGCCTCTTGTTAATTAGTCAGCCTTTGTCGCCTCCTTACCTTAGGTCAGTGTACACAAGGAAAATCTATTTAGAAACACTTGTTTTTCTAGGATTTCTTATGCTAGTAAAAGATGTTTGTGCTAAAATTAAATGTTAAAGGTTATCTTCTTGTTGAAGATGACACTTGTCACAGTGTGGTTGCCAGCAACCCAGAAGAATTAAAGCAAATAGTTTCATATTATCATGTCTGAGACGTATTACATTAGTGTCACAGTGCATTGGGTTAAACATTTCTAGTAGCTTTTTAATTGTTGTTCAGTTACAGTTTTCCCCATTTCCTCCCATTACTCTCTCCCGCTACCCACCACCACCTCCCACATTCAATCCTCCCCCCACCACATTGTCTTTGTCCGTGGGTCCTTCATACATGTTCCTTGATGACCCTTCCCCTTCTTTGCCCCGTTACATCCGTCCCCCACATCTGGTTACTGTCAATTTGTTCTTTATTTCCTGGTTCTATAAATGGAACCTAATCAACAGAACAAACAAGTGGGTTAAATATTTGTAGCATGTTATAGCTCTATTGTCCCTTCCTGCTGATGGGCTGCAAAAGAAAAGAAAAAAACCTAAGTCACTCAGCTGTGATCTGAAGAAATGTTAGGATAGGAAGCTATTCTTTTAGCCCAATATTATTATTATTTTACTAGTGAAAAGCATTCAAAACAGTTAAATTAAGCAATTGACAATGTAACTGTTGACAATGCAGTGTTCAGGGAGCAAATGTGACTTCGATGATTTGCTGTCCTAATTTCACAAATGTTCTCACATATCTCCTTCATATAGAAAGGGTTAAGGAAGCCAGCTTGAAGCACAGAGGTTGTTTTTCTTCTCCTTGGTTTCTATAGAGAGCTCTTGTCTTCTATAATTTGACTTCTTTGGGGGCTCTCTGAGTCTGGTCAGTCAGTGCAGTTTGAGGACCTGGTGCTTGTGTGGAGAGAAAATGTTGCAGAACATGACAATCTGGAAGGTCACAGAACATGACAATCTCATCCAGCAGGAGTCCACTTATGTGCCTCTACTGGGGGCAGTGAAGGATATTGTTGGTGAATGTTAGCACGGCTGTTGCTGAAATCAAATGTTTTCTTCGAGATATAATGTTGCTTTATTCTGGGACTCTGCAGGGTTCCTGTGGCATTGAGCTTTGTTTGAAAATCCAAACAATTCTCCAATGGCAAGCTTGGCTGTTCTAAAAAAATAATCAATTAAAAACCTAAGTGCTTTTGGTACTATAAAAGCAAGTCACAAATGTCCCATTTTGCACCTGAAAACAAGAAGAGAGATTTAATGTTATTTTAGTATCAAGGACAGCTCTCACTTAATGGGGTGAATTCTTTCCACAAAGAAACTATAAGGAATGGAAAATGCCAAGGTTTATCATTGTGTTAGCTGCAGGTTAAGCTAAATAATGTGTTCTAAATATTTATTGTATAATTGGTTTGATTTTATTGCTTTTTAGAGGCTGCAGAGATGTTGAGAGAAAGGCATTTAACTTTCTTCAGAAGCTGTAGCCCTACCAGTTATGTCAGTGTTTTCACTGCTTGGTTGCACTGATTTCCCAGAGAGATTTTCCCCAAGTGTACTATGTTTTGTCCTTATTTATGCATTGGATATATCATCCTCATCTACCTGTCTCATTCACCGCTGCACCAGCTCTATCAGTATCTTGAAATAACATTACCCACAGAGTACACTCATATTTCTGTAGTCTGCTCTAGGTGTGAATGGTCAGAAACATTCTTCTCCTCCAGAAATAATCAGTTTTGCCTGGAAAGAGAAACAAAGGAAAAAGGCCCTGAGTTGTACATTCTTATCAAGTCTTGCTCCTTCTGTAAGAGGTGAGGATGCTATGGAACACTGGGAAAATTATAGCCCTTCCCCAAAGCAGGAAATGTGGCTCTGAAAACACCCAAAAAGCAGGGCCTCTCTACGGCCTTTGCAGAGTCCACCTCTGTTTTCTCACAAGGTAGAGAGAAAGGCAACAACAATAACAACAGCTGACACTTACTGAGTGTAGAACCAGGCATTGTAAGTGTTTTAAGTATATTAACTCATCGAATCCTCACAACAACCTGTCTACAGATAAAGGAACTGATGCATGGAGAAATTTGACATGTGTCCAAGGCTACAGAACTGGCAACAGCAAAATAGGAATTTGAGGCCAATCAGTATGCCCCATGCTCATTACTCTTCTACTCTTACTGAATCTGCATTGAATGTCAATGTCATGCAGGACACACAGGTACTAAAAAGAAGGAGCTAGTATTTTGAAAACACACACCAAGTCCTAGACACTGTGATAAATGGCAGTGTTAAGAAAAAAAGATAAAGACCTTTACCCCTAAAAGCAGCTAACAAAATAAGTTAGGTGGAATAGAATATTGTCATGATTGTTATTGGCATTTTCTGTGTGGATGTATGTGTATGTGTGTGTTTGCATGTTTAAAACAGAAAGACATGGTCCGGTTCTTGTCCGGTTTGTTTTCCAGTAGTCTCAGCTTTTACTTCATGATGGTATCTGAAGTAACAGGTGATAGTTGACATTACAATCAGCTTTATACTCACAGGGAGACCTTCCTTGCCTCCTTTCTCATAATATTGCATACTTGTTTGCATATATCTTCGTAAGTGATGGATATGTTGCTCTTCCTTAGACCTGTTATTTTTGATTCCTGTAGATTTTCTTATTATCCTTTAATCCATTTCTTTCCAAGTGTTTGTTTACTTTTTTCCCCTCAGCCCACCTCTTGGTTGTTGCTTCTAGATATCACTTTAGTCACTATCAGGAAAGTTGTTTTCAGGCTGTGCTGAATATTTGAGTTCAGACTTTCGATCCAGAAGATCTCAGATACCACGATCAGTTACTCTGCCATTGAATCACTGAGTTGTGTCACGACCCGCAATCACTTCATCAGGATGAGTGACCTGAAGGTGGAGTTCAGATGAAGAGCCCTGGGAAGAGGGAAATTGAGATCTAAGACCAGGGAAAAGAATACATTGGAGTAAAAATCACCAGATGATCTAGGAGACTGGGGAGATTCTCTCAGTGAAGGTAAACAGGATGATGGAAAGTTCCTGCTGGTGAAAGAAGCCTATTGTGTCCCCTTCCATGATAATGAAACATACTAAGGGACCACTGTGACCCCTTTGACTTTACTCAGAGTCCCAGGACCTCTAAATAGGAGAAAGAAGCAGATACTACTAAGGAAGCAGGGCTGACTACTTAACTGCAGTGCCTCACACAAAATGAAGATGCAATTCCCCTTGATAAGAAGTTATTAACAATTTTAAGGCCATGACAACAAAGCATTATACCAAGAATGGGGCCCTTCTAAGCATAGGACCCTGTACAGCTTCACAGGTCATGTGTCCATGGAAACAGCCCAGCTAGGAAGTTGCTATGAAAAGAGAGAAGGTCTCTCTTGCTGGAGAACTGTTTATTTCACAGTTATTAATTGGGTTTTCCCTGTGGGCCCAATATAAGAGAAGACATGTGATAATCATAGAAAAGCTGTTGGAGAACTGGAGGAAAAAATATAAATTTTACAAGCACTTGTCAGACACAAAAAAGTCTGTGATAAAGTTGTATGAGCAGTTAATAATCTCCCCAGCAGTAGAAAGCTATTGTCTATCTTTGTGTGTGTGTATTTGGAGATAACACCATATTGGAAGATATCAGCCTTGAGGTTACTGAGTTAAGTTCAATAGTAGTAAAAGAGAGAAGAAAGAAAGAAAGAAAGAAAGAAAGGAGGGAAGGAGGGAAGGAGGGAGGGAGGGAGGGAGGGAGGGAGAGAAAGGCATAATTTTGAGAGACTAGATCAAAAGGAAGAGAAAGTTGCTGGAGAAATGAGAAAGAAAGGGTGCAAATGTGTTTGTATCATGTGCACATGGGTTTTGTGGGAGAGGGAGGAAAAGAAAAAGAGAACTATGAAAAATGTAGATTTATAATGGAAAATTACTACAGGTTAAAGAATCAAAACAAATATTTAACTGAAAATGCTATATTCCTAGGAAGAAAAGTGGTTGATCAGTTGAGTGCATGGGAGCAAAGGAAGAACTCTGATTAATCAGCTTGAAAATACTTAAATTAGTGACTAATGAAAAACAAATTTGCTTTTTTCTCTCCTCATTAATTTGTATTATGTGAGGGAAATTACACTGACAATAAACATTAGAGAGCTGAACATTTTGTTAAAACAGAAGATACAACTGTATTATTAAATAAATACACAGCAGTCCCTCTCCAATTAGTTACTGTTTATAAAGTGCAGTGAGACTCCTAGATGAAGGGTGCTGTAAGATTGTATATTATTATAGTTCTGATTATGGCTAAAATGACCAAAAATGAAAAAACATACCCATGTTCCACAGGAATGCATGTGTGAGAAAGCTACCATATAAAGAAAAAAAAGAATACAGATGGTTGCTTCCTTGTTCAAAGGGTCTGAAAATCTCCGGGGGAATGGCAAACGCATATGCACGATGAATCTCTGTGGACTGTGTTCTGGGGTCAGTTAAGGCCAGAAGAGGTCAGAGAGAACTGGTTAACAACTGTTCTTCACAGTGGAATTTTTCTGCCTCCTGCACAGTACCAGAATAAAACTGACAGGGATTCTGATAAATGTACCAAGAGGACAGAAAATCCTGCCAGTGTCTGCTGAATTGGGCTGTGTCCACTGGGCTGCTGGTCATTTGGGGAGACTCAAAATGGAAACTCCTATAGACTCCTAGAACCTGAGCCTTGAAAGACCTTGCAAAGAGTCTGGCCTTGGAAAGACACCGAGACTTCCTGGAATGGGTTCTAAGAGTAAACTTCAAAAATAAAGCAGCAAGAGGAGCTAGGTGAGTGGGGTGCAGAATATAAACACAGGCTGGTAGAGAGGCTCCCAGAGCAAGTGGACAGGAAGACATTTTACCCTTGAAAAAAGGTATGAGTTGGGGATTGTTCTGCGTGTGTGTGAGAGCATGTGTGTGTGTGAGCTGTGGAGTTCTGGCAGGAGCTTGCCTTCCTTGGAAATTTGGCCTAAGGACAACATGAGAGAATATTTGACCTATTCATTTCTCTAAGAAAAAAAAAAATGGAAACCAAGAAAGTAAAGCATAGAGTTGAATGTGGAGGGAGAGCCAGTCGGGGTATTTGTAGAGCCATGAGTTCAGCAGTTGTCAACAACCAAGACAAGGAATCGATAACCAGGACTTTCGAAGGGCTAAATAATTTCATACTGATAGCTTCAGGGTCACAAGGCAACATGAAGTTATTGGTCATGTGGTTGTCCCCTAACCCTTTCTCTTTGCATTTGTGTAAAACGGCTCCCTTTGGCTGGCCTGAGCCTGTGCTATTTTTGCATTAGAAAACATGGTCACAATTATCATGAACTGCTTCATTTCTGATTAACACTTGGCATGGCTCCAAGCACAGCAGTCAGACACTGATGGGCTTTAATACACCAGGTGGCAGAGTGAGCAGGCTGGACTTTCACAGGTAGCCATGCCCAGGCCGTGGCACCGCACAGTGGGCTGGCCTTTGGGTGTCCCCTGGGCATCAAAAAACAGAAATGTATCCCTAGTGCCATCTGATGCTCAAACTGAAAATGTGAAGGAGGAGGCTATTAAAAATGGAGTTGGGAAAGGGAATCAGAGAGCAAAGTATAAAGGATATTGGAAAGGCAAGTAAAGATGGAGATACGCCATACAACTTGGTAACCCTTTTGTTCTCATTTGTCTGAAATTTCATAATATTATAATCTCCTGGGGAATAGGGAGAAAAAATACTAAAAAGCATGAGAAAAGCAAAAAAAAGTCAGAAATTTGAAAATAGTTAATATTTAATGTGTACGTTCTATAAGCCAGACACTTGGCTAAGAACTTCATATGAATTTTATTCTGGATTTCTTATCACAGCCTCATGAGAATAGATCTTTAATAACAAAGTACCTTGGAGATAGATACTAATCTCCTCTCCTTTCTGCCGATTAGGAAGCTGGTGCTAAAAGAAAGTCAGTCACTTGCCCCAGGATGGACAACCAGACAAGCAAACCTGAATCTGTCTAACACTGGAGTCCTCACTGCCACCATGAGGCTGCACTATCTCCTCCAAATAGACTGGAGAAGGGTTTGAAGAGTCACTAGTTAAAACGGACCAGAGGGAAAAGCATTAGAAGGTAAATGTTCTCAGTCTCTAAGAGTTTTAGAAGAGATTGCAGATAATGTGAGATATTATTCATCAATAACAAAGGATTCCATAATTGTTCAAAGCAAACTCATAGAGAAACTATCTTCCAGTTCAATATGTATTCCTCCACATAGTGGAAATAACAAGCTTTGTTGAATGACACTTTTACTTAACATAAGAGGGAATATAATTAAGTAGAATTGTCTCCTCCCAAGTTGGGCCATAGCCATTGATGGAAATAGGGAGCATCTTTCTTTAAACACGATTCTTTCTTGAGTCATCCCTATGTGAATCATATAGCTTCATCTTTAGAAACTTAATTCAATGTATAGTTCACTTTCCTGGCAGCATGAAACATTCATGAAGGATGTTAATCATTTTTTATTCTTTGCCCTTTATGCTTTGAAATGGAGAAGAGTGTGTTAAGTATTTGGAAAAGTGCCTGAAAGAGAGGCCTTAAGTGATGTTAGTCTTCCTACCCTGCTTTTCCTCATCATTCTTCTGATCCAGGAGTCTCCAAAGATTCTTTTTTGACAGAGTGAAAGAGAGAGAGTGAAAAATTTGAGAATGTGCCATTGGCCATTGGAGTGGCTACTGGATACTATGGCCCACCTCTCAGATCCCCTCCTCAGGGCTATGCACATAATGCCCTGCTGTTGGAAATATGGGTTGCTGATGTAACGGTTGCATCCTTCACTGGCAATTGCCTTCAGCTAGAGGGAACTGACTCATTCAAGGTATGTTCCTCCCAGGGGATGGCCCATGGCTAATGACTGGCCAGTGTGGAGGTAGGAAAACCAGTGCCTTCACCTTAATTCAGGATAACTCCAAAGGGTGTTCCCAGCTCCAGAGTTGGCAGTAGGATCTACCGAGGCCTCAGCCACAAACATATCACAGGACACCTTATCCTTCTGCCTGATCCTGCCTCTTCTCTTCCTGGCAGGTCTATCTCCCAAGAACCCTCTCATTCAAACTTATGAATACAACTCTTCACCTCAGAGTCTGTTTCAAGTGAATCCAATCTAAGACAAGCCTTGAATATATTGTTATAATGCATACTGCATATAAATGTTGAATATACACATACTTCATTCAAATATTTCGCTATAAAACATTCACAAAATAGAAATTTAAAATAAATATGAAAAATGTCTACAAATTGAAGTTAATTTTTTCTTTCCATATCTCAAGGAATTGTTTGTGTAACCTCTCCATTCAAATTTATACATACACGGAGGATACCGGTCTTGTTCAATTAATAAGTGAAGGGTTCTATCATAAGTGTCACAGAAAATGTAAACATGACCTTACAGTGTGGTTTGGAAGAAATAACCAATGTGCAGAACTACAGAAATGCATAGGGAAGCACCAAGGCATGTGTGTAATAACACATAAGAGATAGAGACACCAAATACCATAGGGTATCCATTGAAGCTGAGGCCGCAGTTGGGAAATTAGAATGTTTCCTGGAGGAAGTAAGGTGAAAAAGGATTGTAGTATTTCTAAAAGAAAGAATAAGGATGAAGAGTAGTCATTTCAAGAAGAAAAGAAGATAGGCAAGGAAAATGCACAGTAATTTTGGAAAGTGAAAACCAGAGAATCTTTAGGCACATAGGTTTCTGTGGAAAAGAAGTAGAAGATAAGGCTGGAAAGGTGAGGGAGGCAGTCTACGTGGTGAGGACACTCTGGATACAAGGCTAAATGGTGAGGGCTGTGGCATGCTGGCAATGAGGAGCCAGAAGAAGGTTTGGATGAGATGAGTGAAAGTCTTTCAGGGACATCAGTCTGGTAGCAATATGCAAACAAAGTGCATAGAAATTGTACCCAGAGTACAGGGAATTTAGCACTAAACGTAAAATAGATTAAAAACAGATCAAGGAAGAACTAGGAGACATGAGTGAGAAGAGACAGAAAAATATTCATAGAAAAGATGTCACAGAAAATGTATATCATCGGTAGAACAAGGAAAAACACCAGAGAACTGGGTTTTGTACTACAATGACTTACAGGTTATGATGCTAATACCAAATATGAGGACATCAGGAGGGACTAACTCTGAAGAAAATGATGTCTTTATTATAACATTTCATGTTTAGGGTGATCACATGACATCTAGGTGGAAATATTTAATAGTTATACATTGCAGGGCTGGGGTCAAGAGAAAGGATACAACTGGACATGTAAATCTCAAAGCCATTTGCCTAGTAATCCTATTTGAGTTCTTTGGAAGGGATGAGTCTCTCAGAGAGATCCACACAGAGCCAGAGTTTCAGAGAATGGAAGATGGATATGGATAGATCTGAGGTGGGGAAGGGGAGTTAGAGGGTGAGAAGGAAGACACTCTCAAGACAAGGGCAAGAATAATAAAAAACAATTATCAAGGTAGTGAAACTGATGGGAAGTCCAAGAAGAATAAACAGAAACCATCAGGAGGGTGACAAAGAGATTATGATAATCTTTAAGAGAATAATTTCAATTCATCTGGGGAGAGGAAAAAGATGGGTGTTGTGAGTTATATACAGCTTTATTTTTAAGTTTAGCTATGAATATAGTGTGAGAGAATGTTGTGGTGAGAGAGAGTGATAGATACATAAATAAAGGCACTTTCAAGGCAGGGAAAACTCAGGTAGGGAAAACATGTACAAAGAAGAGGGAAGACAGTGCTAGAGGTTGAAAGGGTGGTGGGTCATTCAAGTACGAGGCAAGATCACCCAGAGCATGGAGGAAAGGAGGGTGCCTTGAAAACAAAGGTCTAAATTCTCTGAGTCAACAGACAAAAAAGAACATGGGTGGAGAGATTAGTACTGCAAATCTGGTCTGAGTTTGCCCATTTTTTGTTGCCCACAGATTTTGCTGTCTTGGGGATAGAGCTACCACTATATACACACACACATATATATATACAAACATATATGCCTCAAAGAGTCCAGCTCCCACCAGAACCTAAGCAATTCTAAAAGGGGGAGTGTTTTGGCAGCTTGGTATAGAAGAAGAGAAATTAGATTTCTGGCTCCCTGAGTGTCCTCCATTTAAAGACACTGTTGTCAACCTCCATCTGGTATAAATGCCACCCTCTTTCCCTATGGTCCTTCAACCCTGCTAAAGTCCTGAGACCCTGGCTTAGGAAATAAAGGAATATTTGTCTTCCTCCTGTACTTCAGAGAGTGCCAAGCTAATTCTGTTCTGATACGGCGAGGATCCAGTTCCTGAGGTCTGAATGGGTTAAATATCTTCTCTAATAAACACTGTGTAGCCACACACAATATACCAGAATTTTCACTAGAAGGGAGTCAATAGGTTTTGTATCTGTAAGGCTGTCTAAGCACACTTTTCCTATATTCCACTCCCAAATATGGTTGGGACAGGCTAGAATAGCCTGTGGAAGAATCAAGTCCAGAGATCCAGACAAAGCAAATGGATATATGACAGAGAATGTTCTGATAATAAGAAGCCATCTGATGGAAAAGACAAGAAAAAGAATAGAGCTATGGAGCAGAACAATAGATTTAAATCCTAAGTCTTTGACTTCGTAGCTGAGTGGCCTTGAGCCAATAACTTGCCTGCTTCACATTTCAGTTTCTTTATTTGTAACAAAGGCTTAATAATGTTTAATCTCCCTGATAAGTTGTTCTGAGCGTTGTAAGGAAGAACACCTGGCACATAGTGGATGCTCAGTAATTATTGGGGAGGGGGAGCAGGGGACCAAAGAAAAAAGATGAAAGAACTGCAAAAGAAAATTTCTTCAGTTCTTCAGTGATATTCTGCTGGCTGGAACAAGAAAGCCAGAGGAAAGCAAAGAAAGATCATGTTTTCCACAAAAGTAAGAGTGGGTAAACAAAAATTTGATGTAAGAGATAAGAAAAAAAAGTCAATGACAAGTCCAGAAGAATGGAAAAATATTCCCAAAGATTGTCATAGCAGCAAATACTAAAATATGATTGGAGGTTCTGAGAACTCTGGCGAGACTGCTTTTAAATAATTTGGAGCTATTAAATTATTTGTAAATGGTTGAAACAACAAAAACATTTTGGTGCTTTTGTTTATACACATCTGCCAACGTCTCCACAACTTCCTGAAGGAGGACAGGATGCAGGCAGGGAGGTTCTGAGAGGAAGATTACAGTTTTCCAGATGTGTGGCCCCCAAGGCCCAAAAAGACAATATAGCCATGAACATGGGGAGACAGGGAGTAGAGTGAAATTGATTCAAGTTAAAGAATCTATCATGGTTATGAACCTCAAAGAACCTGGGAGAGACAATGAGTCATCACATCCTGCTTCATATGCACAGAAAATCGGAAACAAAATCTGTTCAGCAGTGGAAACTGGCTGCTGACCTGGAGAATCATGAAGTGAGGTATGCTTCAGAAAGCAACTGAGATTATTCTCCAAAAATCAGGCACAGGCAAGGAGAGGCAATTACCTTTTTCTATGGCCTCCAGAGTGTCCTGTGAATTTTTTGACTAACTTATGCTTGTAATTCACTGAAAACACTGTTAATTATTTCACTTATTAATTGATGAAAGACATCATAGCCCCAACAGTGGGCATTGCTTAAAACTCACACAGGCACACAGACATACACCAAACTGCATATCATCCGCATGCTAGAACTATGCGTTGGAAAGATGGAGCAGGAATTTGGAACACAAAGAGGAAACAGAACAAAGAACTTTCTTCCTTTTTCTCACACCATATCCCTTCTTCCTCATTCAAGAGGATTTTCTATCCTGACTGTAACATGGCTTAATGAAATGTTTTGGTGAGGTGTGGAAGTGTCTAGAGGACTTTCCTCCTTGAATGATTGCTAGCCAGAGGGCTGGTGACTGGCCTACTCACACCAATATAGAAATGACTCTGAACAGAGAAAAATTCAGCCAACATCTGTCACCACTACCTCTACTCCTAAGTAACAGTGCTGATCATTCCATGGGACATACACATAGGTTGGATCTAACACTACCTGGATTGGGCAAACAGCTCATAACTTTTAGCCTTGGCAGTTTTGGCAAGTCCTGAAACTTTGAAAAGAGCCATGGCCAACCACATAGGCCTTCTTGCTGTTCTTTGACTACACCAAGCACATTTGGCCCATCTGTTTCCTCTTCCTAAAGCTCTCTTCCCCCAGATAACCACTAGCTAAACGCCCTTGCTTTATTCAAGTCTTTGCTCATATTTCACCTTCTCAGTAGACCCACTGTGACCACTTCCTTTGTTGCAACCTGCCTGATCTCCCTTACCTACTTCCTCTGTATGTGCCTTTTTCTATAGTTCCCATTATCTTCTAACACACTATATACATGATTTATTTATGATGTTTATTTTTTGTCATCTTGGCTAGAGTATAAATAAACTCCATTACAGCAGGAATCTTTGTTTTACTTACTGATGTAGCCAAGTGCCTACATATTCCTTGGCACATACTGGGTGCTCAATAAATATTAGTTGAATAAATGAAAGTACATAACTCTATGCCAGGTACAATTCAAGGAACATTGCATTTATTTAAATCTCTTAATAACTTGTATTGTTATTATTCTGAGTTTACAGACAAGGAAACTGAGGCACAGGGAAGTTAGTAATTAACCCAAGGTCACCTTATTACTAAGTAATGGAGCCAGAATTCAAAGCCATCTAGTGTCATTCCAGAGTCCACACTGAACCGTCTCTCAATAAGTTCGCATATGAGCCCAGGCCAAAATGGGAAAGGTTCACTCTAAAAGGAGGGATTATATTTTCCTGCTTGTTCTAAAGCAGAATGATTTTAAGCACTCCCAAAGATTCTGTTACTGCGATGGGATTTTAATAATGCTTTCAAAATCTTATAGCTAGAATGAAGATTGAATGTGCTAATAACTGTAAATAGCTGTTCCACTTACTAAGCATATTAGTGAATCTCCAGATTCAACAGGTATTAAAATATGCTAATATGGTTACTGAAGAAATCGTTGACCCCAAAGGATTAGATCTGGAGCAGCAAAGCAATTATCTCAACCAAAAGTTACCTGCAGTTGCCCTGGTTGCTTTTTTTATATGTTGATGACTTAAAATGTGAACCATTCATTTATTAATTTCTGCTTGTTAAACTTGAAAAATTGGTGCCATATTACTTTTAATTCCATCAATTACAATGAGAATCACATACATAACAGGATGTCATTGAATGCATATAATTAATCAGAGGCTGAGGGCAAAGAAGCCCACTAAGATATTAGCAATATAATGTACATTAATAAATAAGGGAATTTGTGGATTTTTAAGCCTTATATATGTGATAACAATTTAGATCATTTTAAGGAGGTAAAAACTCAATTAATTAATTGTTCCTTATTTTTCCAAAGCATAGTACAATATATTTCATTTTCAATTTATTATATAGTTTATATGCTGGGTCATATGTTATCACCCCCAATAAAAACATAGCACCAATACTATGATGTAAGAATCCAATTAATTAAACAGGGTGTATATTGTCGTGTCTCTGTTCTTAAGCCTAATATTATGTTTGCAAGATTCACTTATGTTGTCATGTTTAGTGACAGTTCATTCACTCACTTCAATGTGTAGTATTCCATTTTGTAAATGTACTACCATCTGTTTACCTACCTTACAGTTGAAGGACAGCCATTTTTAGCTTGGTTATCTATATCGATATCTACAGGTATTACTGTACATGTTATTTGGCATATGTTTGTATGCATTTTCATTGTACAGGGTGTGGGAAAAGTCGGTTTACAGTTGTAAGTACACGATTAAAAGGGTTAATGATTGTATTATTTTATTGTATTAGTTATTATATTTTTTTCCACATAGACAACTGTAAAAACCTACTTTTTCCCCCACCTGTATATAAACTCAGAAGGAGAATGTTGGATCACAGGTTATACATAAATATAATTAATTTTAGTTGATGGTGCCCATGCCTCAGAATCAGTCCCCGAGATAAAGATTTGAGTGCTAATAGTTTATTTAAACAGTAACTCTAGAAAGCTCTGGTAGTAAAAATAGAGACATAGGAAATAAAATAAAGTCCTTAAAGAGTGCATTATTAAACAAGTTATCACTGTGAGCATCTGGAACTTAGCAGAACATATCTGAGTTAGTCTAACTGAGGAGTGAGAAAACAAAGGTATTTATCTACCAAATCCCCATCTGTCCTTGGCCAAGAGGTGCGATAGAGAGCATTAATTCTCTGGCATTTCTAGCTTGCTCTGCCTGCAAGCTGAGTGTGCTCACAGTCAATATAAAGCTCCCAAGCAGAGAGTCAGGGGTGAAGGCAATAGGCAGCCTTATGTGTGTTGAGCACTAGCTCTAAAAAACATATGGGCCAACAGTATCTACTATAACAGCTGAGCTCAGAAAAAGAAAGTAAAATCTTTGTGTGGCAAAACAAAGAGAGAAATCAAAGCCAAAGCAGTAATAAGAAGGAAATACCACCACCCAAATGAGTTACAGATTACATATGAGCTCTAAAGTCTAGGGGCTGGGGACAAAAGATATGAATGTGGGTCTGTATGAGGCTAGAAAGGAATAACTTGCATAGAGCTCTTAGCCTGACACACTGCCTTGCTCATAACACAAGCTCTAAAAATCTGTGTCCACTAGCACAGAGAAACAGTAAGAAACCTGCTATTTGTCCAGGGTTTCAGCTGAGGAGGGAAACAACTTGTCCATGAGAAATGAAAATTCTAGGACCATGCCACATGTAGATGTGGGGTGTGGATTAATACTATCTCCATAAGACAGGAATATTAAGCCAAAAATTTGCATCAGAAACTGGTCCAGGATCAGTGAAACTTCTTCTACCCCTGACATAAGTGAGTTTGAATTACCTTAGAAATATCAAGCTGATTCCTGCTGCAGACAACAGAGGCTCAATTCCACTGTGAAACTCTGGAAGGCAATTCAGGACAAACCTCAGTTGTCTCAACTGAGGGGTGAGGGGTAGGGAAACTTATAAATCAACTTTCATCAGTCATTTATTGAGGTTGTCTCCAGGGGATTTTACTTTATTTTTTTTCTCAGTTTTTTTAAAAATATCTTATTGATTGTGTTATTACAGCTCTAATTTTTTCCTTTTGCTCCCCCCACCCAGCACCCCCAACTCCCCTCAGACAATCCCCCCACCATAGTTCATGTCCATGTGTCATGCATATAAGTTCTTTGGCTACTCCATTTGTATGTTGTACTTTACATCTCCATGGCTGTTCTGTGACTACCAATTTATACTTCTTAATTTCTTAGCCTCTTCACCCATTCCCTTATACTACCCTCCCATCTGGCAACCATCAAAATACTCTCTGTATTCATGATTCAGTCTCTGTTCTTTTTGTTTGCTCAGTTTGTTTCTTAGATTCAATTGTTGATAGGTGTGTATTTATTGCCATTTTATTATTCATAGTTTTCATCTTCTTTTTCTTAAATAAGACCCTTTAACTTTTCACATAGTAATGGTTTGGTGATGATGAACTCCTTTAGTTTTTTCTTGTCTGGGAAGCTCATTATCTGCCCTTCCATTCTAAATGATATGTTTGCTAGATAGAGCAATCTTGAGTATAGGTCCCTGCTTTTCATGATTTAGAATATTTCTTGCCAATCCCTTCTAGTCTGCAAAGTTTCTTTTTTTTTTTTTAAGATGATTTTAGGGTTTTCTTCTTTTTTTTTTTTAAAGATTTTATTTATTTATCTTCAGAGGGGAAGGGAAGGAGAGAGGGAGAGAAATATCAATGTATGGTTGCTTCCTGTGTATTCCCTGCTGGGAACTGGCCTGCAACCCAGGCATGTGCCCTGACTGGGAATCGAACCGTGATGTCTTGGTTCACAGGCCCGCACTTAATCCACTAAGCTACACCAGCCAGGGCTGCAAAGTTTCTTTTGAGAAATCATCTGACAGTCTTTTGGGAACTCCCCTATAGGTAACTGAATGCTTTTCTCTTTGGCATTTTATTTATTTTTTAAAGTATATTTTAACAATTATGCTATTACAGTTGTCCCAATTTTTTTTCTCCCCTTTATCCCTTCTCTGCTTGGCACCACCCCACCCTCCAGCATTCTCTTCCAACCTTAGTTCATGTCCATGGGTCATACATATAAGTTCTTTGGCTTCTCCATTTCCTATACTATTCTTAACCTACCCCTATCTATTTTGTGCCTACTAATTTTGTTTCTTATTAACTGCACTTCCCTCCCCCATTCTCCTCCTCCCCCTCCCCATTGATAACCTTTCATGTGATCTCCATTTCTGTGATTCTGCTCCTGTTCTAGTTGTTTCCTTTGTTTTTGTTTTTTATGTTCAGTTGTTAATAGTTATGAGTTTGTTATCATTTCATTGTTCACAGTTTTTGATCTTCTATTTCTTAGTTAAGTCCCTTTAATATTGTATATAATAAGGACTTGGTGATCATGAACTTGACCTTATCTGGGAAGCACTTTATCTGCCTTTCCATTCTAAATGACAGCTTTGCTGGATAGAGTATTCATGGATGTAGGTCCTTGCCTTTCAGGACTTGGAATACTTCTTTCCAGCCCCTTCTTGCCTTCAATGTTTCTTCTGAGAAATCAGCTGATAGTCTTATGGGAACTCCTTCGTAGGTAACTCTCTCCTTTCCTTTTGCTCTTTTTAAGATTCTTTCCTTATCTTTAATCTTGGGTAACTTAATTATGTGCCTTGGTGTGTTCCTCCTTGGGTCCAATTTCTTTGGAAGTCTCTGGGCTTCTTGGACTTCTTGGAAGTCTATTTCTTTCACCAGACTGGGGAAGTTTTCCTTCATTATTTTTTCAAGTAAGTTTTCAATTTCTTGCACTTCCTCTTCTCCTTCTGGCACCCCTATGATTTGGATGTTGGAGTGCTTAAAGTTGTCCCAGAAGTTCCAAGGCCTTTCCTCATTTTTTTGAATTCTTGTTTCTTCATTCTGTTCCTGTTGGATATTTATTTCTTCTTTTGTTCCAAATCATTGAAGGGAAGTCCTAGTTTCCTTCCCTTCACTGTTGGTTCCCTATATATTTTATTTTATTTCACTTTCTGTAGCCTTCATTTATTCCTTCATTTTGCAAACAAGCTCAATCAATTCTGTGAGCATCCTGATTCCCAGTGTTTTGAACTCTGCATCAGGTAGGTTGTCTATCTCCTCATCCCTTAGTTCTTTTTCTGGAGTTTTGATCTGTTATTGCATTTGGGTCATATTTCTTTGTCTCCTCATTTTGGCATCCTCTCTGTGTTTGTTTCTATGTATTAGGTAGAGCTGTTATGACTCCCTGTCTTGGTAGCATGGCCTAATATAGTAGGTGTCCTGTAGGATCCAGTGGCACAGCCTTCTTATGACCCAAGCTGGATACTCAAGGTGTGCCCTCTGTGTGTGCTGAGTATACCCTCTTGTTGTAGTTGAGAGTGGCTTGCTGTTGGAAGATTAATGGGATAGATTTACCCAGGCCAGTGAGCTGCAAGGAGTGGCTATGACTACTTACCACAAACCTCTGCCTTCCATGGATGATCAGCTGTGCAGGGGCAGGGTCACAGTGCTCTGACATGGTCTATAGCTGTCCACTGGGTACACAGATTCTGTGTTCTCCTGGATGGTGTGGGTCAGAGTCAGTCACCACCTGTGTTCTACCTGGGGACATCCAGCATGAGCTACAAAGCAATCTGAGATGGCTGCTACTTGTGGTGGCCTAGAAGTTCCCAGGTGGAGCCAAACTGTGATCCAAAGTTGGCTTCTCCTTGTGCCAAGCCTGGGGCCGCTTAACCAGAGGTAGGGGGCTGAGGGTAGCCGGTAAACTTGGTGGGGCAGAGCCTCAGGTAAATGCCAGAGCAGGGCAAACAGTGTAAGTCAGGTTGATGGAGTCTCACATGTTGCCCCAGCCTGTGGGTTCTGTGGTTCTGTAGAGGGAGGACTCAAAAAGGGCACAATGGCTTCTGGCTGCTTTCTATCTAGAAGAGAGCTGTCCCCCAGCTCTTGCCCTGATGCCAGATACTGTAGTTCCTCCCTGTATGTCACTGATGCCTTTCAGGCTGCTACTCTGGTGATGCTGGAGCTCAAAAGGAGTATGTCTAGATAAGCCCGCATGCACCCTTTAAGAGGAACTGCCAGAGTTCAGTAATTTTTTCACCGACTCTAATCCTGCTGGTTTTTGCAGCCAGAAGTAATGGTCACTTCTCTTCCTGGCACTGGTACCCTGGGCTGAGGGGCCTAGTGTGGGACTGGGACCCCTCACTCCCGAAATATTACTCCAAATTTTTATCCACCACACAACATCAGTATGGGACTTGCCCCTTCTGTGTCTTGGTGTCTCCTTCCAGTCTGGATTGATGTGGTTTCTTTAGTTCCATAGCTGGATTTCTATTCAACTTGATTTCGGACAGCTCTGTGTGATCTTTGTTCTGTAGTTTAACTGTAATTTTGATGTGGTTGTGTGAGGAGGTGGGCTGTGTTTACGAATGCCTCCTTCTTGACCAGGCACTATTTTCTGTTTTCCTCCAGGGTATTTTTACTTCCCAGCTCATTGGCCTAAAGTCTAAAAGTATTTGCTGTCAACTCAGTGTGCATGGGAGTAGAGAATACTAAAAAGATACAGGCAGGGTACCAGCAGTGAATTCTATGCCACCAAATAGTTTACACCCCACCAGCCTTGTAAAGTGTTCCATGTCTCCCAATTCCTTCACTTTAGATATTCCACTTAGTGGTTGTTGATACATTACTGAGCCTTTATTTTGTATTTCCCTGATGACTAATGAAGTAGAGAACCTTTTCATATGAGTATTGACCATTGGTTATCCACTATTGTGAAGTAAAATTCAAGTCATTTGCTTATTTTTCTATTGGGCTGTTCATGTTGATTTGAAAAAATGTTTTGTATTTTCTGGATATAAGTCTGTTTTAGTCATGTGTATCACAAATATCTTTACCTACTTTGTGACTTGTCTTTTCCTTTTCTTAATGGTGGTTTTTGATGAAACAAAGTCTTTAATTTTAGTTTAGTGAAATTAATCAATAGTTTCCTTTATGGTAGGTACATTTTGTGTCTTGTTTCAAAAATACTCATGTACTCAAGAGTCATGAAACTGTTTCTCATTCATATTTAGATCTATAACCCACTTGGAGGGAAATTTTATGCATGGTATGAGAAAGGGCTCAAAATTTATTTTTTTCTATTTAGACATCCAGTTGGCCCAGTACCGTTTATTGAAAAGACCATTCTTTCCTCCACTGAACTCACCTATGGTTTAAGAAATTCTGGTTGGCAGTTATTCTCTTCCACACTTAACTGATATCTTTGCATTGCCTTCTAGTTTTCATCTTTCCTGTTGGAGAGTTAACAGTAAGTTTTATATTTTTCTGTTTTCAAAGCAATCTGTCTTTTTTTCTCTAGTTGTTTTTAATATTGTTTCTATCTTTGATTTTCAGCAATTTTACTGTGATGTGCGTAAGTGTGGTTTTCTTTGTATTTACCTTATATTGACACTGCAAACTTAAATGATGTTACTTACGTCTGCAGAGCATTTTCCTGTAGCTCCTGGTAGTCAGAGCAGGAGAAAATCACCTTAATGCAATCAGGGACAAAGCTAATTGAGACAAGGTTTTATTTTTGATAAGACTTGGTCTATTTCTAGTTTGGTCATACTCATATGTTATACTCCTTCAGGATCAATTGTTTTCCAGGGCTTATCTTCCCTGTGTAGTCTTGAACTCCAATTTTTATCTTTTTAGTCCTATAAAACTGCTGAAAGCTCTCATATTATTGGTCCCCAAGCAGCTGCTTTCTGTTTATCCTTTCATTCTCTCTACTAGTGCCACTTATGAGTCAGCAAATCCTGAAGGGGAAAACAATGTAGAATGTTGAATTCACTTTGAGTTTCCCTTTTCTCCAGTCTTGAACCTTAAGTTCTGGATACCTTGGTACCTTTCTGATGACTTTCAAATAGTTTTTGTTTTATGGTGTTTTTGGTTTTTGGTTTTTGTTTTTTGTTGTTTTTGTTTTGTCTTGTTTTGTTTTGCATTTGTCCAGATTTTCTAGTTGTTCTTGATGGAACAGTTGACCTCCTCCAAGTCAGTTCATTATTGCTAGAAAGAAAAGTTTCCTTGGTATTTTATACAGCAAACTTTGTCAATAGATATTTTTAACTAGCATTCTCATGCAGTTTTAATTAATTACTGATGTTTGTAATATCAATCTTGTGACATCCTGATCCCAATGTGTCTTCTAAATCATCAGAGATTAAATTAAAATCAGGATAATTTTAGTGTTTAATATATTTAATGATGTTTAATTCATTTCACAGGTAATCTATAAATAGTATATATTAGAATTTGCCTTCAAAATATTCCTGTCAAAGTCTTCTCTCATTTGCTTATGTGGCACAGCTCCGAAGCATCAGTTCCACTATGTGAGCATTTGAGTATGTCTAAAGTTGCTTCTTAAGAAATGTCTTGGTCCTTCTCTCTGCACTCCATAACTTCTATGCAGATGAAGGACACTTCCTATCTGGCTAAATTTAATTTTTATAAAAAATATCTTTACTAACAAGATGCTTAGATCCTACAATGTATGACTCACCTAGTCTTGAATCGTTTGGTTTAGAACTCTTCTCCAAAAGGTGTCTGAGACAACTGGTATTTAGGAGTAATTATCTAGAGATATCATGCCAATTGTTTATTTCTAGCTGCATGGTAATGTTACATTTGGTGGAAAATATCTATATCTATATATAATCTATAGATCTATATAATCTATAGATCTATATATAATCTATATATCTATTTAGATTATAAATAGATATAGATATATATATAGATATAGATATAGATATAGATATAGATATATAATAAGCGTGGGTCCTTCCTGCAGGCTAACTGAATTAGAACATCTTGGAATTTTTTGGAAGCACTTGTGGCGATTCTAATGATTCATACTTTTAGATGACTAGAAAACTACATATCTAAAGTACATTATTTTAGTTCTAAGAAGAAATATCTTCACATAACTATGATTTAACATTTTGCTGTCACCTTTTATTAAAATGAACAAACCAAACTAACAAGCAAAATAGAAACAGACTCATAGATAGAGAGCAGGCTGACAGCTCTGGGGGAAGAGGGTAGGGGTGGAGGGATTGAACAAGAAGGAAAAAGGATTCATGGACATGGACAACAGTGTGGTGATTGCTGAGGGCAGAGAGGTATAAGTGGGGAGAGAGGTATAAGGGGGATAAAAGGTAATGGAAAAAATACAATAAAAATAAATTTAAAAGCAAAAAAGGAAAGAAACAAAGGTGAATATAAGAATACAAGAGTTAGCAATGATTTTGTCATTTGTGAAACAATCTTTGAAGATATTGCTCATCATGTGGTCCAATATTGCCTATACAAAGGATAATTTGGGTTCACCAGGAGTTGCTCACATGACTTCAACTACCACCTGCACATCAGTGACTCTCAAATGTGTGCCTTGGGCCCAGATCTCTCTCCTGGGCCTATGGCACAGCTTTACCTGGTTGTGTCACAGGCACCTCAAGCCCAGCACATGCAAATCAAACTCACTGTTAATACTCCCACTCTCCTGGATCTGATGCTCCTTTTGATTCAATGAATGGCATCTCAATTACCCAAGACAGAACATCCTCAACACCTTCCACACTTTCACCCCCACAACCAGTATGGTTTCTAAGTTTTGCTCCTTTGCTACTAGTATATCTCACATCCAACTCTTTCTCTACCTATTTCTGTCTCCTGGGGTCAGGCTTATCACTTCTCACCTGGATTCCTACAAAAGACTTCTAACCAGATTTTTATGGCTTTATTCTCTTTGATCCATTTCCATGCTATTTCCAAAACAGCTTTGTAAAGCAGAAAACTGATTGTTCACTTCCTTGTGACCTTCCAATGGCTCTTTTAGTGTCTGTAGGGTAAGATTTAAACTTTTTGGGTTATGTAAAAAGCTCTTTATAAACTATTTCCTATCTACCTCCTCATCCTCCTCTCCTACCTTGCTTCTGTCATCTTATACCCAGACTTTCTCACTTGGGCTTTTCTGCTTGGAATGTTTCTCCCCTCCATTCTTTGCCTGGAACATCCAGCTGGTCATTAATAATTCAACTTCGGAATCACAAGTCCCTGAAAAGCTTCCTGACTCCTCCAGGATGGCCGGTGACCTCCTATCCCATGTTCCCAAAACACCAGTACTTGCCTTATCGTTCTATGTTGAAATTGTTTGGTTACACAGCTATCTTTCCCTCAATCTATAAATTCCTTCAAAGCAGGGGACTTGTTATGATTAATTTTTTACTTAATTGCCAGGAAGTTTAGATTTTAGGTTTGTCTTAAATGCAGTACCAGGTCTTAGACCAAGTTTTCTAACCACACACCTCATTTCACCACCCACCATTTTCATCAAGTAACTACTCCAGAATAACTCACCTGGAGCCTGCTGCTTTACATGTTACCTTGTAACAGCTGGAAGCAGCATAGAATGGGCTTCGCAATTGAATAGACCTTGGGTTCAAGTCTGGCCTACTATTTACTAGCTGTATAATATTAGATAATTTATTCAGCTTCTCTAAGCCTCATTTTCCTCATTTGCAAAGAAGAGATAACAATAACATCTGCTGTTCTGGCAGGTGAGCATTGTGATGTTGTGACTAAATAAAATAATACACAATACTTAATCCAATGCCATAATAAAAATTCAGTAAATTCAACAATGATCATTACTGTTATTATCATTACTAGCACATTAGAAAGACAGGCAGACATAGTTAACCTTTATTGCTCTACCCTGAAGGTAGCAATATATCTGCCACATTAGCAATTGCTCACTAAGTAGTTTTTATTAGTCATTCTTAAGGGCTCCAGATGGTTGACTTTTCTTGTATTCTTATACCACCATAGTGTTTTCCTTAGTTTTCTTTTCTCATCACATGCTTTAAGTTATCCTGGCTAAATATTGGATGGTTTCCAATATTATGATGTTTTTCAGTATAATGATCATAAATATCAACAATTATTATCAATAATCATTCTCCTCTCATCATCTCACCACCAGCACCATTTACACTGGTCAGATACAAAGTCTCTATGCTTCCCTTTCTCCAGAACCGCTCCTCTCATTATCCACAACCTAAAAGATTCTACAGCCCTCTACATATAGTCCTACAGGGAGACTTGGGGGCTACATGACATGAAGTGAGGTGTTCCAGACAGCACAGCACAATACATGAAAGGTGACCTCACATGCGAGATGGGAGGATGGTGGTGAGAAGCTGACCTCGAGTGGCACAATGAAAACCAGGAGGTCCAGTGAGGCTGGGCGTGGTACTATGGCTACCTGGATGTCAAACTGAGCATAGGGTAAAAGCAATAAGAAGAATAAATTGAGCAAAGAAAGAGACTGGGAGCTGACTGACATCTTCACTCCCTCTAAAATGCTTCAACTTGCAGGACTGATTGGCTTGAAAAAGACGCCTCAGCACTTTCCCAGGAGGCAGAATTTCTTTAACCAAAGCCAAATTTTTTTCCTATGGATAAAGGGTTTAGTATGCAGAACTATGTGGCCATTGATGTGAATGAGATGGTCAAGATGTAAGTAAATGGATACCTGTCCCTGTTTAAATAGAAAGAGAGTTCTATACAGTAGGAAGACACTGAAGACCTAAATTCTTAGAGCAGGAAGTATGTTTTGGAGAAAAAGGAATAAAAGAGGCAGAAATTGAAATTTAAACTTTTATTTATTTAATGAACTAAACTATGCCTTGAATCACAACGTAGATTCTTAAGTTATCTATAAGCACTGTCCCTGGCAGGTCACAAAAACACAAGGGTCAGGATAACACTGTTTTGGAGCAGCCAGGACAGGGTTTATGCAATGCAACCAGAGGAAGCCCCAGCAGATGGTGATGGGGAAGCAGGCTGTGAAGGATGGTAGAAATTAAGTAGAAGCATGGAGGGAAATTAAGTCAAAATTGTCTGTGACCTCAAAAAAAGTGAAGGGAAAAGAGTAAACTAATTTTTTTTAACCTTACAGCCCTTGGGTTCAGTCTCTTGTTTGGAAAAGTTGTCAAACTATAATCTTACAAATCTGAAGGTAGTGCTCATGAAGGGAAAATTTTTAATGGGAAAAATAAATGGTGGTCAGAGCTTAAACTTTCTTCACTTTTTATATTTTTGTTAATTTGATAGTTATCATTTATATCTATTAGGGTCAATCTGCAGAATAGGTTTTATTTGACCTCATTTCAAATACAGTTGCCTATATGTAGTTCCGCAGTACCTTTTAACACATCATTGGTATTTTATGTGAAGCTTATTTTTAAAAACATAATGAATAATAACCAAGAAAATGATCTAAGCTTGTTTTTGCCATAATATTAACATTACTGCAGTACATTTTAACATATTAATCATGAGCCAGGATTTGATTATTTAGTATTTGCCAAAAGCAACTCAAAGCATTTATGATCTTATTTTTCAAAACTTTTTTTCATTCTATTGAGGTTTTCTTTAAGATTATGAATAAATTCAAAATTATATAGATATGTTTTTATTGATGATGTATAATTTTGGTTAGGACACGATTTTCATGTATTCTTTACTATACATTTTATTTTGCTGGAGGAAAATATACTATCTCCATTTATTTGTCTGTATGTTACAGAGATTAGACTAGATGATTACTAACATTGCTTGGTGCTTTAAAAATGTATGACTTTATATGAGATTAAGAAAATTCTTAGACAAATGTAATTCCTCTCTCAAGGAAATATAGTTTTTAATCAACTTATTATGATGACTTCCTTATATGTAGCTATTGACAATGTTCACAATTCTGGAGGGGAAAATGATAGCAAAAATCATAGAAAATATTCAAATACATATGATGACCTTTGTAAAAGATTTCTACAAATGACAAATAGCTCATAAACAAAAAATACCGAGCATTATAAGAAGATACATAAAGGAAAATACATAAGCCATCTTACTGACAATATTTCCAATGACTCTATATCAGACACTTGAACATAATTCAGTTTTATTATGTGCCTTGTAGGAGTCTCAATAGTATGAATACTACAGAAAGTATATGTTTTCCTTCCTCATATTACAAAGCTAACACATAAGAAATAATTTCAGGAAAATGTAACATTGAATTCCTGTGCTATTGGGTCTCGTGTTCTACATAAGATTTAGTGGTTTCCAGAGAAAATTTAAAAGAAAATAAACACAAAAATCATAATTCTCTCATAATAAAATTAGGAAACCCTGACAACTTTTCAGTAGATTTAAAGTCCTCTGTTGCATAGGTACACTTACCAGGTTTTTGTCTGAGTCAGTTCTGCATCTCACCTCTATGTCCATTTCAATGTTTAAGTGACAAACAAAATAAAAAAACAACAATGATATTCAAAAGAAATTTACCTAGAAATTGATAGTCTTGATAAAATGTTGATTAACAAAGCTATTCTACCCATTATATTAAGTTCAGCTTCATGTAACAGAGACTTAAAATAACAGTGACTTTAACAAAGTAGAAATCTGTTTCACTCTAAACTAAAAGTCCAAAGGCTTGAGGGCATACGGATCTGCACCATAAGATTTTTAGGGACCCAGGGCATCTCCAGAGTTGCAGTCTGTCATCGCCATGGGAACTAAGCTGTCACAAGTCTAGCCCAATTTCAAGGGGTTTGAGAAAGAAATCCCACTTTTTGGTGGGACTGACAAAGAATTTACAGTCATTTTTAACCTACCACAAATATAAAGAAGGCAAAATACTGGAATGAGTTGAGTCTTGTAGATATTACTCATGACAACCAAAAAAACTTTGTAAAGTTGTACTTGGAGCCAGGAGACAAAGTAAAACATTGTTTCATTGATTTGGATGAATAGCATGAAAAATCCTGAATGACAGAAAGAAAGTAAAATGTTCAAATCTTATTTTGCTTCTGTTTTCTCTGTCAAGAAGAAATGGCAATTAGATGGGAAAGGGCAAAATTAACATCAATATGAGGAAATTACAGCCCAAGATAAGCAAACAGATATAAGGAAATATATTTAACTGCTCTGAATGATACTTTCTCCTGCCCCGAATGACTCAGATTTCAAGGTCTATAAACAAACAACATGCTCTGTGTCTGGCACAGTCATAGGCACTGGGGCTGAGCACACAGTGTCTGATCTCAGGGAGTTTACAGATTAGTAGATACTGAGACAGCATGCCAGTTTGCTGGGTTGTTAGGGGTATTTGATGTCTGAGGGATCACAAATAATAGAAAGCAATCTTAGCTGAATTTCTTGGAGATTAAATTGGTTCTGACAGAAACAGAAATGATAGTGCCCATTACAGAAGATTAAATTTAATAGGAATTAAATTTCAAAAACACAAGTACAGGATACAAGAGAAATTACTAAATAACTGCATGTGTAAAAAAGGGTAAAGGGTTTTAGTTTAAGTGCAGTGTATGATTCATGATATGAGAAGACTGCAAAAAATGGGAAGGAAGGAAGGAAGGAAGGAAAGAAAGAAAGGAAAGGGCACAAAAAGAAAGGAAAGGAAAGGAAAGGAAACAAAAGGAAAGGAAAGGAAAGAAGGAAGGAAGAAAAAGCAATGTAACCCTAACTTACATTTACATGTAACTAAAGTCTGGTATGTGGAAAAAGACAATCCTACTCTGCTTGGAAACAGTCAAAATGGACTCTGTAGCTTTGCGTTCAAATGCTAAGGTTTCAGTTTAAATTGATAGTCATTAATCTGAAAGAATACTTAGAGGAGTGGCTAGAAAAAGAAGAAGATAAAGAATCTGTAAAAAGGGACCCATAAGGAGAGGATAATTTTTTAGCCTAGAGCAAGAAAGCTTTTAATCACCCATGCTAATTATCTTCAAAACTTTGAAGGGTTTTTAGCCCTGGCTGGTATGGCTCAGTGGATTGAGCACTGGCCTGTGAACTAAAGGGTCATGGGTTTGATTCCCAGTCAGGGTACATGCCTAGATTGTGGGCCAGGACTTCAGTAGGAGGCATGCAAGAGGCAACCATACATTGATGTATCTCTCCCTCTCTTTCTCCCTCCTTTCCCCCTCTCTAAAAATAAATAAATAAGATCTTTGAAAAAAGAGTAAGAAAATTCTATAAAAAGGGAAGTTTTATCTGTCTCTGACTCATAATAGTATAAACTTTTTAATATTTAGACCTATTTGATGAACAAACATATATATTTATCTAGACTAGGTTCCATAGGTTTTAATAAGTCTCATGACTTAGAGCATTCTGTAGGTTTTACCAGAGAAGATTGAATTTGGTGAAGTGGAAGATTAAAAAACAAAAACAGCTCTGGCCAGGTGGCTCCATTGTTTAGAGCAGCATCTTATACAAAAAAAGTTTGCGGGTTCAATCCCCAGTTAGGGCACATACCTAGGTTGTGGTTTGATCGCCAGTCCAGGCACGTACAGGAAGCAATCGATCCATGTTTCTCTCACACCAATGTTTCTCTCTCTCCTTTCCCTTCTTCTCTCTCTAAAATCAATAATAATAATAACAATGATAAACATATCCTCAGGTGAGGGTAAAAAACAAACAAAAAAACAAATGTAAATTATTGAGATGAAAAATACAGTACCTGACATTTTAAAAAATATACCTGATAAGATAAACACTGTAGATTAGGCCCGTCCCAAAACAAGATCAGTGAAGCTAAAAACATACCAATAGAAACTCTCCAATGTAAAACATACAGAGGAAAAAAAATAAATAAATGACTTATAGGACAGTATCAAATAGTCCAATATAAATGTAAGGAGAGTCAAAAAAGGGGAGAAGGGTAGTATATGGGTAAAATATATTTTAAGCAATAATGGCTGAAGATTTTTCAAATACCTTGAAAACATTAAACCCAAAGATCAAATGGCAATAAACCTGAAGCAGAAGAAATATAGGGAAAACCACAGTAAGTCACATCATAATCAAATTGCCAAACATCAGTACTAAAGAGAAAGTCTTAAATTCAAACAGATCAAAAAGACATGTTATGTACAGAGGAACAAAGTTAGGAAAGACAACAGATGTCTTGTCAGGAGCTAATTAAACTAGGAGATAATGGAGCAACATCTTTGATGTATTGAAGAAAAAACCTGTCAAATGTGTACTTTATGTCAGAAAATATCTTTCAAAAATGAAGGCAAACAAAAGACTTTTTCAGACAAAATCTGAGATAATTTATTAGAGCCAAATGTGCATTACAAAAGCTTTATCATTACAAAGGAAGTTCTTTGGGCAGGAGGAAAATGATACAAGATTGATCTACACAGAAGAATGGTAACTATGTGGGTAAATGTAAGAGACTTTTCCCATGTGCATATCTCTTTAATAGATAAGTAATTGCTTAAAGTAAAAAGAATAACAATGCATTTTCAAGTCTATAACATATAGAAGTAAAATATATTACAACAGAAGCATAAAGGATGAGGAGGGGACATGAAAGTATACTGTTATAAGGTTCTTACACTACATATGAAGTGCCATAATATTATTTGAATAGATTATGATATGTTAAAGATATATATTTTAAATCCTAAAGTAACAATTAAAGAAATAAATTTCTAAGAGAAATCAACTGAAAGAATCAACCTTAGAGGATAGAAAAGATGTAAAATGAGAACACTAATCAAAGGAAAGTAAGAATGGCTATATTGATACCATATAAATTAGATTTCAAACAAAGGAGTATGACAGATAAAGACATTTCATAATGATAGAGGGTTAACTCATCAAAAGAACATAATAATCCTAGTCGTGTATGCACCTAATAACAGGGCTTCAAAATACATGAACCAAAACTTATAGAACAGAAAAGAAAAATAGAAAAATATACAAAAAAGATTGAATGTTTCAACACTCCTCTCAGTAATTGATAGAGCAGACAGAAAATCATTTGAAAATAGAGAATTACCAGTACTATCACCCAATGTGATCTATCAATTGATTTTTAAATGTTAAACCAACTTGGTTTTCCTTGGATCAACCTCACCTTCTTGTGATATGTTATTTTTTTTATATATTTCTGGCTTTGATTTGCCAATATTTTCATAAGGATTTCTCTTCAACCTAACAAAAGAAGGATCCATATTTTTTCAAGTATATATGGAAGTCACTGAGATAGAATATTCTTGGGGATAAAGCAAGTTTCAATAATCTTAAAATTATTGCAGTCATAGTGGATCAGTAGATATGATTTCTGACCATAATGCAATTAAACTAGAAATCAATAATAAAAAATTAAAATACCCAAATATATGGAACACACTTCTAAATAAACCTTAGGTCAAAGAAGAAATCATAAGGGAAATTAAGAAATACTTTTTGACTAACTGAAAATAAAAAAAATGCAACATCAAAATGTATAGGATGTAGCCAAATCAATGCTTAGAGAAATGTATAACTCTAAAAATTTATATTAGAAAAGAAAAAAGACCAAAATGAATGAAATAAATTTCCTCCTAAATTAGAGTAAAAAGAGCAAATTAAATCCAGAGTAAACTGAAGAAGAAAATAATAAAGATAAGAAAAAAAGCTATCAGTGAAATAAAAAACTGAAAGGTAATATAGAAAAAAATCAGTGAAACCAAAAGATGGGCCTTTGAAGAGAACAATAAAATCACTAACCTTTGAAGGATCATTCACTAAAGATTTTACACATATTAAAATAACAATAAGGAAATATTATAAAAACATCTTGTGTTAATAAATTAAAAATCTTAAATGAAATTAACAAATTCCTTGAAAGATAAAAACTACCTAAGTTCATTTAAAAAGATCTATTGAACTTGAATAGCTCTATAGCTATTTAAATAACTTGAATTCATACTTAAAAACATTCCTACAAAGAAAATTTCTGGCTCAGGTGGTTTCACAGGTTATTCCTATGGAAAGTAGAACAGTGGTTCTAAGAACCATGAGAGACTGTAGGAGACTCACTGCAAACGTAGCACTAGAGAAATTTTGGGGGTTATAAAAATAATCTGTCTCTTGACTTGGGCAATGGGTACATAACTGCATTTATTTGTCAAAACTCATCAAACAATATATTAATAATTGGTACCTTTTATTATATGTAAATCTCACATTAATAAAGCTAACTAAAAATACTACAACAACAGCAAATGAAAGATTATTTGTCATGGATGTTATAATAACAGGAATTCATGCACAGGGAAGAATATGGAGCTAGATCAGGGATTCTCTACCTTGGTTGTACTTTAGAGTCATCTAGGCTGCTCTCCACATATACCAACGCCCAGACCCCGCCTCCAGAGATTCTGGCAGTTCATCTGATGCTATTAGACTTAACTAGAATTCAAAAGTTCTTCTGATACTAAACACTGAAATTTCACTGCCTTCTTATTTAAAGTTTAAATAGAGTTAATTTGGCAGCATTATTGTTCTCAGCCTCACTCAGCCACCTGGCTGCCATGCCAAGTGTATTTTCAAAACCATTAGGCAACATGCTGAATAGTTTAGCAATTATAACTTTAAAATGTAGGTTATAGAGAAACAGAAATACTTCAGTCTACAGCTGAGATACAGTATCCCAAGAACATATGTGAGTTTCCCAGATGGCTTAATCCCAAGAGAACATATGTAGATGTATACTTATTAGGAACTATCAGACAGTCCTGAATATTTATTGTTTTCACAAAGAGAGAAAGAGAATAATGAGGGTTTTTCTTTTATTCAACATATTTGCTTTAAATCTTATTTTGGAGACCAAAATTATTTTACAGAATGTCTTATTAGATTTGCCATGTGACTCTGAGGAACTAAATCTTTCTCCCCAAATAAGTGGGAGATGTTTTCTCTGAAGTTATGTCAACAGGGCTCCAAATGTGAAAGTCAAGAAATATGTAGACAGATAAATTGAAGATACTTCAGTGGGTTTGTTTTTCTTAATTTACCTTTTCAAATGTAAGTATCTTCTCTTATCTCTTGTTTCTCTAGTCACTCCTCAAATTCTTTTCATTTTCTTCATTAATCATGGAGTTTCAATGATGCAACCTGGATGAATGATTTTTTTTGGCACAGTATCTAAGTGAGTCTTTGTTTTTCTAATTGTCTCAATGTGCTTTATTTACTCAAGTAGATTTTATATTTCTTATATCCCCACATCATTTAGCACTATGCCAGGCATTAAATTGGTAATATATTTTTCGATTCTAAAAAAACCTTTTTTCCCACATGTTAACATTTTTAAAGTAAGGATATAGCTTATAATCCATATATTCATTTAATAAATATTTCTAATATTTTCTCAGAAAACTAACTGATGAACATCCTAGAATTGGAGAAAGTACTTTTTACTGGTTATTTGTATATTCTGCAGAATATGTAGACTCCATCCTTATATCAAGTCAATGACTTTATATGTATGTTTTTCACTAGCGAGACATTATTAGGAGTGATGTATAGAACCAATAGTTGTATATACAGACAACCCCACTACAGCAGGCAAGATTTGTTCTCCCTTCCTACCCATCTGACTCCCTCTTTCCATTCCAACTCAATGTCAAATATGCACATGACCAGACTATGCCTTATTTTTGCCTGGGATTAAACAATGCCAGAGGATTGCCAGTTCAATTACCCAGCACAGATGATTATAAAAAGGGGAACTGAGGAGTTATTTCTTTAATAAAATAAAATATTTCAAACCTACTCTAAATAATAAGTGAAAACAGATAAACAGTCCATATTTCCCAAATTCCTGATATTCTTATATCTGCCATAGTTTGCCATGAATGTATCCTGTCAGTGACATGGTGTGGGCTAAGAGTATTGCTTTAGGATCCAAAGGATCTCAGTCAAAACTGAATATATAGTAAATGAATCTCATGTTTATGAAACTAGAGTATTTGCAAAAATGACTTGTCATGCTCATTCAATATAACAAGTTGAGGACAGCAATTTTGAGTCTATCAAAATGTCTTCCTGTGTGTTTAATTATAGTTGTATTTAACCATATAATTAGTTATATGCTATAATGGTGGAAAGCTTTATACGAGAAAGAAAATCATACTAGTGGTTAGGGGAGAATGTTTTCAATGTTAGGAAGGAAATCAAGCTTGTCTAATCATCTGTCATACTATCAGAGACTCACTACAAGTATATACTTAAGGATTACATGTTTATTTCTTTTCTTCCTCGAATGTCTTTTTACATTCCAGTTATATTTACCATCCAGAGCAAACTCCATTGATGTCAATGCGTTAAACTGGAGTAGCTTCTCATCATTAAAATCTATTATAATACTTCCTTGATAGTCTTAGAGAAAAACAAATAGACCAATAGAGGACGACCCTGAGACTCAATCTAAAGACTTCACTGAAATGCACCATGGCTCAAAGAATAAATATAAATTTAGTGTTTCTTTCTCCTGTATCTATATTTTGCTTTTCAGACCAAGCCACAGTCACATTTTTGAGCATTACTATGTAGATGCCTCATTGCTACTATCTGCACTCATGTTGGGCTAGAATGTCACATTCAATCCAGAAAAAAACACTGGGGTAGACAACAAAGAGTTGGCAATAAATATTAAAGTTGAAGGTGATTTTCAATACACCTCTTACATAATTAGGACTTGTTTCCCTTACCTAGTCTCTCACCTCAAGTTCCTTGCTTTGGCTGACTTTAATAGGGAAGAAAAGAGAAGGTTGTCTTCTGGGTATTCAATTAAGTAGATGGTACATTTCTAAGACACTACTATTTTGTTTTATACAAAGTAAACATGAAAGATAATTTAAGAAAATAACCACATGTATTGGGTTGGCCAAAAAGTCCATTTAGTTTTTTTCCATAAAATAAGACACATATTTCATCTTCACCAATAAATTTATTGATTTGGATATTTTGAGTATGCCATCTATTTCCCGCTATTGGCTTCTAGTGGGTAGAGGCCAGGGGTGCTGCTAAACATTTTCCAATGCATAAGACAGCCCCACAGCAAAGATTTTGGCCAAAATGTCAATGGTGCCAAGAAACTTCACAAACCATTTTTGACACATTCAATCAATCACATCACCTTCTCCATACACTGCACAAGTCTTTTTTTTTTCATTTCAGTTGTGTTTTTACCTTTCTTGACATAGTAAAACACAGTATGCTGAAAAATGTTGTATATCTTCTTCCGTCTTCAGTATTAAAATGCACAAAAATTACCAATTTTGATGTTTTTTAATGTATGCTGATATGACCACTATCATAACACAATCTAACAATTTGTTTTGAATGAAATTAAGACAATTAAGTGCTACTAGAGCCATCATACAGAAAAACTAACTGAATTTTTTAGCCAACCCAATAAAATTTAATTTGGAAATATTTCTAATTTCAGATATTGAAAGAAACTTTAAAGATACATGGTGAGGTTAATGACAAAAGTTGATGTGTGAACTATGCACCACTATTGAGATAATAAATGCTTTACAGGGGTTTTCTAACTTGGCTGATTTTGGAAATAATTCATTTAAGTATTCATGGATATTGCGAAAGGAAAAGGTAGGAAAAGAACAGAAGAGATTTCTAGGTACCCTCTGCGGCAGATGAAAATATCTTGCTTGTTCCTTGATGAGAAACCCAGCAGCTGTCCAGGAAAGGGCCACTTACAGGGACATCAAGAAAGTAAGGCTGGTGGTACAGGCAAGTTGACACACAGGCAGAGGAAAGGTAGACAAGTCAAAAATGGAACTCTTCAGGGAACAATCATCACCATTTCCATCAGAAGCTCAGTTGAAACAATCACCTTCTTTGGCAGGATCTCCAGTGGGAGCAGCCTTCCTGGATTAGAAATGAGCAGATCATGAGTATTGGAGTCCCCTTTAGAGACAAGAACTTGAAACAGAAATTGAGGGGTGATGAAGCTGGCAGTTCCTCCCATTGGTGGTGGCAGGGGGACGATAGTTCCATTTAGAGAAAGCAACCTTCCTGGCCGGGGAGTCCCCTGCTTTAAGGCTGCTTCCTTTGACATTATCTTGGCTGAGAAAGTTAGATTACTATAAGAGTTCATGCCTAATCTTAAAGCATTACTAGCATTCATGTTCTCTCTTTCACTCAACTTCCTTTAGCAATACCTTTATTGAATTCATCCCCTATTCAGCTTTTATCCAAAAACAAATTAAGAGAATGGTTTTGTAAAGAAAATGATTTGAGAGATAGTCTTTTTTCCCCTAGGTACACTTCATTAGTGGGCTAAGTTCAGTTCAGTCCAGGGGAGGCTGTTTGCTTGGACCTGATTCCTGTACCCATGCTCGTACATACCTTCTCCAAGTATCAGTCTAGAGTAACACCTTGTTCTTGTCTTTGTATATGCCTTATTTACAGAAATAATTTGAGTTTGTTCATAAACATAATCATACTGAAAATCTAACACAATGAAAATAAAAACAAAGAATGAATAGATTATGAGGAGCAAAGTAGATATTGAAACCTCTACCATTACTGAGAAGGAATATAAAGCTTTGCTTTAAGTTTCCTGGCAGTAAAGGCAAAAATGGGAATATAACACTTGGAATTATGAAACATACCAACTCATTAGAAGAGATAAAGCTTATCCTCCTATCTGAGAGTGTTTTATAGGAGCACTGTCTAGAAGGCAGGGCATAGTTCAGTGGGTGATGCTTTCAGCCAAAGCATTATAGATAAGGAGGGGTTTCTCATAAAACCATGTGTGTAGCAACCTTGGCAAAAGTACTACAGGGGACACAGAGAGAAGAGTAGTTCATTTTGATGAGGTGGATCACAGTATCCTTCTCTAAGTTGAATGCCACATTAGCCCAGTATAATTTAGCCAGGTAGAAACAAGAGAATGAGGACTTTCTGAAACAAAGGCATAGAGCCCACGAACTTCTGACAGTCAGTTGTGTGTCCATTGAAGAACCAAAAACCTGGTAGCATGGGAACAACAGGACACTGGGGGCATAAGATAGGGCAGTATAGTGCCAAGATGCACGTCCTGGGCATCCTGCCTTTGGTGGAGAGTCTACAAGTTTGCATGAGCCACAGGCTCAGCCACAAAAAAGGCAAATTCAGCCTTTCACGAAAACATGCTTGGGCTATCCTGAGCTTTAATTCTACATTCCTTTTGTAGGTTTTCATTGACATTTCTGTAATAGCATACAATCATCATCTTAAAGAAAATAAACAAACAAACAAGCTTGGCATTATGACTTGTGAGTGATAGCTCTAACTGCTTCTCCGGGGTAAAATCCCACAAATCATGTATTGATGAATCAATTGCCCTGAATGCCAATACCATTGTAAGATGTTACCAAGAGATATGCTATTTCCTCTCCAGAACACTATTGCTTAATGTCCATTGTTAATCATGGGACCAAAAACTGTGCTGGTTTCTAAGACAAAAATAATTCCAAAGCTAGACAGATAATAATCCTTGCCCTGTGAATTCTATCCTATCAGTCACCTGCATTCATGATAATAGAGTTTGAAGATACATTCCAACCTGTCAAAGAGAGTTTCAAACCACATGCTTAAATGCGAACTAGATATTCTGACCTACTTCTTGAATACAAGTCAGGCACATTTTGAAGCAGAATTAACACCTTGGGTCCCTGGTATTTGAATACAACATTGCCGCCTTAATTAAATGATTAGCACTTGAATAACCTGAAGGAATGAATGTAATCTTCAAATTCATTGAAGGGTTGAGAAACGCTTTACAATAGGAAAATTCAGCTTAGCTGAAAATGTCTGTCATTGTAAAGAGTAATTCAAACTCACAAAACAGAAGTATCCATTTGCTATAAATAAATACAAATATATTTGCCTAGTCTTTAGTATACCTGGAGAGAGAAGTGGCTGCCTGAATCATATTACCTGAGAATTGTTCTTTAAAGTTCTTCACTATCTACCATTGCTCAGAATTAAACATGCTATCCAAAAAGTTCTATTTACAAGACAAAACAAAACAAAAAAGGATATGCTTGGGGGGAGTGAGTACAGTAAAATATTAACACAGTAACATAAATTAGTTGTTAGTAATTTAGTTACCATTTTCACCTTTGGGTTTTTAACTAGGTCATTGATCTTAACTACCTTCAGAAGAATCATTTCTTTGTGCCTGCTTCTCAGAGACTGGGAATTCCTCAAAGACTGAGACTCTCCTTAGTCATCCTCATGTCTTTTTGTCCCACTTTCCTTTGACCCCCTAGTGTCTGGCAACATGACAAGCAAATAGTGCTTAATAGATGGGTATTGAACAGAAGAATTAATAATTCAATATAGGAATATAGGCCGTGGATAAAAAACATTTAGGGATGGAATTACAAGAGAGTGTTTTTCCTTTTCATCATGGAAAAATCAACTTTATTTAAGATCAAATTATTTGACTTTAAACAAAATTATCCCCATAAGATTAGTTGTAACAGAAAGAACTGAACTGGAATAAAGACTCTGTTCTAGCCATATGTGGTTCATTCTATAACTCTTCAATCATTCTACAATTCCCAAATAGCTCTATTAAACACCCTCACTTCCACCAAACATTTCCAGAAGAACAAACAATATATACAGGGTCTGGCACAAATACAGTCCCTTTTTTATTACAAAATCTTTTATTACAAAAGTATGAGTATGTAATTCTCATGAGTATGTAATTCTGTAACATAACAATATCATATTCGAGGCACACCATATGACATTTTTGGTGAAATGTTCAAATTAAAACTATAAATTATTGCACCCATATTATTACCCTAGTAGCCACACTCAAGCAGGTGTTACTTCTGCCCTACCCTGTATATTCAGTAAGTCACTTGATACTTTAATATGAAGGCCTGGCCTCTGAAAGTATTACTTTTCTTAGGCAGAAAATCACAGCTATAACTAAAAATCACAGAGATATAGCCAATAAGGCCTTTGATCTAGGATTACTCTGCTTGTAATTGTTACAATGAAAGTAAATTTAAAAGTTGCGCTGGACATTTCAGCGTGTATACTATGGCCCAAGGCATCCAAGGAATCCCTCCAGACCAAGTACAGGCTTCCTGCTGTGTAGACACTCTTTCTATCTGCAGGGACAGGTGAGCATTGCATTTTTTGCCACTGGAGTTACCTGAACTGCTTTAGCATATCTTTTTTTTTTAAGATTTTATTTATTTACTTTTAGAGAGGGGAAGGGAGGGGAAAGGAGAGAGAGAGAAACATCAAAGTGTGGTTGCCTCTCATGTGGCCCCCACTGGGGACCTGGCCTGCAACCCAGGCATGTGCCCTGACTGGGAATTGAACCTGCGATGCTTTGGTTCACAGCCCACACTCAATCCACTGAGCTATGCCAGCCAGGGTTGCTTTAGCATATTTCTAGCTGAACTTTAACTCAGGTAAAACACCAGTCCCACAGTACAGGCCCAACTGAGGTAGAACAAGAACCTATAACAGTATTTTTTAGTTAGGATAATTTTAATCTGAAAGTACCAGAAAACTCAACATGTTTAACCAATAATGAAATACGTTGGCATTGGCTAAAATACAGAAGTCCAAAGGTAGGGCAACTTGGGAGTTAGCATAATTTAGTGGATCCAATTGCTTTGTCCTTAGGTTTTTATGTCTCTGAAGATATCATATGTTAGCCTCATCCTTAAGATGAGGTGGTTGAGATAAGATTAAGGTGGTTGCATCATTTTTGGGCCTCACATGCCTGCAGGTTAATAACAGAGGGAAAAAAGGCTATCTCCTGTGTTCATTCTTAAGATGGAGAAAATATTTCGCAGAAGCGTTGCAAACTTCATCTCACATCTCACTGTCACATGCCTAACCTTGAACCAATCTCATACTCAGGGGTATGCCTTGCCTTGACACTGAGGTCATCTCCCAGTCACATGACTTCTATACAAAGTAAGGGCATGAAACAAAGGTCAAGGAAAAAATTATCATTTCCAACCACATCATTGTAGGATAAGTGCAGGCAGTCTGGCTTCCTCACCCCGGTGTCTGTGTAGCTAAGGGAAGCAGTGTTTCCATAGCCTTGGAGGGGCCTGATAACTAGTGTTCTCATAGCCTTGAGACTGGGACTGGGTCTGATAAACTGTTTTCATAACATGAAGTGGGCTCACATGCACAGAATTATGTTGTTATATACATCCGAACAGCTCCGTGAATATTCTTCCATTTGCATGAATACCATGAACCTGTCAGGCCTTGAAGGGTGGCAACACAGTCATCATTGTGCCAGAACTATATAACAGCTATTACAAACAACTCTGATACTTTTAGCTAAAGATGAAAGTTCTTTCTTTTGAAACTTAAATGAAATAACAAAAAGATAACAAGAAAGAGAAGGCAAAAAACCCATATCACATAGTATAAATATCTGTCAAAAATTATAAAACTGGGTTAAAATAAATAAGGACATTGAGAAATAACACGTACTTCCTCAGCCTTCTGGCAGAATACAGAGCTGAAAATAAGGGTTACTGTGCAAAAATGCACATCTAAGGATGTTGTGATTAGAAGAGCAAGATTTGGTTACATGTTGGGTAGCTGGAAGTGGCTATAGGAAAAGCAAGTAATGTGATTTGACAGAGGTTGGTAGATATAAGAACCAAACTAAGAAGATCTGACATGCAGATGAATGGAATCTTTGAAGAATAAAACAGAGCATATGAAATAGAGAAAAGCACTCACTAATACAATAGAAGAAAATTCTTCTGAATAACTGATAAAATTGAATCCACAAATTGAAAGAAAAACCTCAACCCAGAAAAGATGACAGGATAATTAATACCAAGCTATATCCTAATAAGATTACTGATCTTCAAGAACAAAAATAAATAATTTTAAGTTTACCCAAAAGGGCAAAAATGTTTCTGAAGAGGCAAAAATAAGTTGACCTCAGAGACTTCTCTTCAGTAACAATTAGTATCATAAATAAAAGATCAGTGTCTACCCATTTCCAAAAGAAATAAAGTATATTCAAGAACTGGAGGGCGTTTTAAGGAAGTGGGGCTATTCTTGTATTGACTACTGTCAAATAACAGCAGTAATTTTGTGATTGGGTATCCTAACCATTCTTATCTGAAAAGTGAGAACCATAACACAAAGCTTTAGCTGTAGATATGATTGATAAAGAATCATCAATCCCTCTTATTTGACAGAATAAGTAGATGATTGGTCATTTTTGTGGTTTGCACAATATTCATGTTTTTGTCTGAAAATTATCTTTTGTAAAATTGTTTATGTTCAGCAGGAGGAAACACTGTTCTAGTTATGAGTGCCAGGGTCAGGGGCTGCTGTCCTCTTATATGATGGTCTGTACTAGAAAATTATATTGTGAATATAAATATCTAAATATGTCTTGGGAATTCTGGCATCCCTTAGGAACTTCCATCATGCAAATAAAATTGATACTTATAAATTGCTCTAGTGGGTAAATGTAGTTCCAAAATTATATTACATTATATTTCCACTGTTCTAATTATGTGAGTGTGGGGTTTGTACCACAGTAGTTACAAAAATTATAGTGGTAATAATAACAGCTGCCATTTATTGTATCTGAAATAGGTGCTCTAAAGACATGTTTTCAGGGACCAATTCTATACTGTGCTAATATGGGTGCTCTATGCTTGGATCTCTCCTACCTCTCCAAAACCCAGGGAGGTAAATATAATTATAGATAATAAAAGATAAGCTCAGAGAATGATATAACTGTTCCCTAATATCACACACAGAATAAGTGGTAGAGACACAATTTCCATGTCTCTCTAACCTGAAATCCCATATCATTTCCCTTGATAAACATTAATGTTTCAGAAATGATCTCCTATCAAACAGAACAGGAGATAGCAGCATCAACAACAACAGCAGAGGAAGTAAATTTTTGTTAAAAAAAAAAAAAAACCTTTGAGACTGCCTCCTTCTTTCCCAATATAAGATTTTTAACCTTATCTCTATTGAATTATCTGATATTTGCATAATAACTCCTGTCATCATCCTCTTCTTTCAGCCTTCTCAACTAATTGATATAGAATAACTTTCTTCTTTTCTAGATTTCTAGTCTCACTAGGTAAAGTTTAGGTAATAAGTTTCTCCAAAGTACAGTGAGGAAGCCATCTGTGATGGTGTAACCAGATTATCACAGAGTATGAAGCTCCTCACCTGGATAGTATCCAGCAGCCCTTCTCTGCTGGTCCCAGGTGGTAAATGGCCTGATAAGCTTGGAGGCCAATACAAAATAGAGTAACATTTTTGGCTAACAATTCTTTTAGAAGATTTTCCTTTCTTGAGTTGCCCTTGAACTAGAATGCAGTCCGGCCAATAAAATTCCCCAAGAGTTCGCTCACCAAGGAAGCTTTATGATTTACAAAGTTGCCTCAGGTCCCCCAAAATAACCATGACTACTAAGTGAGGGGTTTAGTCCTTAAAGTTATAACACTTCTCCATCCTGCCTTCCCTGGATATTAATCTCTAATTGCTCCCTAGAATATTTTTTTAAAAATGGCAGAAGAGAGAAAAGAGATTATGTTAATTTAAGGGTTAGGGCAAAAAAAGAATCTGGCTTCAAAGGTCTCAGCCTTGCACGTGTCTGGCTTGGCCTAAGGGAAACTCACCAGTTCCAAGGGAAGATTCCCCAGCCTGCAGGGAGAGAGATGAGAGTCTGGTTCCAGCCACTGCCTGGATGAGACCCTTGGTTCAGACAGAGCAGGATGATGAAAAAAGGGTGGGAGAAGAGCTTCTCAAGACATTGTATGAACCATTCAAAAAGAACAGGAATTATTAATATTTACTTAATTAATAATTAGAACTAATATGTGTAAAATTCTTACTAAGGGGAAATGTTTTTGGCAACTTTTGTCAAAATTTTAATTCAGCTGTCTCTTACCTCTGTTTCAATGGTGACACTTCTTTTTAAGGCCTGGATAGTGACGTCTCTAGCTCCTAATTCACTGGACCACAGGAGTCTAGTCCTATACAAGGCTTCCCTCACTATTTCTAGAGCCCACAGAAATGCTCACAAGTTCCACAAACCTGCCCCACTGTGACCTATTGCCTCCCAACCCTCCCCAAGGCCGGTGTCTCCTCACCCCACTGCCCCCTTTCCCTACTTCTCCCAAGTGTGTGGCCCTATATCTACCCTTCACTTCTGCAAAGCACAGCTAAGTCCAGATAATCATGCTTAACCAAATGTTAGTGCTGGTCTAGGAGTCATAAAAAGGAATTAAAGTATAGAAAACTTAAAAATTGGTATAAAACTAGATTATGTTGAAGGTCTCTAGATTACTCCCCTGCGGTCCCTTACTGGTTTCTCCTCGGCTCCTGACTTTCTTCACAACTGCCAGTGCCATCCTGACCTCCCTTCCTCACCCAATCCCAGCCCTCCACCCCCCAGGTTTCCTCTTACTCCCAGACTCACAGCAGTTTCTACTGGGATATGACCCTTCTCTATGTGCCTGGGCCACAAAACTCATCCTTCCCAATTTTTATCACTTGAAAATTTCTCTTTTTGCTTCTTCTTTGCTTAACCACAAAGCCAAAATAGATGCTCTCCTAATACAAACAAGGGCAGTTTTCTCTTAAAGTTGAACTCATATCTCCATATTTAAGAAAAGTTTCATGTTTGTACCCCCAACCATGTTTTCAAAGAATATGGAGGGTCCAGTCTCAGGTACAGCACCTGTAAGATGAGACATAGGCAATATTGACATTATGATAAATGTTATGGTCTCCACTGTTAAAACAAAAACAAAAAACAGTTGATCCTGTTAATTTGCCCTGCAAAATTATAATGGTTGCATTTCTTGCAACACCTCCTGAGAGAATATCTCTTGAAAGAAAAATCTCTGTGGGAGAGTTTTGGACCAGACTAATGTTAGGTTTTTGACATTATTATGGAGTTATATCAATAAATTAATCAACTGAAGCCTACTTTTAAGTATTCCTGGTCACCCAGTGGAAGGCTCTGTGTGCTCCCACTGACAAAGCAGAGGAACTCTCTCTAGTTGTGTTCTTTGGTGATATTAGCATCACTTGAAACCATGGTTCCTTGTTTAAAATTGTCACCTCAAAGACTTCTTTTGTCACCCAGCCTCCTCTGACCTCTCCATTTTGCTAGAAGCCTTTAAATTATTAAGTAATTATGTCATGTTTCTTTTACTTTTGTATGAAATGAGCTTAAGGCTAGGTTTTGTCAATTTCATTCAATGTGGCAGTGTTTATTGATGATGTATATGGTTTCTTAGCCACCTGTAGTAAGTTATTTTCCCATGCTCTTAGGCTCCATTTCCTTTGTAGAGGGGTCATTTCCTTGTGTGCCCATGACTTCTTTCACTCGCAACCTAGGCTTTCTCTGTAGGGCTCCCCATCCTGACCTCATCCCTTACCAACAGGGCAATGAACCCCTGATTACTCACATGTAATCCCCTTCTTTCTTTTGTCTGAAATCCCCAACCCTTGCCCTGCACCCGGAATTTCTTTCACTGCTCATTTTAGATTTTCAGATTGCTGATAAAGTCATATATTGGTCGAAATTTGTCAATAGCAATGTAGCATCTGGAGCTACAACCCTTTAGTCTTCTGAAGTAATTGGATGTTTGTAACCCATGTGCATGAAAGTGCTGCAATATAGCTTCTCTTAGGTCTCACTCAGTTTCTAACCTAAAAGTACAGGTGGCTCTATGATCTCATTGGGTTACATGGGTTTACCTGTTAAATTCTGTCTTCCTTTTTTAAAACATCGCTCCTATTTCTGTTCTGAATTTTTGTCAATCTTATTACCAACTTAAATGTAGCACTCTCATAAATTCATGGAGTTTCCAAAGGCAGCTACACATGACATAAAAAAGCCAGTGTTAAAATCTATTACTTAACACTCACATAATATTGAGTAGGTTCTTCAACCTCTTCTAAGCTTTGGTTTCTTCATATTTAAAAGGAAACAGATAGCCCCGGCCAGTGTGGCTCAGTGGATTCAGTGCCGGCCTGTGAAGCAAGTGGCTGCTGGTTGGATTCCCAGTCAGGGCACATGCCTGGGGTGAGGGCCAGGTCCCCAGTATGGGGTACACAAAAGACAACCACACATTAATGTTTCTCTCCCTCTCTTTCTCCCTCCCTTCCACTCTCTCTAAAAATAAATAAGAAACTCTTTACAAAAAATAAAATAATAGGACTTCCGGCCAAGATGGAGGCATAGGTAGACGCACCGTGCCTCCTCGCACAACCAAGATAGGGACAACAATGATATAGAAACAAAATAACAACCAGAACTGACAGAAAATTGAAGTGTATGGAAGTCGGACAACCAAGGATTTAAAAATAGACACTATCATCCAGACAGGTAGGAGGGGCGGAGTCGGGCCGGGCGAGGGACACAGAGCAGAGAGCTGAGCACCCAGGGCGGCGCGCAAGTCCACAGCAGGCAGACCCTGGGCGCACAAGCAGCGGTGGCTGGTGGGCCCCAGCCAGGGGGTGGCGGCCAGCAGACACAGCGAGGTGGCCATTGTGAAGCAAGGCACTGCGCCCAACTCAGGGTCCCAGCACCGGGAAATAGAGTTTTTGGTCACTGACTGAAAAGGAAGGTCCCGCAGGGTGCACAGGCCCACCCACACCGGAATTGGTGCCAGAGGGGCCCGGTTGGCTTGGGGAAAGCGGCGGAAGGGTCTGGGGTCCTACAGAAAGCAGAGCAAGCACCATTGTTCCTTCTCGGACCCTGCCCCCACATACAACGTCACAACCCTGCGACTGGGGTGCCCCACCCTGG
>CM052541.1:135379041-135422788 GCA_028533065.1 Trachops cirrhosus | reverse complement strand
TTCCTTCTACTGTGTTCTTCAGTTCAGAAATTGTATTCTTCATTTCCTCTTGGCCCTTGTTGATAGTTTCTGTTTTCTTTTTCAGGCTGATATAGTTTGCAGCGAGTTCATTGTAGCTTCCCTGTAGTTTCTGGAAACTCATTGAGAGTGCATGGAAATTCCTGGTAATCATTGCTTTGAACTCAGAATCTGATAATTGAGTTGCCTCTATTTCATTTAGCATTCTTTCTGGGGCTTCCTCCTTTCCCTTCATTTGGGGATTGTTTCTTTGTTTTCTCATTGTTCGTGAGACTCCTCTTGCTGGCCTCAGCTTCTTAAATTGATCTGTTCTGGCTCCCTGGGTTTATGGTGTGAACCTCTGTTGTAGAGTACTGGTGAGATTCAGTGGTATAGTCTCCTTCTGGTATCCAGGTGTTCACAGCTGCCTCCTCCAGGGCCTGGGCCTCACAGGTCCCGCGGAGCGCCTGCGCCTTTTCCAGGTTCACGGGTGCGCATTCTCTGGGTCCCCAGGGGCGCCCACTTCTCCTACCTGAGAATGTTTAAGCTTAATGCAAAATTTGTTGCTCCACTCAGTCACTCTGAATGCAACAGCCACACAGTACACATGCTCACTCAATGATGTCTACTATCCCCACTGACTAGTACAGTGAAGTCTTCATTGTTCACACATGTGCATTCCAGTCCACACTCCTAGGCTGCCAAGTTACATTGATGCCACACAAACCATTCTCATCATATTAACAATGGCTGGACTTTTTCCAGACAGACATAATTTACCCATTATGTACCAGGTATTACTCTACAGACAGAAGACCCAAAGATTTTATCATGCAGTTGGAGTTCTCAAGGAATTTATTTTTTAGGTAGACAGGTAAGAAAAATGTGAAAGAAGAAATAAAGAAGCATAAATCACTGCAAATATATCAGTACAGAAGAAAAGAGGTAGTAGAGATCCATCTGGGGTTTGGTGGTTGTAGCATAGGGTGCTAATTCCTCCTCCCTTCTACCAACACTCTCTGCACCTCCCATCTCTTAGAATTTTCCCTTCTTCTTTTAAACAATAGGATTCCAAATTTTAGCTGGGATCAGGCTCCCAGATAGAGACGTTTCCCAAATTCCCTTGCTGCTGGGTGCAGTCATACTGCCCAATGAGATGTGAGTGGTAAATGGCAGATACTACCTTCCACTCATAGCCTATAAGGGAAGCTACTTTATCCTCAACTTTCTTTTGCCTTTACTGTAACCTGGAATGTGGACCTATGCCTTTTGGCTTTCCCAAAGCTCTCACTATGTGAATGTACAGAGCAAAAACATAGAACATCTCTGAATTATCTCATAGACAAGAATGTCCTAGCTGTCCCAAACTGCCTGCCTACCTCTAGACTATTACATAAGAAAGGAAAATAAATACCTTATTTTCATTATTAAATGCTTTGATCTCTTTATTGTCATGGGTTAACCTACAGAGTAGTAAGAGGGAAGCTTCATAATGAAATGGCTTGAGGGGGTGGCTAAGATTTAGATTACTGGGAAGTGAAGATGAGGAATAGAGAAAGGGGAAAATTGAGTATTTTCACCTGAAGAAAAATAAGAAAAAAGATGTGGATGATGGACATGACATGCCTGAGGGGAGCTAATGGGTTGATTTTGTTGAAACTACAGATAGATGTACATGAGGAATAACAAATTTCAATTTGGATTTGGGCCAAATCGTGGGCTCACTTGAATAAAAGCTAAGTAAAGTACAATCCTTCATATAGGAAATAGGAGCGGCATTTTAATGAAAAACCTGTCTGAAGGGTACTGAATGGGCAGAGGCAGCTCACAGAGATACCCACTAGGAGGGCTAAGGAAAGGTGAGCCTCAGCGAGACTTTTCAAAAACATGCATATAAAGAAATCTTCAGTATTATACACTCTGAGATGATAGCAGTGCATCCGTGAGGAAATATGCAAGAGGAGAAATGCAAAATTAAAGCTCTGGGGATCTGTTCACGTTGGACATACATAATTAGAGGCATCTGAAAGAGAGACTAAAGCCATAAGAAAAGGGATAACAGAGAGGTAGATGAAAAAGAGGAAAACAATGTTACTGAATGAAGGTCAAGGGAAAATTTTTGACAAAATAGGGGATAATTGACAGGGGAATAGGTGAGAAGGAAGGTAACTATAAAAAAAAAAGATTAAACTTGGCTCCTGGGTTTATGTTCTCTTTATCTAGCTTTACTTAAACTCCTTTTTTCCCCCTAAAATCTGTTCTTTTTTATTTCTCTCTGCTGCCAAAACACCCATCACATCCTGCCTTGATTTACACAAACTCCTTCTCATTGGCCTGTTTCTCATCAGTTCTCTGCTCTAATCTTTGCCAAATGTTACTGCCAAGTCCATTTTCCTTTCCTGCTGTTCAGACTATGTTTCTCCCACTCTGCTTTGGCTTCTCTTCACCTTCCAGCCTCCTCATGACTGTGCACCTGCTTACAATTCTTCCTCATCCTTCCTGCAGCCTTCAGGCCACATCCCACCCCCACACCTTCCTCTGGCCCTGTCGTCTCCTATGGCATCCCTAGATATCAGAGTCAGGCCTTCGTAACTTCAGGCCAACACCCTACATCGTCGTCATCCTCCCCCACAGACCTCACAACTTGTGAACATCAACACAGCTCCTATTCCTGCTGCAAATAATCCCAGCATACCCACATCCTTTATGAAGCTCACTTGCTTTAATAACTCTTTGCTGTGTGCTGCTTTCCCCTAGAGGATACAAAAGAGTATTGCTTGTACTGTACTCTTTCTTGTCCCTGTTACCTCTAGGGCCTTATATTGTTTGTGCTGAAAGATCATGACTTCATTACTGTCAGATGATTTCTGTTCCTTGTAAAGTCCTTATTGGTGTTACATTGGGGTATCACATAAATAATACAAACCTGACAATGCCTCTAATGAGAGGGCTTAAGCCCGGCTACTTTGTCCAAATCAACTTGAGTTTTGTCTCAATAACGTCTGCAAGAAAACCACATCTGTCTAAAAATGGGAGAAGATTAATGTACAGAAAGAAAGCTGTGATGTTTCTATTGCTCTCAACAAAAAATGACCACCAAAAAAATGTACCTGAGTGAAAAAGAAATTCAGGGGTATCATAGGTAGCTCAGTGTAACTCTTCTACAGCTATGGAAACTTTTCCCAAGGACATATCCTACCATCATCTCATATGTAAAAAAATAAAATAAAAAACAACAGTTTGCATTGCTACCTTTGCTGCTCATACAAGTTTTGCTTAGCAAAGATTTATTTTTGGTAAAAAAAAAAAAAGCCACTGCAGTGCCTAGAGGATTAATTTCAAATGAGATCTATATTTATAAACACATAGATACAAAAATAATAAACTATCATATATGCCTCTAAGAACATGATTTAATTGACTGTTGTTTATTCCTAAGTTTTCTTCTTAACAAAAGACTTGAATATGAATCATTTATTCAAAAGCACTTAATATTTTCACAAAATTTAGAAGTTGAACATCAAAGAAAGACATGTTTTTATTTCCTTTAAGTGGTAGGGGGTGGAAAGCCTTGATATTCAACATCCAAGCTTCATTTTCAACAAGAATCAGAAAATTGTCAAGACAAACTGTTTTTCATCATACAAATGACTTGATCACAGATAATAAAATTGCACAAACCTCAAACCCTAAATAACCATGTAAATGGGTTCTGTGTTTTTTGAGACAGATGGTGGATCACAACAGTGATGGTTATGAATTCCAAAAAGATTGCCCTCCAGAATATAACAAAAAGTGACTAGAGAAGTAATTTAAAATATCGTTAAATCGAAACCAAAATAGAAATAATCACATCAATTTTAAAGAGATCAAGAAGACAGAAACAGAGAACATAAAGATTGTATTAAAACTACTGAGAAGAAAACCATTCTGAGTTGAAATATTATGTATATGTTAAGGAAATTGGAATGTGTTTCAATAGGATGAGTAAAGCTATATGTTTTATTCCATGTCATGTCCAAGACTATAGAGAACTACAGCTTACTGCGTCTACAAACTGCCTTATCATTTGCTACTGATCCAAAGGTATGCCCACCAACTCCAGTCATTGTTGGGAACTCTTAATCTCCTGTATCTGGCTCTTAGCTGGAACTATAATGGAAGAGAATTATGATCTAATTAATGCAATCTTGCATTTCAGTAAAACTCAAAATAACCCAGACTGAAGTATAAACTACTCTATCGAGGTAAGGATGGACAGTCATTATTCGTCAAAAGGTCAATAACAAGTGAACTCCAGGAAGGTGTGGGCAAATATGGTTTAGCAAAAAAATCAGGACCGATGATTTCAACACTGACTCCCTTGATATGTATTCTAAGGTTGTTTAGCTACACTGTTTTATAGGTACACACACATGCACCACCTGCTCCTGCACACATCCCCAGCCTCATTTCCCACAACTCTTTCCCCTTTCTCTGCACTCCAGCTCAGCCAGTCTTCTCTCAAGATGTGCTATGCTCCTTCCTGACTCAGAGACTTCACACCTGCTCTTCTGCCTGGGCCCACCTCCCCATTAACCAGGGTAATTCTTATTCAGGCTTAAATCACCTTTGTCATTTTCCCCACTACAACTTCACAGAAACTTGCACATTTCCTTCAGTATAGCCATCCCAGTTGTCATTAATTGTAACGTCTGATTCTTGGGTAAATGGCAAACTCCAAAAGAAAGAGGGATCTTCTCTTTTTTGCTTTTTTGCACAAACTGTATTCCTGGTGCCTAGTACAGGGATAGCTTAATGAATGTTATTTGAATGACAGGATGAATGAAGGATTCTCCTGGTAAGGTATTATTTGAACACTTCACCAAATCCTGCTGCCGCATATGCAGAGACCGATGCCTTGAGCTCCAAAAGGAAAGCCTCTTCTTGATATATAATTGCTTGGCTTTACTTACTTACCTTGGAGATACAGGTGCAAACTCCAAGATTTTCCCTGTAGATATGTTGGTAACCAGAAAAAGTAACAGACGCCTGGAATATAGGATTATATGGGAATTGGAGAATGTCTCTGGCCTAGTATCCTTGGAGAGGGAAATGACTGGCCCCATTAATCTTAATTGGTGTATGGTGGAGACCTTATGGACTACAGCAGGGAGAGATCCCCCCAACACACAAACTATAAGTGACAAATGACAGAGGGTCTTTATGAGACCTGAAGTGATTTCGTGGAAATCTGGAACATATTATAATCTACTTCAATATAAGGGTCGTCAATTATTTTAACATATGCAATGTGGTCATAGTCCTTATGGGAGAAGAGCCCCTGGTCTTGGGAGTAGGATGATTCTAACAAAGGCCATCAAGGTTAGTCTGAACCAGCAGAAGGTCTCAGTAACACCCACAGATCTAAGAGGAAAAGTTCTACTATTGCCAAGGTGCATTGCTGATTTGCAGTGTGTTATACATTATGGAAGTCTATCTCACCGAGACCTGACTCCTTGTAGACAGACAGTCTATCAGACAGTCCTGCTCAAAATTGTATTTCTAAGTTGACGTAGTATTAACATTCATGCATGCTTTCATTTTGTCCCACAGACCACCAGGAAGATTTGGAAATATTTCACCTGTGACACCTTCTTGGAGAGTAACAATGTGCACAGCACATCGAAGGGCGGTCATGCACTAAAGAAGTCTTCAACTTGCTTGATGGGAAAACATCTGTTTTGGAAACATTTATGTGTCATTCAGAATGACCTTAGGGAGGTTGCTGTATCGAACAACCTCTAAATTAACAAAGTTTATTTCTGTTTCCTGCTCCACATTCACTGTGGGCTGACCGGAGATCCTGTGCCATGTAGTCCTCACATGGGGATCTAAGCATTTTTGGTTGCTCTAGCAGGGAAGGTGAAGGTGGAGGAGAGACTGTTCCATTATGGGACCACTGTCTGTCCCATGAGCTGGACTCAGGCCATAACAGAGGTTGCTTTCCATAAATCTCCCTTAGAGACTGTCTGAATGTAACTGATATTTTTCTGACATAAACCAACACCCTTCCCTGCCTCCTGCTATGTGCTGGTTCCTGGAACAGGTTGTTGTTCTGACCTGGTCAAGCATGAAAAGTAACTTCTGTACCTGGCAGCATTCACACACAAGTACCTGCAACTATCCCTGTCTTCACCCGATATAATTCTTTGGCACCTGATAAGTGGCCCAGGGATCCATGTTGTCTTGCAGGTTCCCAAGACATGCCTCGTATGTACCGTAAGTTTCCTTTAATCAACTCTGTTATGAGACTGGAGTGGCCAGCCTCTTTCTCTGGTCTTTCCCTGCCCTCTGTTTACAAAGGTAGACTTTCAGTCTTGGAGATTTTCCCTGTGTCTGTGTGTACAAACAGTGAGCTCCGGAGGTTTTCATAGTGAAATGTTCTAGTGTGAAAGTCACACTTGATATGTTGGCTCATAACTCATTGGCTAGACCTGGTCACATTGCCCCACCCAACCATGAGGGCTGAGGAGGTACTGTCCTATGATGTGCCTGGAAAATAGACAGACATAAATATTCACTGAACATCGCTGACAACAAAATCTGATGACCTAACTGAATTTTTGGTGGTCATTGAAATACAGTTTGAAATCACTGCTGTTCACGGTTTTAAAAATAAAAATGGATAATAATTACTATTCAGGAATGTTCACGACCTATGGTGAAGCTGCATGACCATATTCAATCAGGAATAAAAATGGGAGGCTCGTTTTGTTTTCACACTTATCTGGGAGCGGAGGAGATGGTATAGAGGAGTGTCAAAAGTAGAATATTTTGTGGAAACAATTTCTTTTCTCTTACTTAAAGTCTCTAGTAAATTCCCACAACAGTAAAAAAGGTAAAATCTTTTTCCAGTTAATTTTTCACTGTTTCTCTCAAATACACATGCTATATGATAGAAAGAATAGATAATTCCACAACACAGACCATTTCTAGGTTACTAGAGGGAAGTATAAATGCCCATTTACAATGTCTTCTTCAGAGATGAGTGTCCATGCTATCATCAGATAAATCACATAATGGCAATGAAGTTGGCATAGAATTCATTTAAAAAATTAAGTGCATTTTGTACTACTTTCATAATCTTTGGAAATTAATTTCTGATAAAGTCTACCTAATCAAATTATCTAATGCCTTGGTATCTTGTCTGAGAGTTGCCCGTAACTGTAGCACATAATGATACAGGATAGAAAGGCAGTGATGAGGTTCAGAAATAGTACCTGGCTTTTAAAATGTTATCTCCTACATACCAAACACAATGAAGGTATTGTACTTAGTGGTTATTTAAAAGTCCTTAATTCACTGTTTCTGTAAGAAATACAGGGTATGTTAAATTCATGTCATTTACTCAGCCACCTCCAGTTCCTTCCAGGTTCTTCTTTACATATTTTCTATATACAATCATAATTAAAATACCTAATATGTAAAATGCTTTGAGACAAGCTTGGCACATAGTAGTCACTAAATCTTGTTATCATTGTTATTATTATTATTTCATGTGTTACAAGTGATGCTTTATGTGTCGTGATCGCAGAGATTCTAAAGTATGGTTGGGTTTAGCAAGTTCCATCCAGTGCCCCGGGGAGGGAGAAAGTCTACTGTGCAAGGCTTCTTCTATATTATATTTTTATTTTGGGGTGGGGGAGAACAAGCAAATCACCTTAGAAGTAATCGAAGTGACCAAAAATGTGTTTGGAAGACTGTGTGTTTGCACCTCTACATAAATGTTACCAATGATTACCTGAATGGTGAAACTTTGAGAATAAATTATAAAGAGTTTTGGAAAAGTCTACCACAAAGACGTACTGATTAAAACAGCTCCTTCTCATACTATATTACCTTCAGGCTGGTAAATCACTTGCAATATGATTAAAGTATTTCACTATATATTTTATTTTTATAATAATGAATCTGGTATGCCCTACTTTCCTTTGCTTTGTTATATACATCATTCATTCCATTCACTTAAAGCATCATCTTCATGTCCAGTTGTTTCTGCTGGTGATCGGTCCAGAGAAGCTGAATCTTTACGTTTCAATGAAGTCCTCTCAGAAGGCATCTTAGTTGCTGAGGCTTTTGCTCCCCAGAAAGACTTTACTGCCGCCCTGGGAGATTAAACAGAAACAAAAAGAAAAAAATCTCTTATAGGAAATAAAAACTAAAAATAGATTTACATTTAATTTTCTCTTTAGAAATATAGAAGTGCCTCCTTAGTCACGATTTATTTTTAGTGTGTGATACATCAGTTGCCTTGTGATAGTGGAGTCCTCAATGCAATTCAGTGTAATACTCATGTAGGGATTAGAAATATTCTCATATAAATACACTGGTAGGTTACAATAACTAACTTTGGGGGTTGTGGTAATTGCAACTGGACAAACATTCATTCAACAAACTTTTTAAGCAACTGCCATGTAAAATTGTAAAACTGCATTCAGAAGCTCCCTCATGGCTGGGAGGCAAGTCAAGATATTAGGTAGCCTGTCTGAGGGCAGTCGCAGCAGGAATGAAGGGAGTTAGTTTGAAGACACATGTGAGAGGCATCATGGACAAGGCTTTGGATTCACCTGACAAGGGAGGGGCCGAGAGGAGGACATCGACCAAGGTGAGACTCACTTTCAGCCCTTCACCTACCAGTTTATAATTATGAAGATCATTACAAAGATCACAAATATGCACATAACAACTCCTATGGTCAGCACAAAAACCAAGACTGCATCCGTGTCTGGTCGTCTTGATCTTTTCATCTGCAGCTCTAGAGGGAAAGACACATACCTGATGGTTATTACTACTGGGAAAAAGTAAATAGAGAGCCAAATGGAAACTTTTGTCTGAAAAACAACCCTGGAAATATACAGAAAGAATTAGTGGACAGAAAGTTATAAATTAACTTGCTCTGCACGTTCAAAATGTCCTTTTCAGATAATGCAGGAAGTTGACTTTGACAATGAACATTCTGGTACCCATCACTGGATACTACCAACAACCTTTTACTATGCATCTATTTATCCTTCTACCCCATCTTATATTTTCTATGCATTTCAGAAAAATTCACTGATGTTTGCATACTTCCCAGCAAAATTCTTCAAGTAGCATATAATTAATTATAGTTTAGTATTTGCTTATATTTTTTCCTTTTGAGGTAAAATTTCAAACAATAAATTACACCATGATCTTAAATGTACATTTCTTTAGCTTTGACGAATGCAAACAGACATGTAACTTAAACCCCTATCAAGACACAGAATATTACTACACCTCAGAAAGTTACCTTGAGCCCCTCCCAGTTAGTCCCTGCCCCATCTTTCTGAGGCAATAACTATCCTGCCTTTCTCTTCCACCATACACTGGTTCTGCCTGTTCCAGAGCTTCATGGGAATGGAAACATACGAGTATAGTATGTATTCTTTTGTGTAGGGCTTTCAAAATCAGTATGATGTTTTAGAGATTCACCCATATTTGCGAATGCATCAATAGGTTTGTTTTCTTTCTTTTTTTTTTTTTACTAATAAGTAGTATCCCTCAATTTATTTATTCATTCTCTTATTGATGGGCATCTTGGCTGTTCCAGTTTGGGGCTATTATAAATAACCTGCTCAGAACATTTTTGGAGAAGTCATTCTGTGAACACACATTTTCATTTCTCTTGGATAAATACGTAAGAGTGGAACAGCAGGGTCACAGAGTAGAGGTACACTAAGTTTTCCAAGAAACTGCAAGATTTTTTCTTAAACCGTTCATAATGGTTGTACATGTTTTATAATTTTTCTCCCAGATTTTGGCTGCTTATTCATTTTTCTAATGGTTTCTTTTAATTAACTGAAGTGTTTAATTTTGGGGAAGCCTAATTTATCAATGTTTTCTTCTATGCTGATTGTTTTCTGAGTCATATCCAAGAATCCCTTGCCTATTCCTGAATCATGCAGATGTTCTCCTATGTTTCCTTTTTAAAGCTTTATGGATTTAGCTTTTACATTTAGGACAATAATACATCTCTGACTTTGTACATGTTGCAAGATAGCAGCTGAAGCTCATTGTTTTTCCCACGAGGATCCACACACCACTTTTGAATCAGGCATCCTCTCCCATGTCATTATGCTCTTCCTATAAATAAGTCAAGCAGAGACAAAGCCATTCTACCATATGTGTTATGACATTGCTGCATTGTAAATTGGTGAAAAGCCCATTTACAGCAAGTATTACTTACTTTGTGCATTATATAGCTTTCTTGTGGCTCTTTCTTGTCCCTAAATCATAGAATCATAAAAGACTTAACTGAGGAACATCCAGATGCAACTACTGAATCATACTGGTAAGTAAATCAACATCCAAGGAGGTTTAATGATTTCTGCAAGCTATGTTTTATGTATTTTTATATTTTAATTTTGGTAAGTACCATTATATCAGAAGCAGTCTCCTATACGGGCAATCTCAACTGTTTATTGTTTGAATGTTTCTTTCTGTTCTTTAAACATCATGGAGTATAATTTTCCATTTTTCTTAGTAATTCTGGAGTTATATACTCAGTTTAGTGATCTCACTAAATAGTGCCAAGTATGACAAATAAATTACATCATATTTATATTCCAACATGGTTGAATTTTTAAAATCTTTTTAGTTTTGATAATTTTAGGTTTATAGAAGCTGTGAAATTTTTTTAAAGCTCAAGTAAAAGATATCCTTTTGGATTAAAACCTGAGAAGAAATGCAACATTCTTTTCCATTTATGTACTACCTTGTAATACTAGCCAAGAGAGGATGAGGAATGAGGGGTATGGAAATTTTAGTTCATTTCAATAGTAGTCTCCTTACAGGGGTCATTTAGATTACTTTTATATCCAAAAACAGAAAAGCCTTCATTTCCTACTGAAATTTTCTAATTAAAAACACACTGAGGTTTTTTTTTAGTAAAACTCAGCTTATGTTTTATTAGTTTCCTAGGGCCATCATAACAAAGTACCACAAATTGGTTGACTTAAAAACAAAGAAAATGTATTATCTCACAGTTCTGGAGGCTGCAATTCTGAATACATGGTATTGGTAATGCCATGTTTCCTCCAGGATTCTGTGGGAGGGTCCCTTCTCTCCCTCTTCCAGCTTTTGGTAGCCCATGTGTTCCTAGGCGGAGGTGGCATAACTCTCATCTCTAACTCTGTTTTCTCACGGCTGTCTTCTCTTGAATGTCTTTGTGTCTTCACATGGCATTCTCCTCTGCCTCTCTGTCTGTGTCCAAATTTCCCTCTTCTTATAAAGACACCAGATATATTGGATTAAAGTCCCACTCTAACATGTAAGATCCTATCTTAACTGAACTCATTACATCAACAATGACCCTATTTCCAAATACGGTCACGTTCTCAGGTTCTGGGAGTTAGAACTTCAAAATATCTTTTTAGGGGACACAATTCAATCCAAAACAATGCCTAATTATGAAGGACAACTATAATAGAAGTGAAAAATCTGATATATAAGGGAACGGATGGGAAATTTTCATTAACTAAATCACATTTACCCTAAAAATATTTCAATTTTGTATTTGTTTCAAGCCAGTACCATATTGTGGACATTTATAGCCAACACATTTGTTTGATATCTAAACATGCAAAGGGTCTGTCACGGTGGTGTACGCAGTTGTCATTTTAAAAGAAACTAATAGGTCCAAAATGTTCTGAAAACATTTTATCATTTAACTAGTGAATACACTGAGATGGCAGAGCTACCCCAGCAGCCCTAAACTGCCATGACAGAGAAGTCAACTCTGTCTCATTTAAGGGCTGACATTTCGGTGTCTGTGTGCCAGCCCTCCATTTACACACTGTCAAATGCACGTCGCCCTCTGATTATGGGAAGAGCTAACCACTGTGCAGTCCTAACAAAGACCAGTCCATGGGGACAAAAACCAAGAATGGTTCCTGAAATCTATATCTTGAACTGGACTCATTGGTCTACTTTGTAGTTTGATGATGTTTGATTCTTTTTTGACTTTTATAGCACTTTATTAAAATTATCTTTTTAATAACACCTGATATCCCAACACAGGAGTAAGATTATTAGCTTTCACCATCAAGATTTTTTTTAAAGACACTACACAACACATCAAACAAAATTGCAGTTTACTTTTTAAAACCATTCCCAAAACAGTTTAGCTTGTTTTCAATTCAATAAATGGTGTTATGCTGCATGTATCTCAAGACTACAGCATAAATTCTTTCCTTGGGATTCGGAAATACCTTCAAGAAATCTATGAACTCCCTTTAAAGTTACAGGTAACTTTTGGCATGATTGTATATGTGGGCATTTTCCAAGGAAAAGCCTCCTGAGCCTTGACGGGACTCTAAAAAACCCTGTGACCAAACCCCCATGCTCCCAATAATGAAGATGATGACAACAACAAAAATGGTTAAGAAATCTGAACTAATGGAAATAATTATTTGGATATAAAAGACATCACAGTTTAAATCAAAAGGATATGCACATGGATCCGTTTTTCAAGGGAAGCAGTTTCTAACATGTGAAACTATGTTCAGGACAAGATTTGCCTTTTGTGATTGAGATTGATTGATGACTATGATTGTTTCATAAAAAATATTTTCTTCAAAGGAGTAATTTTTTAAGACATGCCCTGATACAACACTTCTTAATTTTATTTAATTGTACCAAAATTTTTATAAGCATTCATGAGAATCCTGGGTATCCATTTTCACTTTTGTGATGGAAGTAAAAGCAAAAATATAATCCAGGCTAGAGGACTGTTTTCCAGGGATATTTCAGGAATACACCAGTTTCCCAAAGTGAGGCATGTCTGACTTCACTTTGAGAAAAAGAAATGAAGCACTACCTTGTAGAAAAGTGTAAATGATATAAACCAGTGGTTCTCAAACTGTGATCTCTGCTAGCAGCACCTGGGAACTAGTTAGAATCATAGATTCTTGTGTCAGCCCCACCCGAGATCTACCGAATTGGAAACCCTGAGGGTAAGACTAGCCATCGGTGTTTCAAGAAGCCCTCCAGGTGATTCTGATGCTCTCTAAAGTTTGAGATAAGCAAACCAAAACATTGCTGGGCACTTACCATTTGATGTATAGACTGTGAATTTAATAGATGCTACTATTTCATTATTATCCAAGGTATCACACTCAAAAGCCAAGGGATGAATTTGCCTGTGTACTTCCAGGATTGCTGAATCATTTCCAAGTATAATGGGTTGCTATTTTAAAAGAAATAAAGTATCAATGTTCGACATGCAAACTTAAGATCAGGAAACAATTTTGTTTTCTGTAACAAAAAAAGTCACTGTCTCTCAGTCTAGGACAGTAATTAATTATGCACATGGATTTTGGAGTCAAACAATCCAGATATCAAGTACCAGTCCTACCACTTCTTGCTTGTGTGACCCTGAACGAGTTACTCTCTGCATCTTAGTTACTTATCTGTAAAATGGGTATAATAGGAATTACCTCATAAAATAGTTATGTGGGTTAAAAGAAACACAAACATTTGGTATATGTCTGGCACTTAATAAGCCCTCAATTAATGTTATTGACTATTATCATTAATACAATTCCTATGTATACAAATGAAAATCTTGCTTCCAAAATAAAATACTTTATAAGAAATGAATATTTTTAAGTTCAGATAATAGCTGATCCTAAAACATAAGTGTGTAAATAATAAGAAAATTAAATTCCAAAGTAATAAAGGACGATTTTAACTTCATTTTTGCACACTGCTTTTAAAGTGAAGTTTTCTGGCAGTCATCAAGCACTGAGAAATATATTTTACCACTCACTAGAAAGCACCAAATTACATACATTCATTGCTCACCTGCTCTGGCCTTAGAAGTTTCCAAACATATTTGAAACGATTTGCAGGAGTTGTATGAACACATGACAGTCTGACACTATCAAGACTTTCTGATAGTGGTTTACCCCCTGGAAAAAAAAGTAAATACATAATACCATTGAGCAGTGTAAATTACTTGATTACTTTATGAACAATACTACTTTTAAAAGCCATCTCCAATTTTAAAATCAATTCTATGCTGGAAGTTATCAAACTTATTATTGAGAGTTTGAATGTAGAAGAGCAGAGAGGAGTGATGGATACAAGATAAGGTCACCAAAAGAGGCAGGCAGGAGATACCATAGCTATCTGCTCCTTCTGCAGAATAAATTGTGGAGAAGACATATAGTATGAGCAAACCACTCAAACTCTATTAGATACTTTGAGATCTACTAGTGGCTTCCAATTTCCTGGTTACAGACCCCCATTAGATATAATGAACTCTCAAAGTAGTGTAATTTGATATAGAATATCATTTAAATTTTAGGATTACGAATCTACTGATAAAATGTCCTGACCAAAGTGTTAAAAGCATTTCACTACAGGATAGTCTTGACCATAGACTCAATGAAATAAGGTTACAGTGTATCAGAGAGAATATATGTTAAATTTTAGACATCATTGAGAAATATAAAGAAAAAGCAGAAAGTTATTCAGAGGTATAACTATCTGGAGAAGTGGCATTTAAAGTTTTATTATGATTTCCTTTCAGTATATCAATTCCACTCATGACAACCTGAGGTTAAGGATATTTCCCGAGTAAACTCTACCCCCTTCAGTCTCTCTCCAATAGAGTCCAACTCACAGCCACAGTCGACTGGTCCACGGCATTCTTCCACCCGTACAACACACTTAGATTCACCTCCAGGGCATCCATTTGTTAATATAACTTCTCTAATACCAACACCTTTGGTAAAAGAAATTGGCAAATGTTTGAAAAAAAGTGAATTCCACGGAACTTTTTCTTTACCATCTAAGTCTTTTTTGAGACTTTTCTCCTAATTTCAGACATTAAATTCCCAAGTTCTGGTTGATAACATTTAAATTTTTTAAGTCCCTCATTTTGAATTATTTCAAAAAACAGCATTTCTGAGAGTTACATGTAACACTAGCCCTTCTGGATGTTACCATTAGAAAAAGAATTCCGTGATTACATACATTTAATGATGATACATTAAATAAAATTAAAGGGACATTTTTACTACAAAATTTTGGGGAAATTTTTAATATACTAATAAATTAACATGTTAATGTGTACAAATTTTAATTGGTCTAACACGTAAAAGTTTTACATTTGAACATCTTTGAAATTAGAATGCATCTTAGAATTGATAGCATGTCACAAATTGGCAGTACTTTTCTCTATGGAGGTGCATAAATTATGCTTCTTACAGCCAATAAGATTTTAGAGTGAATGAAACACAGGAGTACACAGAATGTCCCAAATTTATTTGACCATGGTTTTAGGAGGGATAAGGGAGCTTGAAGCTTCTGGAGGAAATTCTAAAATTACATTTTAACATAAATAAAGTTTTTTAATATTTAGATTTTACAAGAAATATAGCAGGAAACACTCTTCATGATCAAATCTCCATTTCCAACAAGACACTGCCTTTAGAATCACCACACATTTTTATAACAAGAAATCATCCTCTACTAACTGATCTCAAATCTCCACTGAGTTTGTCTTTCATCATCAGAATTGAGGGACACGATAAAATGCTCGATCAGCAACTTGTTGAACATGTACTGGGATAAATAATTGCAGATGAAAAGGGGGCCACATGCCAAACCTGACAAGCCCAGAGGATCCTGCATGGATGGCCCTGTAGATGGGCCTCACAAACCATCCACATAAGATGGTCTGAACATAAAAATTCCTAATTAAAAACAAATCATGGTGGATAGGCACATCTTAGGCCTGTAGCTTCCTTGACAATGGTCAATCTTTACCTTTAGTAAGCCTATTATCTTTCTGCATCTAAGATAACATATCTTTAAAATGCCAGAGTAATCATTCCCAGATCCCTCAAGCCACCACTGCAGGCCTGAGAGCACAAGACCACAGAACCATCATTGTTACCTTGTCCCCTCTCCCTGCTCCTGCAATACCATCTCTGTCTATTGTAAATGCTTATTACTGACTATCCTATACCCACCAATGTAAAAGAATTATGTGTTTCCCTATTTTGCCCATTTTTATCCAGTCCCAGGGATTTCCCCACTCTGCTTTCTCCTGCCCTCTTAATCTACCATCAGTGGAAATCATGCACCCTCCTTAATTCTAATTATTCTAATGTATACAAATTCTAATGTATAAAATAAGCTGCAAAACTGGCATTCTCCAGAGCATTTTTTCAATCTGTTGAGATTTTGCTTCCCAGCAATCGTTGTCAGTTTGGCTCAAATAAACTCATAAAGATCCTCTACATGTTTGAATATTTCTTAAGTAGACATGACCTATGACAAGACTGTATAGTCACAGGTTAAGGAATTATCCATCTTGATTTCTTTGTTTACTAGAATCCCTTTTCCAACTCCTTGTTTATGATATACAAGATGTTAATCATAAAATCCATTCTCAAGGACAAAAAGAAGTTGAAATCTAGACATGGCTTACAATAGCACTTCTCAAAGTTTAGCATGCATGAAAATTACCTGGAGATCTTACTAACATGACATTCTGATTCAGTAGGTTCTGAGATCCTGCACTTCTAATAAGCCCCCAAGCTATGTGGCTACTCTCTGGACCAAATTTTGAGTAGCAATGGAGAACGGAGAGGACTCCATATAAGTAAGGACATGGAAGTTCGAAAGAGGAAAGGTCTCTTTTGATTAAAAGAGGTGCCTAAGAAGGGCTATAGTATGGTTCCACTTGAATTGATGAAAGGTACCTCTCTAGAAGCACACCTTTATTCTGAAATGCATAAAAAAACTTTACAAGGAGGTGTCATATGTATTTATTTATTTAACCAAATACAGTTCATTGCAATGATGTGTATAGGTGTGAGATTTTCTTTAGGTCCAAGTAACACTTAAAAATCTGCCTGTGTGTTCCAGAAAAAGAAAACTTTTTGACTGCTAAAATATTGTTTTGGGAGTTCCAAAAATTTTTTCATTATAGCATTTTTTCCTCTAAATAGTTGTCATAAATTGAAAAGGTTTTTAAATATTTAAAAAATATTTTAGATGTAAAATGTTGTCTTTTCTGGTTTATTTTTTCTTCTTAGAAATTATCACCATCTGACATATCACATATTTTACTTTTGTATATCACTTTGCCCCAACTAACATATATACTACTTGAAGGCATAACTTCCTCTGCTTTGTTCAGTGTTGTATTCCCAGCATGTATAACAATGCCTGGCACATTGTAGACCAAAAAAAAAAAAAATCTAAAGTCCCCCAAATAGAAAATCATTTGTTGAATGAACAGATATATAATGCATAATTTCTGAAAGACATTTTTAAATAATGGCATAAGAGAATATATCAATTAGTAGAATTGTCATAAAAATCATTCTCATGAAAATGTCTCCTCTTGTACCCACTTAAGCGCCCACCTCCATGAGTTCCACAATATCCTCTGCCAAATTATTTCCATATTGAAAACAATGTGACCAAATAAAGCAAGTATTATTTGTTTAAAAAAAAAGGAAATGTCTCAAGTAAGCAACAGAAGAAAGACATAAATTGCAAATGAATAATCACAGGTTTATGAAATGGATTCTTCTCATTTTCTTTCATTCATTAAGAACTTAAGGTAAAAAAAAAAAACGGGCTGAAAACTATCTCAAGAGACAGAAAGTAGGACAGTTGTCTCAGGGCCCAGGGGGTGGCAAAGTGGAGAGTTAGTTTAATGCACGTGGAAGTTTTTGGGGAGATGATAAAAAAATTCTGGTGATGGATGTGCTTAATGTCACTGAATTGTATATTTAACATGGTAAAAATGTTTATGTTAGGTGTATTTTCCCATACACACACACACAAAAGCTATCTCAAACATTTTAGGTATAATTTTTGACCAAAAAAATATTGTTCTGATCTAGATCTGCATGTATTTTATGTCTTTTTACCCTCTGGTTTTTATCTTTCCCTCCCATCGCTGTCTTTTTTTTCCTCAAGGCAGATTCCATTTAAAACAAACTTAATTTCATTGTGAATTATCTATTTTCTCAGCATGCTACTCTCTAGTGGTTCTGAAAAGATGGTCTTCTAACCAGCAGCATCAGCTTCATTGGTGAACTTGTTTAGAAATAGAAATTTCGGCCTCTCCAAAGGCCTAGTGAGTTACAAACACTGAGGAGACCCAGCAACCTGTGTTTCAACAAGTCCTTCAAGAACTTAGGGTGAACAGTTAAGTTTGGGAAACACTGGTCTATTTTAGAATATGTGTTGCCTTAATTTCACCATGTCAGAGATTTTATGTCCAACTTCTCTTTATGGAATGATCAAAATAAGCCATAGTCCTTGAATATTATCTCCCCTACAAAACCAGTATCTCTTTTCTCCACAATATGATGTATAAATTGGAGAAATGTAGAATTTAGTATAGACTATTAAAAATAAGCCAATTTCTTGATAGATTTGCCAACACAGTATGTAAGAAGACATCTGTGAGATGCATGACAGGATTTTTCATCTTCTGAACATCTGTGAGAGAAATAAAGTTTTACTTTGGTGAAGGCAGTGCATGTGCCAAAAAATATAAGGAGCTGGCCTCATATAAGTCTTAGAGATTATAAACTGATACATCCAACCTTCTAAAGCAACCAGTTTGTGCTTTGTGTGTGAATTAAAGTTATTAGAAACAGAAATCAATGAAAGATGAATGAGAGTATGCAAATTACAAATAAAAATTGCCACATTATTTTTACCTTTCCTCCCCCAAAATTACAATATTGCTTATGTGCTCTATGCTACTTACCACATGTAACAGTGCACATCCCATATTCTACTTCTTTGACTACTTTCATATTTGAAACTAAACATAAAGCACAAAGACACATTATTTAATCACATGAAAAGTTTTCTAAGTGAAAAATTCTTATTTGGGGATGGAGAATACAACTACTTATCATATGGAAAGCAGACATTTTTAAAGCTTTATTAAATCAGAAAAGCAATACTATTCCTAGTACATCTATTATTATTTAAATCAAAGGAAGCTTAAACCTTTAAAGTAATAAATTAAGAAATAACTTGTAAAGAAAGTTTATATTAAATCTTGTATATAACAAAAATAATTTTTCATTAGTTTAATACACAGTAAGTTTCAAGTTCTATAGAAGGTCAGAAAAAACACAAAAAAGCCAGCTAATCGTAAGGCCCAATTTTTTTTCCAATTCTCTATTTTCCAAAAAATTTGAGTGTATCATTTTAGTCCAAAACAGAAGTCTTTATATGAAGTGTTCATTAAAATCATGTGTTATAGATTGATTCTACTCATTCTCAGTTTAAGATGGTAAATTATTCCTATGAATTTACTTCAACACTTTATTAGCAGGATAATCTAGGAATATACAAGTATTTGAGTAGTTAAATATCATTGTTTTCAAATCACATGAAGAGGTGCCTCTTTTTTTTTTCTCATTGTTCTGAAGTATGGCATGAAATTCACTAGCTATAGTATATAACCAATACTTTATAGTTCAGATTAGGACTAAAACCTCAAAGAAAAAAACATTAAATGAAGACAATTTTTAAAAGACATTATATCCTGAGGCAACAATATTACATGGGAAAATCCATTGGAATTGGAGTCTAAAATGCTGCTTCTACCACTAATTAATTAGCTGTTTTGAGTTTGAGTAAATTACTCAAACTCTGTCAGGTCCAGTTAACCCTTCTGTAAAATTTAAAGAGGAGAACCAACCTCATTTGACCATTGTAAGAATAAATGAGGAATGTGTGTGAAAACATTCTGTAACTTGTTTAGTGTTATAAAAATGCTTAAGATATAACATCATCCATGCTCTTTTTTGTACTTATTGATTTCATATAATTGTAAGATTTTTTCTATTTTTATGACTGCAAGATAATATTTTCATGAACACTTATTGTATACTTATATGCACCAAATGTAGTGCCTTGAATACATAGTAAGCATTAGATGTATTAAATATTGACTTTGTTAAATAAATTATTTGGATTATCATGATCAATTTTGAATTGATATTTTCACTTGAAATGCTTGGATACTTTCTACTGGAACACTATGAAATATAAATTAAAAGCCAAATCTTGAACACAGAAAACACAGGTAGAAAAATAAGTACTAGATTACTTTTAAATATAACCTCTTTTCAAAAAACATTCAAAAAACCAATTAATCAGCTATACTGTTCACTATCTATGCTATTTTGGGAAACTTACTTAACTTCTCCTAACTTTAAAGAAAAATGAGATTCAATCAGGTTGTCTCCAAAGTTCCTTTCAACTTTGATTATTGAATGCCCATGAGGTCATTCACGACCTTCTTTTTTGATGGGGATCCTACAATAAGTGGTCAGGGAAATTATATTTGTCAGGACTTCAGTGTAGTATTTGTCAAAATTTCTCATTATATACCTATGAGGAAAAAGCAAAAATATGGTCTGCACATCAGCATGATTTTATGTGTAACTTCTTAAACAGTAAGATATACTGATGCTAATTAATCAGTGGTGTCAATGTGGTAGGAGTCATGTGTCACAGGACCCTGGCCTGGTCAACATTTTTTTAATGACTTGGATTATGCTGATTTCATGCTGACTGAATCTGTGGACTCTGCAAAACTAGAAAAAATAGTAAATATGTTAGAAGATAAATATGGATCTGATAATGACAGGGCAGAATACTGGACAAATCTGACAAAATGAAACCATAGAGAAATAAAGTCCTGTATGTAGAGCTGAAAAGTCAACTGTCCCCAGAATACTTTACAGGTGAAAATGAGAGTTCAATAGTGAGTTTAATAGGGATCAAGAGTGTAACAAGGATTCCCTAAAAATCTACTGGGTCTTAGACTGTGCTGATGAAAGCTCGGGATCCACAATGATACAGCTAACGATCTTGCTCTTTTTCATTATGGCCAGATCCTGAAACATTCTCTTCACTTTCAGACAGGACACTTTAACTGTTGGTGTATACCATCAGAGTTCAATTTAAATTTTTTAGTTTCTTTTTTGAAAGTTGATTTTTAAGATTGGTATTTCATGATTTTTAATTTCTTAGAGGACTTCCAAAGAAAAAGGGAAAATACTGTATAGTTATATTTATATAGGATACAACTCATTTTACAAAATAAAACTCATCCTATCTTATAATTGTTAGTTAGGTCTGTTTTTGGTCACTTTTATAAATATAAAAGTAAATAGGTTAACAGTAAATTTATAAATCTTGGATTTATAGTATTATAGTATCTTAGTGATTTTCCCTATATTCTGAAACATTTTGTTATTTCATCAAGCATAATGATGGTTTTGGGGATTACTTATCAATTATTCCAAACTATGTTTTTTAAAAAAGACTAAAATAATAAAATGGAAGAATACTTAGAATTGCCTAGAAGGATGACATAATTGTGAAATAAATCAGCTATTACATCATCCTTTGTTTTCTTATTGCTTTGCCGTAAGTATCATATCATCTTTCAGGAAGATATAAAAGAAGTTTAGAGGTACCTTTCTCATAGTCTATTTTCAGCTTTCATTGAACACAGCTGAGATTTTAGAATTTTTTTACTTCCTTTTGTCTTTAATGGCAAAGGGAAGAATATTGACAGAGAAAAATGTTTTACAATTATTGGATGAATCAGAAGATGCACATAGAGAAACAGATAACAGCACTTTGGATGCTAATGTATATGGAAAAATTGACGGCATAAGCAAAATTAGAGATGATATCTTAAATGAATATCCTAGATGAATTCTCTAACTCAAGAATCCATGAATTAACATTATATTTCTAAGAATGAAAAGGATACATGGCATTCTTATCCAGTTAGTCCTTTCAAGAGAAAGGACTTGATCCTGAAATGTTTTGTGAAAATGAGCCAAAGATTACTGTTTTGCTAAAAGGATACAGAGAGCATGCTTTTCTTTTTAAAGCTGTTTATACACCAAACTTATTTGATAAAGTTTGTAAACAGACAAATCAATGGCAGGCGTGTATACAAAGGTGAGTGGGAAAAAAACTCAGAAGATACAGAAATGAATAAAGTCATTGGGCCAATAATATTAATTGTTTATAAATCTAAGATGAAAATGTTTTTGTAAATATGGAGAAATAATATGGCAGTCTTCTCCTCAACAAAATATGTGCCTTCATAATTTTCAAAAGTATTGTTTCGACAATGCAAGTGCAAAAAAAACAAGAGTAATGATAACAAAAATTTATTACAGATGTACTTGAAATCTGGAATCAGTATTTACAAGATGCATATTTCAGATTCATGCACAACCAATGAGCTTTTAGTTGTACTCAAAGTACTTCATCCATACATCTTCAAAACCAGGAAAAATGAACTGAAGATTTGGGGTTTTCCACATTTAAATTCTTACTTAAATTTCAAATAAGTTGTTTTCACTGCACCTTTATTCTTCCTTTTGAAATTGTTTGTAAAATGTCTTAAAAGTAAAAACCAAACAAATAACCTAAATGTCCAATGGATCATAAATGGTGTTGAATATTTTTATACTGGTCCACTGAGGATTAAGAGGGACTTTGCCAAATTCTAATAATGACCTGGAAATATTCAGATCTTGGGACACCTCAGATTATTTAAAGTTCTGGATTCTACTTTCCCCAGGAAAAAGCAGTTATGCGTGAAATTGTATATATAAAATTCCAGAAGGACTTGGACTCCCTGAAGCTCACCAAAAAAGAAATGCAGGAAACTCAGAGAATAAGTAACTTTCCAGTATTTGAATTTGAATCTAAGGCATAATTCCATTACCTAGGTTTGCCCTAAACTCCATTTAGCATTTTACACCTAGAACTATCTCTTGACCAGTTTAATACTAAAACTGTCAATTCAATTACTTTTAAAACGAATGTGAAGCAGTAGCTACTATGCTTTAGAACATGTTGTTCTCTTCTCTAGTCCTTTTCCGTTTGCACATTTCCAAAGTCAAGGACCTCTCCAAGCTCTCTGTAATGTAATCAAGGTAATAACAAACCTGGGTCCCACCCTTAACCTCAGATAGTCAATTTCTTTCTGTCACTGAGGGTCACTATCTGTCATCAGGAAATAAAAGGGCTGATAAATATAGCACCTATTCTATATGCATGTAAGATGTGAGACTGTCAAGGATATTAAAAGAATCTCAGCTGGGCCATTTATGAGGGAAGGGAATCATTCTCCTCTAGAAGGCTGCAAACCTGCAACTGACCTTTTACCTACCAGCATGTGAGTTACGAATCAATATAACATGTACAACAGCTTGACAAGTTTTATTGCTTAATGAGCCAGCAGAATAAGGCAAATTTATGTACCAAGCACAAGCTCATTCTCCCTTGGTTAACATGTTATCATCTAACAAAGCCACTAGTTGGATCCCTTGATAGGTGTTTTCTAAGGCCATTATTCCTTTGCGGTTGGAAATTGAAAGAACAAATAAACCACCATGCTGCAGAGATGCTCAAGGTTGGGGCTGCAAGAAGCTGACATGGGGCTTTGGGCAGTTTTGTCAGCATACTGATCTATCTAGATGTGTAACAACGAGGGAAATTCTGCATTCCATTGTGTTCCAACATAAAGCGCAAATATAAAAAGAAAGACCTCAAGCAGTACAGAACTTCAAAAAAACAAATCTACAGTGGGGAAGGAAAAACAACTGCAGAGGGAGTCAAAATAATTTCAATTTGTGAACGACCACTCCCTGACTCCTACCACTCAAAAAAAAATCTTTTTAGCAGTACCTCTGTAGCAACTTCTATATATGGGATTGCTGTGGCCCTTAACGTGTCTTTCTTCAAGGTCATTATATGTATGTGAAAAATGTATAAAATCGGGGCTGTTGGCCAAAGAGCTCTACAAACGTTAACAGGGATGATTCTCAGTATCCTGGGACAAAGAGCTGGGCTTTGCCCTCAACAGGTGCCTTTGTCTCCACCAAGAGTCCTCCCACCCTCACCATCCTCCTCGGTCTCAGGCTGGGGGATGTGCTCAGGCTCGCCGGCTTCACTCTCGGCCTCCACCTCGGCCTCGCTCTCGCTCTCGCTCTCGTACTGGTTCTCGCCCTCGCCCGTGCCCGCGCCCTCGCCCTCGCCCTCCCCTTCGCCTTCTTCGCGGGCCAAACCGGGATCCTGGACGGTGGTGACATTGCTCCCGCACGCGGACTGGAAGCCCGCCAGGAACAGCCAGCCAACAGCCAGCAGCAGTCCCGCGGAGCAGCCCGCGCCCCCGGGCCTCATGGTTTTCGGCCCTACGGCCGCCCAAGGCTCAGTCGCAGCCGCCCGCTCTCGACTAGAGGTGCGTCGAAGAAAGGAGCCGCGGGTCTCCGAACCCCTTCCCCCGCTTGCCGCACCCCGGCAACCACTAAGGCGTCACAGCTCGCCGCGCGCGACCGCCTGGTTCCTGGCGCGGGAGGAAAGCGCACGGACCCGCCAGCGTCGCGCCCCGCCTGCGTCGCGCCTCTGGGGCCACTTCCGACGGAGCCACTTCCGGTGTTCTCCACTGGCACGCGGGGCCTCCCGCGGCGCGCGTTCCTTAGCAAGTGAGGCCGGGGTCAGACACCGCCCTGGCCCCGCTCCCTCACCGCGTGCACTGAGAGACGTACTTCCTTCCTACTTGTACTCCTCTTCTAGCCAGACTACCTCCTCTATGACTCCTACACTGACTTGGTTTCGAATTCCTTATGCAGAATATCCAACTCCGTTTATGTCATGATGGATTGTCACAGCCTTCTTGAGAATGGTGCCTCACACTGCATTCATTTCTGCAAGTGAGGCTTCATTTATAGAAGATATGGGGTCGCACTGTCTTTCCTTGACCTGAACACTATTGTTAAAGCAGCTCAAGCATGTATTTACATCTTAAGATTTTGTGCAGCGCCTTCAGCTCTACGTGGGGCTTCCTTGTGCTAGATTAGGAGCTGGGAAGAGAGGAAGGGAGAAAGGAGGGTGCAACTATTGAAAAGATAGTTCTCCATTCTGTATTTGGAGAGCTGATATTTTTGGAACCAAATCGGACTTATACTTAGGGGAAAGTAATTTTCTCTTCCAGGAGCAAGTTTCTAAGAGCAGAATTTCTCCCCTCTTTTTTTTGTTTGGCAAAAACTCCTGTGTTGATCCTACACTGTGCTTCTTTCTTTTACCTTTGAGCTCATGGTAAGAACAAGTCCTCTAATATCCCTTGGTTACTGTAGAACAAGGGTCTCCCACACTTATTCTAAACCCAACTATCTCTTTTCCTTTTTTGTTCATCTAATTCCTCCAAAATAGATGTGCCCCTCACCTTGCATTCTGAACACAGGCTCCAGGTGGCAAGCCTAAACTCCAAGTTTCTGAACTCAAAGTTTCCCCCAAAATCTCAAGTTTATTTATAGTATGTATAATACATAATACACTTATTAAAATGGCTAATAAAATTTACTGACAATACCAAGTGTTGGTGAGGATGCAGGGAAAGTGGATCGCTCATATATTGATGGTAGGGATGTAAAATGGTACTGTTTCTCTGAGTGGCTGGACCCCTGTGTGCCCTCATTCTCTGACCATGACTTAAAACTATATTGTTACACAGCAGAGTAATTTTGTGATAGAAACTGTTGAAAGCCCTGAGGATTTTTGTACATAGGAATAGTGGTTTCAAATAGTCACAGTATAACCTCTCAATCTATCAGATGTTCATTAGCTTCTTGTCTTATTCCAGGCTCAGCCTTTCCCACCCCTTTATTTTCTCATCTAATGGAGCCCACAAAGGCCTTTCTTTTTAAAGGCCTTCTTACAACAATAAGAATTTACAAGGTGTTAAGAAAAGAGTAGTACCCAAAAGATGTTCTTTCTCCATTTTAATAACAAGAGTTGAAAAGGCCATTGAAAATTAAATAATGTTCTACAGAAATGTAACCAGCATTTTGTGAAATAAGTGTCACATTGTTAATGTCTTGATAAAGGGCATATGGTACTCCCAAATTTCTCTATTTGTGGGGCTGTATAAGCTGTATTTTCTAAAATGGAATAAGGTACCCCGTCTGTGGTTATAGGTGCATAGTTGCATTTTGCTACATGTGCCCCAGGTTAATACAGAAAACAGAATTTTAGAATTTGCCCTGATCATTGGATTTCCCCTGCAGTTTTTATGATCACTCAGAATTTATATTCAGCTGTTATTGTGGAATGTTATATCCTTTTGGTTGATGGTGCTATGGAGTTCTTGTATATCTTTGTTGGCTTCAGTCTGGTTGTTCTGATGCTAAGAGAATGATGTTTGATTCTCCAACTATGATTTTGGTTTGTCCCTTTGTCCTTTCACTTCTATCGCTTTTTCCTTCTTCACACATTTTTTTCAACTTTTGCGTGGTGTATACACATTTAGAATTGCAATATCTTCTTGGTGGATTGATCTGTTTGTCATTATATAATGTCAATTCAATTTCCTTAATTCAGAGAGTCCACCTGGTGCCTCCTGACTTCACCCTTCCTGTGCCACAGACTGGAAACTCTCAAGGCAATATACTAGGGCAACTGTAAGGTCATCTCATTTGTTTCCCATCATTCAGAGATGACTGTACTTCATTGCCTGATGGTTCAGTGTTTTGAAAACTGTTATTTCGTATTTTTTACTGTTTTTTTTGCAGGGTTGGGGTGTTTCTAGAGGTAGCAGGGTAAAAACAATCCCCTACTTATTCCATCTTTGGTATAAGCTAAAATCTCAATATCAGTTTTAATAGTATTGAATGTAGCGGATTCCTTCCCTGCATTCCTATTCTTCAGATGACAGTCTAGGAAATTTAGACCTTCAGAAATCTCTAGTTGAATACTATGAATAAGGACTGAGTCCAGCTTTGTATTACAGTTCAGGGATAAAGTTAAATCTCACAAACAAGGCTCTGTGACTCTCATGAGAGCCAAGTTTTATAGGTGTTCTGAGTCCACATTTTCTGTATCTCAAAAACCACTTTCAATTCAGTGAGTAGAGCCTCTTCTCTGAATGGTTATCATTAATAGACTACTAGGTAGAATAATTTCCTTATAGGAGCCAAGTATTTAGGAAGAAGTGGCCAATAGACATCATTATTAGACATTTCTAAACATTAGATAACTTTCCCAAGTTTGAGATGTCTTTTCCCTCCAGTAGATCTGGGTTGTACAAGCTTTTTTGCAAGTAGTGTGTGATAATCAGTTATCGGTATAAGAGGTCCTTGAACAGTATAGTTTCATTCAATATTGTTTTGTTACAATATTTATGAGAAAAAAATCAATTCCTATCTAGGAGTACTGTCTGTGTGGAGTTCACATGTTCTCCCCATGTCTGTGTGGGTTTTTTTCTGGGTATTAGTCTCCTTCCACATTTCAAAAATGTACATGCCAGGTTAATTGGTGTGTCTAAATTGTCTTGATATGAATGTGTCTCTGTGTGCGCGTGAGTGTGCCCTGTGGTAGAATGGCATCCTACCCAGGGTTGGTTTCCATCTTGTTCTCTGTGACCCTGAACTGGAATGAATAGGATAGAAAATAAGTATCATTTGTTTTTATTAATTTTTCTTAGATGTATGTAGAGCTCACATTTATTTCAATGTTTAATATTAGAAGTGTTTTGGGTCTTTATTTGTAGGATTGGTGATCATTTTGTGACCAGAATTATGGAGTAGGAAGTTAACTCTTATTTATATCAATTAGCCTATGGTAAAATTGGTTTTGTTATATACATCATTTTGCTTAAAGTCACAGTTTCTAAGAACCTACTGACAACATTAAGTGAGGACTTACTGTACCTTTCAAATATAGTGCTACCTCGGGACTCATCTTTATTTCGTTTTGGAACTCGTGAGTTGTGCCAAAACCAGTGAGTACCAAACAACAAGGCATTTCCTCTTGCAGGGCGTCATTGTGGCTCATACCAGTTCTAGCAAGTGTGAAAAGTCCCAAGTAAGCGCCAAGTACAGGGTTTGATGAGTTCTGAAGCTGACGAGTACCGAAGTATGACTGTAAATGAATCATGAACATTATTGCCTGGATTTTAAATTAATATGTTATTTAATAAAGATACACTTGTTTGTAGATGGAGTATCATGATGGTATTGGTCTATACCATCTCAGTATAATTTGTCTGAACATTGTGTAACATGATAGGGGCATTATCCATCCTTTTCAAGTTTTTCACAAGAAATTTTTCACACCAAATTTAGGATTGGTTAACTGAAATAGTGGTGCATCTTTTTTTTTTTCCTTTTTTATTTATAGAATACAGTTGATGAAATTGTGAATAATGTTTTCAGGTTGTAGATGATAGTCTTATATTTGATTTTAAAAACTTGTATTAATCTTATATGATTATTCTTGACTTGCTAGGTAGACGGTATTTACATGTAAGAAATCATAACCATTCTAAACATGTATGCACCTAACAACAGAGTGTAAAAATATGTGAGACAAAAACTGTTGGAACTGAAAAGATAAATACACAAATCCACTACTATAGCTGTAGACTTCAATACCCCTTTTCCAAGTAATTGAGAGGTCAAGCAAGAAGAATATAAGATACAGTTGGCCTGAATAGCACTATCAATCAGCCTTATCTAATTGTTGACATTTATGAAATACTCCACCTAACAACAACAGAATACACATTCTTCTCAAGCTCGTCTGGAACATTCACCAAGATAGACCACATTCTGAGCCATAAAGTACACCTTAACAGATATTTAAAAAATAGAAATCATAACAAAGTATGTTCTCAGACCACCATCAAAGTAGAAATCAATATAAGTTAGCTGGAAAGTGATCAAAATATTTAAACATTTCACAATACTTTTCCAAATAACACATAAATTAAAGTATAAATCTCAAGAGAAACTTAGAAATATTTTGAACTAAGTGAAGAAGAAAATACAACTTATCAAGATTTGTGGTATACAGTGGCAACAGTGCTTAGAGGGAATTTTATGTCAACATATCTAAAAATTAATAATCTAAGCTTCTACCTTAAGAAACTAGAAAAAGAAAAAATTAAACCTAAACTAAGCAGAAGAAAATAAATAATAAAAACTAAAATGAAAACCAATGAAATTGAAAGTAGGAAATCAATAGAGAAAATCAACAAAACTGAAAGCTTTGAAAAGATTGATAAAATCCATAAAGCTCTAGCTAGGTTAACTAAGGAAAAAAAGGGAGAAGATACAAACCACTAATACCAGAAAGAAAAAAGGGGTCATCACTACTGATCCTATGAACATTAAAAGGGTAATAACAGAATATTATGAACAACTCTGTGACCACAAATTTGACAACCTAGATGAAATAGACCTACTTCTTGAAAGACACAATCTGCCAAAATTTAAACAAGGAGAAATAGATTACCTGAACAGGCCCATATCTATTAAGGAAATTGTATCAATAATTAATGACCTGCCAAAATAGAAAGCACCAAGCTTAGAGGGGTTCACTGGTAAATTCTACCAAACATTTAAGGAAGAATTTTTTCATTACAATCTTTTCCAGAAAAGAGAAGCAAAGAGATTACTTCCTAACTAATTCTATGAGACCAGTATTATTCTAATACTAAAACCAGACAGATACATTACAAAAAAAGGAAACTACAGACCAATAACTCTCAAAAACATAGATGTAAAAGTTTTCAACAAAATGCCAGGTAATTGAATCCAACTATAAAAAGAATTATACATCATGACCAAGTGAGATTTATTTTAGGTATGCAAGATTAGTTTAAAATGCAAAAAACTCAATATAATCATATCATCAGGTTAGAAAGGAAATATCACGATTATATCAAGATTCAGAAAAATATTTGACAAAATCTAACACCTATTTATGATAAAATCTCTGAGCATACTAATAATAGAAGGAGAACTTTCTAAACTTGATATAGAACATCTATAAAAACCCTATAGCTAACATCATACTTAATGGTGAGAAACTGGATGCGTTCTCCCTAAGATCAGAAAGAAGGCAAGGATGTCGGCTCTCACCACTCCTATTCAACATTGCATCAGAAATCCTGGCAACTGCAACAAGAAAAAGAAATAAAATTAAAAGTATACAGATTGATAAAGAAGAAATAAAATGTTCACATGATATACGAATGTCTATATAAAAAAATGCAAAAAGGATAAAATTTTTAAAATCCTGGAACTGATCAGCAATCATAGCAAGGTTGCAGGACACAAGGTTAACATACAAAAGTCAGTTGCTTTCTCATATCCTGGCAAGGAAAAATTGGAATTTGAAGTATTTTAAAATCTTCCCTGGCTGGGTAGCTCAGTTGGTTACAGCATTGTCCCGATATGCCAAGGTTGTTGGTTCAGTCCCAGATCAGGGCATATACAAGAATCAACCAATGAGTGCATAAACAAGTAAAATAACAAATTGATCTCTTTCTCTCTCTCTCTCTCTCTCTCTCTCTCTTTCATCAATAAACAGAAAAATATTTAAATTATTTACATTAGCACCAAAAAAATACTTAAGTATAAATATAAGAAGATATTCTAGGATCTATATGAGATAAACTATGAAATTCTGATGAGAGAAATCAAGGAACATTTAAATATGTGGAGAGATGTTCCATGTGCATGAATAGGAAGACTAAATATTTTCAAGTTGTCAGATCTTTCCAACTTAATCCTTAAATTCAACACAATCCAATCAAAATCCCATTTGTGGATATCAGGAAACTAACTCTAAAGTTTACATGGAAAGGTAAGAGAACCAGAATAGCCAACACAATATTTAAAGGAGAAGAACAAAGTTAGAAGATTGACACTACCTGACATCAAGTTTTAATATAAAGCTACAGTAATCAAGACAATATGATATTGGCCAAAAATAAAGGATAAATAGTCTAGTGGGATGGCAGAAACCCCAACAAATATAGCCAATTGATTTTTGACATAGAAGAAAGGGTAATCTTTTCAATAAATCGTTCTGGAAAAAAATGGTCATCCACATGCAAAAAATAACAATTCAAAGTAGATCTTAGGCTTAAATATAAAATGCAAACTGTAAAACTACAGTGTATAAAATTAAAAGGTATCAATAACATAGAAAATCCAGGTGACTTTAGGATTGGCAATAATTTCTTAGATATAACAAAGCTTCATCCATGAAAAATTGGTAAATTGGACTTCATTAAAATTTAAGAACTTATGCTCTGTGAAAGACACTGTTAAGAGAATGAAAAGATAAGCCACAAACCAAGAGAAAATATTTGCAAATCACATATCTGATAAAAGACTGGTATCCAAAATATACAAAGAACTCTTAAAATTAACACTAAAACAAACAACTTGACTTAAAAATGGGCAAAAGGTCTAAATAGGCACCTCATCCAAGGAGATATAAAGATGCCAAATAAGCATATGAAATATACTTGACTATATACTTCTCTATATGTCACTAGAGAACTGCAAATTATAACAACTATATATCACTACATATGTATAATTCAAAACACTGAAACACCAGATGCTGGTCAAGATGTAGAGCAACAGGAACTATCACTCTTTGCTGGTGGGGATGAAAAATGGTATGCCTGCTTTGGAAGACAGTTTGTTAGTACAGTATTTAATATGCTAAGTAAAATAAGCCAGCCAGAGAAGGACAAATACCATATGATCTCATTTATATCTGAAATCTAATGGGCAAAATAAACTAACAAATGAAATAGGAACAGACTCATAGAGAGAGAACAGACTGACATCTGCCAGAGGGGAGGGGTTGGGGGACCAGGTAAAAAAGGTGAAGAGCTTAAGGAAAAAAAACCTTGTAGGCAACAGTATGATGATTATCAGAGGAAAAGGAGGTGGGGGGATGTAGGAGAAGGTAAAGAGGATTAAATGGAGATGGAAGGAGACTTGACTTGGGGTGGTGAACACACAGTACAATATACAGATGATGTATTATAGAACTGTACCCCTGAAACCTATATAATTTTATTAACCAATATCACCCCAATAAATTGAATTTAAAAAGATGTTAATCACACAAATAAAGAAATGCTCAGTAAAAATTTTAAAAAGTAAATGAAAGACTTTTGATACCCCCTAAAAAAAGAATTAAACATACTCTTACCATGTTATCAACCAAGGAGCAGTTGAGCTTCTTGGTATTAACTAAAAATGAGTTTAAAATCTAAGTCCAAACAAAAACCTGCACACAGATGTTTATAGCAGCTTTATTCACAATTGCTAAAACTAGGAATCAAAAAAGGTGAATGGATAAATAAATTTGGTACATCTGTACAGCAGAATATCATACAATAATGAAAAGAAATGAGCAGTCAAGCCATGAAAAGGCATGGAAGAAACTTAAATGCCTATAAGCCAATCTGAAATGACTACATGCTGTATGATTCCAACTATCTAACAGTCCGGAGAAGACACAACTATATAACATTCTGGAGACAATAAAAAGATTAATGGTGTCAGAGTTTCAGGGGAAGGGAGAGATGAGTAGAGGGGGCACAGGTGATTTGGGGGGGCAGGGAAACTATTCTGTACTCTACTGTAATGGTGGATACATGTCAAAACCCACAGGATCTAACACAAAGAGTAAACCTTAATGCAGACTATGGACTTTATTACAGTGTATCAATATTGGCTCACTAATTATAACAAATATACAACACTAATAATGCAAAATGTTAATAGTAGGGGAACTGGGGGCTGAGGGGTTGGAGGGGAGGGTGGAAGTTCCCATACACCATATGGGAAATCTCTGTACTTTCTCTCAATTTTCTGTAAACTTAAAACTGCTAAAAAAATAAAGCATATTATTTTTTAATTAAAAAAGAAAGTAAGAAGAGAGCTGAAGGAGAGAAAACAGTGAGCATAAGGTTGTACTTCCCAGCTTTTCTCAATCTGTTCATGGTAGGGGGATGACCATACAGGAGGCCTTAGCTGCCTGCAGCCCTACTCAGAAAACTATAAAGCACACTATCTCAACACATCTGCAACCTGCTTATGGCTTAGGCCACAGAACACCTGTTGGGAAATTTTGCTGTAAGAAAGCAAGAGAGAAAAAGTGAATTTTAAAGATAGTTTGAAGTATTTTCATTGTGAAAAATCATGAGCTGTATATTGATTAATTAGCAAATTTTGAAATAATTACTTCTGTTGCTGGCAAGATGTGGTGAAACTGGAATGCTCTAACGATGAAGGTTTCATAGTAAGTTGTTATAGTCGTTTTCTAAAACAACTTATGCATAAGTTTTCAAAACACTAATAATATTGCATATACTCGAATTCAATAATTCCATTATTGGTAAATTATGCTATGGAAATGAATTTAATGAATTAAATTATTGCATAAAATGTTTATTACAAGATCATTTATAAAAGCAAAACATGGAAATGATCTGACTATTCATGTAATAGGAGAATGATTAAATAATCTTTAATGGGCTCAATGGGATATGATGTAGCCATTAGGAAGTTAGATTATTGTTATTAGGAAGTTGTGATTGTTGTTAATAATCATGATTACGATTACTTCGACAAAGTACTATATGAAAAGGAATGAATAAAAAATTTCAAACATCACGTTCTTTTCATTTAACCTTCACAAAGGTCCACACTTGCCCTGTAGCTTGGAATAAATGAATTACTGTACAAATACAACTGTATAAACATCATATGTGAATATACAGATACTGGCATGGCACTGAGATTGAAAAGCCACATGGTCAGATTTAGGATTTTCTTCTTAATTTTTGAATTCCTATCATTCTTTGTACAATAAATATTTTATCTTTGAATGGTGAACAGTGTGATGTGTCTCCCAGTTTATTAGGGATTTGAGAGACTTGAATGATTATCCTTGAACAGTCATCATGGCAGTACCTACACTGGCAGAAAAAAAATTGAGAATTGAGGTGCTTATCCAGATAATTTAGCATTCTGCTCATCCTTCCAAATAATCACTTCTTAAAAATTGTATAGATAATTGAAACAGATTTATTTTCTCTCAGATAAAATTCTCAACTCACTTTGTTGGTTAAAATCTGTTACAGCAATGTTTCTCAAGGTTTAACTGCATACGAATCACCTGGGGATCTTGTGAAAATGCAGGCTTTTTGATTAGTTAATTTTAGGGTGGAGCCTGAGACTATTTCTAACAAGCTCTGGGGTAATGCCTATGCTGCTGGTGCAAGGACCATGCTTGAGTAACAAATCATACAGCATTTGAGTAATCTACATATTTAGTTGAATCCAGATAATTCATGTACTTATATATGTTTGTATACATATGCATATGTGTATACATATGCATAAAAATATACATATATTTTAAATGTTCTGTCAATTGGGTTAATACTCCTAAATTTTGTAGAAAAAAAGTATTAAGTTAAATCATTCTTGGCGGAGGTTTGATGTGTTCAATGATAAAAGCAAAATCTGGTTGTAAATGTTCAAAAAGCATCAATAGGCTCTCGTAACTTGCTGATGGAATTGACATCTAGCACTCCTCTTTCTCATAGACAGTGCTCAATAAATACTTGTTCAGTAAATGCCACATGAACAAATTCATGAACACCTACAGCTGTATGTCTTAGTAATGCATCCCATGCAGCAATTTTTAGATACTGGCTGAAAATATATCCTTTTTCATGGTGTTCTCAAATGATAACTTTATTAACTTCCAATATGTTGAAAGTATTCATTTTGTAGAAAATCTTAAATCAGTGAAATACTGTTTTTCTGTGACAGTGCTTGAATTGATAATATCTTCTAGAGTCAGTGAATAACTCCCAACAAATTTTATTTTCCAAATACTGTCCTCAGCAAAATAATGCTGGAAGGTCAGGGCACATCTGCAGAGTGTAAAGAGGCAGCATCTGAAATACTCTTTTCACTTTTGTCTTTGCATAGATAATGCATTCTTTTCCCCCACTGAGTAAGGATTGTTGCCATAGCAATGTTTTAAAAACACTCCTAGATCAATATTAGAACTGCAGAAAGTATCTCAGATATGCTATGCAATTTGCGAGTCTAAAGCTATACTCTTACTGTTGGTTATTTGCTCAACTGTGGAATAAAGATTTGAGCAACTCCTTATGACTGGTCAGTTCCACAATGTGAAAAATTAGTCAATCAGCCAACAAGTGCCCTGTGACTGCTTCACAAGCAAAGGGCTGACAATGCCAGGTGCTATAAAACAATGTCAAATGCAGAAGCTGTGAATCTGCTAATCTGGGGGAAAAAAGTGCATGCCAAATGTACCAGGGGACCAGGGATCCCAGCTGCGTCTTAAAATGCACACTCTGATTTTTGTCATATTATATTTCAGAGTTCACCTAAGAAAATTAAATTCACTGTCCTATTCACCTCCAGCTTCCCATAACAATTCACATAAATACACCTGTCCACATAAATACATATAAGTATCCCACATACCCTGCACAAAATATGAGAAATGAGTTGTAATTCCTTATATTATAGAATGTTTAGAAACATTCAGATGGTTTAGAATCAAGAGCTAGAAGAAAAAATATACCAATTATGTGCTTCCTTCTGTAACAAAGCTATACATACACAGACAGTGCTTATTATGCCAAGAGGTAGACATTTATTCCAAAAGAGCCCATTATCTTCAACTACTGTTACACAAAGTTCCTCAAATTATCCCAAAAATGAATGTGCTTCTGAGGAGCTGGATAAGGAAAAGCCTCGGTTTCAGCTGCAGGCTTGCTTCCAGCCATGTGACCCTGAACAAGTCATTTCATCTCTCCTGAGTCAGGTTTCACACGGGTAAAAATGAGGAAGCTGTACTTCATGGTGTCTGAGTTCCCATCTAACTCTAAATCCCTGCGGCTCCATGAAGCGGAGTAAAATATGGGATTTCTTCACCATTCTTTGTTTTCCTCTACTTTTATAATACTTGCTGATGTAGTACAGGACTAAGTATCTGTTCTCAGGGAGATTCAGCAGTAAATGCAACCTGCCGGTCAAAAAGATTTAATTCAGAGTTTTCCCAGTCATGTATATTATAGGAATAAATTTAAGGATTTACTTTGGGAGCTATAACTTCAGAGAGGAGACTTGTTATTTCAAATTTTAATATGTATACATTTGTAATATATATCAGATAATGAAGAGTGAGCATTATGAAGTAATTGATCAAGTTGCCTTAATTTTCTGTAAATTCAACCTTAGAAATAAAATAATACCTTGCTACATATGGCTTCTAACAATTAGTCCTGTTGTTCCCTCTTTGCGGACTTGATTGAAATTTCATGAAGTTAGTCTGTTGACCTGTAAAATAAGATTTGGTCTTTTAAATGCAAGCTATTTTCAATATAAGTCGTCCTTTGTTTGACTTACAACAGTCACTTTAGATATATGAAAAGTGCTCAAAGTGCAGGCTCAGAATACTAAATTATAATTTAAACATAATTTGGCTTAGAGTTACTGTGCCACTAAGAGAATTCCTGGTTATCTGCATTGTGGCAAACTGCCATCTGCCCAGGTAATTGAAAATTAACTGTATTTTCATTAGTCTGAAATTTCCTTCAGCCTGCCTCTTTTCTCCCAGTTAGCTCTGGCCACCTATCTTCTCCTAACCAGGATCTATTTCTTTAGTTGGAAAAATTCAGAAACCATCTTGTGTGGGACCTCTATATATCTAGATGTTAGCTTCCCTAACATAGTGATATTATATAAGAAGCATATTCAGGATCTTTCTGTTCACTCAAATTAGATGGAATGATTAATTGTGACAACTTCCATAACAGAACTTTATACTGTTCTATGACCATCGGGCAACATAGCAGAATGAGCTGATGTAAGCAGGCTCCCTCCCTGCATCACCACTCTTATACACAGTTTCTAAAACATAGAAATGATGAAAAAAATAGGACAATGCCATGATACAACCCCAGCACAAAAGAAAGGTAAAATGTAGGAAGTAAACCCAAGCCCAAGCCAGAGGAGTGTGCAATCGTAGCATGATGCAGCATTAGCCTAATGGGATTGGATGGCATGTAGCCCTAGGGACTACAGCTCAAGGACAGGAAGTTCAGCCTGGGTTCAGTGTGGCTCATCTGGCCTGGGCATGAAGGTCTGAGCTGTGCAGCACTGCCTGCTGTAGGGAAAATGGCCTAGGAAATCTCCCCACTAGTCTGAACAAGACTTGAGGAAGTTTGTAGGCCTTCTGTGGCCTTGGGATGGAAAACGGTCACCAGAATTCAAAACCCAAGTTCTGTGACACATTTGGTGTGCAACTTGAATTTATACTATTTGTGTGGTGGGCAAGCCCCAGGCCAAGAAACAAGCCTAAAAATTGACCCAAGCCTAGGGCTCAGAGGAAGGAATTCCAACTGGAGATATGGGAAGGTTTCTTTTTTCTCTTTTTATCCTTCCCTGAGGACATTTTTTTAAAAGATATTTGTTGCTTTTAGAAAGAGAGGAAGAGTGAGGGAGGGAGAGAGGGAGAGAGACTGAGAGAGAGAGAGAGAGACAAACATCAATGTGAGAGAGAAACATCGATTAATTGCCTTCTTGTACACACCCCGACTGGGGATCCAACCTGCAACCTGGGTATGTGCCCTGACCAGGAATCGGACCCGTGACCTTTCAGTCTATGGGACAATGCTCCAACCAAGCCACACTGACCAGAGCTTGGGAAGGTTTCTTAGTGAAAGTGATATTTGAGTTGCAGCTTGAAGGGTAAACAGAATTTCAATAGGCAGAATTAGGGGAAAGGTATTTCATATGGAGACTTACCTGGACAACAGCATGGCAGTATGTGACAAAAAGTAAGGGATTTGTGAATTGAGTAAAGTGAGAAAACAGGCTGAATTGAGGGTAGATTAGAGAAACAATATGGTCAAAGTTTTTTCATTGTGAAAATAACTAGTATTCTGTTCAAGTTGATTGTGAATGGCATAATGCAGTAACCAAAGCTTGTTTCTTTCTGCTATGTGAATAATAAATTTTATGAATGAATTAAAGGGTTATTTAATACTGGCTAAACCCCCCCTGATATTTCTTGGGTGAATTATTGCTCATCATCAGGTAAATAAATCCTTGGTGCTGCTACTCACCATGCAGCTTGCTATAGAGAAGGCTAAATGAGAAGTGGCTTTGTCTTCATTTAATTTGGAGCATTGGTTCTTGTTATTTTCAACTGGGGTCTTATACATTTGCAACTATTGTTTGGTCTGTCTCAATTATAGGCATCTCTCACTGAATCTCAGTTTCAGCTGCCTTGAGAGATCACTACCTATCTCCTGATACCTCCCTGGGATCTCCCTAAAGCAGTATTTAATAGTTTACATAGATGTACTTAATCATATCAAAAAGAGCATTGAAAAGATATATGGCTTGCTGTTTTGCATGATGGGGTGGGTGTCACATAAAAACTTAACTTTATTAATATAGGTCAGACATAGCAAACTTTTTCAATAAAGAGCCAAATAGTAAATACTTTAGGCCCTATGGGATACATGTAATCCCTAGTGCATATTCTTCTTTGTTTTTTGTTTGCTTTTACAATACTTAAGAAACACAAAAACTTGTCTTAGCTCATCATACAAAAACAAGCTAAGACCAGATTTGGCCCACCAGCTGTTGTTTGCTAAGCACTGATATAGATTAATTCAAGGAATACAACAATTAATTCAAGGAAAAGAAGTCTGGAGCTAGCATAAACAAATGCCTGAGACCCCAGGGGATGATGGTTGGAATGCTGAGACCAACTAACAGAGAATGCTAAGAACACAAGACTATGCTTGCCTGAACAGCCAGAGCATCCATCAAAAGGAAATCATTTTCAAAGTGAAATCATCCTTGCATGGCGAACAGCAGAATATCAATCCAAACAGATGTGTAGGAGGCAATGGAAAGTCGGAACCATGGGACAGCAGATTATTGAAAGCAAGTGAAGTTAAGTGCAGAGAAGTATAAAATAGCTTAGAATGGAAGTTTAAGGAAGGCCCTACATCAAAACAAAACTATATCTGCTGTGTCCCCCACCACCGACTTTCAAGTCACTTAACAGCAGCTGACTGATCACCTCCAATCTAACTACCTACTATAATTATAAACGTATACATAATGTAGAAACCTCTGAATTGTGAGAAAGGGGGAAGAGATATGAGAAAGATGGGAGGTAGAAAGGGGAAAGGAAAGGTACAAAGGGAAAGAAAAAGAGTAGAAAGACAGGGGAAGGGAAAAGAACAATTATATTACATCTAATAAATCTTTAAATAAGTATAAAATGGCCATTGCCATTTGTCTCAAGCCTAGGGACACTGATTACAAAAATAACTTACGTTTTTCTTTCTTTTCATTTATTTTCCATGCTAAGGTGACAACTTACTCTCCAGGATTAGTCACATGGCCACACTCAGCTTCAAGGAGGCTGAGAAATGCATTTTAACTAAGCACATTTCCTCCTCTGGTAAAATCAGGAAGAAAGGGACAATGATGTTGGGGTAGGCTATGGCCATCCTTGCCATACTCAGCTAACATGACTTTCACCTCATCGTGGTAGCTGTAATATTTTTCACCCAAGCCAGGGGTTTGAAACTTCTGGAAATTTAAGAAGCATTCAGAGTCAAAGGTATGTAATTGGCCTAAGTATTGTGATGGATGGACATTAGTAAACACTAATTCATTCGATAGAAATGAATATACATTAAATGCACTGCTTTTTTATGCTATTCAAAAGAATGTGACAATAGCCTTGACAGAACAGCAATAATCTTGAACTAAATGAAACAGTTTATTAGAAGTTAGTTCTTTTGAAATGAAAGCAATTTAAAAATTGCTTGGAATGAGAGAAAATATTCACAGGACACACACCTGACAAAGAACTTCTATCCAGATTATCTAAAGAACTGTTAGAACTCAATAATTAAAAGGCAAACAACTCAATTTAAAAGTGGGCAAAAAATTAGAACATACACTGTAAAGGAGATGTACAGATAACCAATATGTATGTAAAACGATGTTCAGCATCATTATTCACCAAGGAAATGCAAATTAAAATCACAATGAGATCACTGTACACACCCACTAGAATGGCTATTAGCAAAAAATCTGAGAAAACTAAGTGTTGGCAAATAGTAGAGAAACATGGAACTGTTTTTATTGATGATAGGAAAATAAATAGTACAGCCACTTTGGAGAACAATTTGGCAGGTTCTTCATGAAGTTAACATGCAGCCCAGCATCCCATTCCTAAGTATTTGTGCAAGAGAAATGAAAACTTATTTACAAAAAAAGACATGATCTTCCTTAACAGTTTTTTCATAATCTCAAAACATATGAAAGCAAACCAAATGCACATCAGCAGGTGAATGAACAAACAAATTGTCGTATATCTCTACAATAGAATTCTACTCAGCAAGAAAATTATGAACTACTGCACTCATCATCCCAGATGAATCTCAGAAATATTTTGTTCTATGAAAGAAGTCAGACACATAGAAATATATAATGATGATTCCATGTATACAATTCTATAATGATAAAGCCAATCTACAGTGACAAAAACCAGGTAAGTGGTTGTCTGGGCCAGCGGTGATGGTGGGGAAATAGACCGCAGAGGAGGCTATAAGAAGTTTTGGAAATTTTGGGAAAGTTCTGTACCTTGGATGTGGTGATAGTTATACCAGTGTATAAATTTGCTAAAACTTGTCAAAACATATGCTTAAAACTAAATCATTTCTTTGTATACAAATTACACCCCACTAAATTGGAAAAAAAGTGTTATTGAATTTCAAAATAAGAACTGTTTATACAATATACAAAATAAATTGAAATAATGGAGTCCTTTCATATTCCTGAACCTGGCCCATGAGGTCTTCATCCTTTCTTGCCAGAAAGCCATGTCTCTGTCAGTATCTTATATTTTCACCCAAAATTGCCAAGAACTATGAAGGGTCTGAGATTTTACTCTACTTGAAAACCAACGAGTAGCCAGCCAGTCATAGTTTGATGGATGCTGGCAGAAGACACAAGACTCCTGGCGCTATAGACTGACTGCTTCCTCATTATGGTGGTATTTGGAGATAGGACCTGTAAGAGGTGATTATGTTGTGAGTGTAGAGCCCTCATGAATGGGATTCGTGCCCTTACAAAAGAGGCCCTGCAGAGTTCCCTTGTCCCTAGTGTCATGGGATGCTGCAGCAACCTCAGGACCATCTCTGAGGCAGGAAGAGAGTCCTCACTAGACACCAAATCTGTTGTGCCTTGATCTTGGACTTTATAGCCTTCAGAACTGTGACAAATAAATTTCTGTTTATAAGTCACCTAGTCTATGGTATGATGTTATAACAGCCCAAATATACTAAGACACATGGTTCAGAGACAGAGTACCTTATTGCAGCACAGAAAATGGCAGAAGCTTCATGTTTGTGTTACTTCTCCTTGCCCCTCAAATGCAATAGGAGAAATGTGGATGGGCCCACATGAATGCTACACACACACGGGGTTGTGTTAGAACCCTGGCCTTAAGGGACCCAAATCTTGTATACTGGACAATAAGCAGATCTACCTGCCCTCTGCTCCAGAAGAGGACACTCTATTTCCAAGGCTTTGCTATACAAATATCCATAAAAGATAATTCAGAACAAGAGGGAAGTTAGTGCCTTTTCTCATAAACATGTAGAAATGTAAGCCATCCATGAAGAATTATCTCTGAGCATCCACTACTTTTCTCTTCTTGATACCCTCCTTTGTTTGTTTGTTTGTTTTTTATTGTCTTTTGCTCCCTTCAGAACATAAGGTCCATGAGATAAAGGATCTTCTCTGCTTGGTCTCTGCTCTTCTCTACCATCTAAAACAACATTTGACACCTAGCAGAAGCTCAGTGAATATATGTTGAACAAATAAATCTGTCAAAATCTTATTTGCCCTTCAACACCCAGCTTAGATAATCTGTCCTCAGAGGAGCTGCATCAGATCCCAGGAATTGGAATTTAGTGCTCAAGCATCTGGGCTTCCACAATACTTACAGTTTTAGCATGGCACATATAATTGAACTTTTTGTGTAACAGTTATTTTTATGCATGTTTGTGTGACTAGATTGAAAAATCCTTGAAGGCAAAGATGGAGTCTTATTTATAGGGCTTAGAACAGGGTGAAGCAAGTGAAGCATCGTGGGTGCTAAATTTAAAATAGGGTGAAGCAAGTGAACAGGGTGAAGCAAGTGAACAGGGTGCAGAAGCAAGTGAACAGGGTGAAGCAAGTGAACAGGGTGCAGAAGCAAGTGAACAGGGTGAAGCAAGTGAAGAAGTGAAGCAAGTGAACAGGGTGAAGCAAGTGAAGCACCTCGGGTGCAAGAGCTCACTTCCGTGTTCATGCAAGTATGCCCTAGGAGCCTTGCTTGCATCACACTAGTCCAGCCCTGCCTATGTATCTCTGTATCTTCAGAACCTATTAAAGTGGTTCTCATCTAATATATGTTCCATCAATGCTTGTTCAATTAAAATGAATAGAACTTGAAGGATCACAAACAAAAATTTGAGACCCATGTGCTTAGTGCCTGTACCTAATATTTGCCCTCTGCCACTTCAGGGTCCTGTTCTACAATTCTGCCCCACATTGTGCCACAGAGGATGGCCTCTATGAACTTCGTCAAAGGGCACTCTTGCCTCTAGCTTCTAGTTGGGGTTGGTCAGTGGTAATTTTCAGTAGGAGCTGGAAAGTCAGGAGGAAAATGGACTTGGGGTATTTACTCCCTTAGCTCCCTACCCGCAGGGTCACCTTGACTGACCATGTCCACAAAAAAGACATAGATTTTAATCAGTCTTCTCTCATAGTCACAGTTCCTCTCTTCAGGTTTTACTAATGTCTTCCTACCCATGCTCATCCATGCCTCAGATTGGCAGTGACTCCCACTGTGGCTCACTCTGGAACGCATTCCCACACCTCTTCATATCCCTCAACCCTGCCTGAGCTGGATAGGTAGTTCATTTACTAAAATTCTTTCAATTACCTCATTTGAGTGTATTAATTTTTACTGAGTCTCTAAAAGATTACAATATTGGACCTCAAGAGATATTCTACAATAAACACAAAGAAAAGCAAAGTATAAAATATACTACTTCAATTTTTATATAAAAATGCCACTTTGAAAGATAATTTGACAGTAACTATATAGAATTTTATTGATTTCAACCAAAGATATTTAATTTCAATGGATCGTGAAACCTGAAATTGATGAAATAATGATATTAAGCCAAAGTGGAATTTGTCTGAAGGCTGGAAGACTGATGATATATTATGGATGATGGATGCTAGAGGATGGAGATACTTTTTAATTCACATTTATGTCATTAATAAGTCAACAGCAAATCTATATATCAAAATTAAAATGCTCAATTATATCAGATAGGGCCTTATGTGACCTCAAGAATTATCATGTCATAAAGACTTAGAGTGGAAATTAAAGTAAAGGGTACCTCTTCAAAATAGTTCTAATTATTTTTTTAAAATTTTAATATATTTTATTGATTATGGTATTACATCTATCCCATTTCCCCTGCTTCATTCCCCTCCACCCTGCACACCCCCTCCCACCCACATTCCCCCCTTTAGTTCATGTCCATGTGTCATAAGTTCTTTAGCTTCTACATTTCCCATACTGTTCTTCCCTTCCCCCTATTTTCTACATACCATCTATGCTACTTATTCTTCGTACCTTTTCCCCCCTCTCCTCCTTCCACTCCCCTGTTGCTAACCCTCCATGTGATCTC
>CM052541.1:135311598-135378541 GCA_028533065.1 Trachops cirrhosus | reverse complement strand
TCCTTTAACTTGACCTTATCTGAGAAGCACTTTATCTGCCCTTCCATTCTAAATGATAGCTTTCCGGGATAGAATAATCTTGGATGTAGGTCCTTGCCTTTCACGACTTGGAATACTTCTTTCCAGCCCCTTCTTGCCTGCAAGGTCTCTTTTGAGAAATCAGCAGACAGTCTGATGGGAACTCCTTTGTAGGTGACTGTCTCCTTATCTCTTGCTGTTTCTAGATTCTCTCCTTCATTTTAATCTTGGGTAATGTAATTATGATGTGCCTTAGTGTGTTCCTCCTTAGGTCCAACTTCTTTGGACTCTCTGAGCTTCCTGGACTTCCTGGAAGTCTATTTCCTTTGCCAGATTAGGGAAGTTCTCCTTCATTATGTTTTCAAGTAAGTTTTCCACTTGTTGCTCTTCCTCTTCCCCTTCTGGCACCCCTATAATTCAGATGTTGGAACATTTAATGATGTCCTGGAGGTTCCTAAGCCTCTCCTCATTGTTTTGAATTCTTGTCTCTTCATTCTTTTCTATTTGGTTGTTTCTTTCTTCCTTCTGGTCCATTGATTTGAGTCCCAGTTTTCTTCCCATCCCTATTGGTTCCCTGTGCATTTTCCTTCATTTCACTTAGCATATCCTTCATTTTTTCATCTAATTTGTGACAAAATTCAACCAATTCTGTGAGCATCCTGATCACCAGTGCTTTGAATTGTGCATCTAATAGGTTGGCTATCTCTTGGTCGCTTAGTTGTATTTGCTGTGACACTTTGATCTGTCCTTCCATTTGGGCCATTTTGTTTGTATGTTTGTTTTTGTCTAGTTGTGCTTGTTATATATGAGGGACAGAGCCTTAGGTGTGGGTGGGGCAATCCAGTCGCTGGGATGTGACACTGTATGTGGGGGCGGGGTCTAAGAGGGAACAATGGCACGTGCTCTCCTCTCTGTCAGATTTCAGTCCTTTCCACCACTTCCCACAAGCAAACTGGGCCTTTATGGTGCTAATTCCCATGTGGGTGGGCTTGTGCACATTCTAGGACCCTGAGGGTCTCTCCAACAAACTCTCCTATGAAGCTGGGAGTCTCTCCCTGCACCTCAATCCCCACAGGTGTTTTCAATCAGTGCTCCTAGGCTCTATTTCCCAGTGCTGGGACCCTGGGTTGTGTGGTCTGTCTCACTCCCCAATTTTGCCTGGTTTATCTGTGCACAAATGTGGGACCACCTGGTCAGCCTTGCGCACAGTGCCTTGCTTCACTATTGCTGCCTTGCTGGGTCTGCCCGTTGCTACTCCATGCCCGGTTGGGGTCTGCCAGCTGCCACTGGCACGCCCAGGGTCTGCCCACTGCAGTTTTGCACGGCCTGGATTCCTTACGTGCCTCCGCTTTTTGTGCCTCGACCCCTCTCTGCCCAGCTGCCTGACTCCGCCCTTCCTATCGGTCTGGATGAATGTGTCTATTTTAACTCCTTGGTTGTCCAATCTCCATACAGTTCAATTTTCTGTCAGTTCTAGTTGTTATTTTGTTTCTAAATTATTATTGTCCTTATTTTGGTTATGCAAGGAGGCACAGTGTTGTCTACCTATACTTCCATCTTGGCCGGAAGTCCTAGTTTTAATTATGTTAATGATTAACAATGTAAGCAAATAGGCTTAATACAAAATGGCATAAATACTCCTGGCCAGCACACAAAAACAACAATCAAAAAAAAACCCAGCTTTAATTGAACAGAAAAGGGTTAAAGTTGATATGTTGATATACTGTGTCATCTGGAAAACTCAATTACTGAAAAGTAAAAGAGCAAGTTGATTAATAGGTGTCTTTAACAGTGGTTTTGTGCTTTTTATACAAATAGGGTGAGGTGTGATGGAAATCCTACTAAATAGATTTATAACATCTTAATAAACCCAGAAAGTTTTGGATAATAGGTTTATTTTGATGTGGGACTGACATGTTACATTAGGTTCTGTCTCTCCTAATAGTATCATTAAAAATCTTTGGACAAAATGGAAAAGACAATTCCTAAATTCTATTTTTTCCTGCAAGTAATTACCTACAGAAAGAATATGATTGCCTGTTCAATTTTAAGTATGTTTAGAAGATGCAGAGCAGAATTGAATGATTATGCAGATAATTGAAACCCTGAGTTTTTCTTTTTGTGCAGAGTCCAAATAATTGATGCAAGGATGAATTATCCAGATTGTGGTCTCATTTCTGGACTAAGCTTTAGTAATTTCAGATTAAAATTCAACCAACGTTTATTGAACAGCAGCTGATTCTAAGGTTTTCCATTGCTGTCTAAGTTCATCTTTCTAACATCTTTGTAATGTAAGTGTCCATTGCACTTTACAGCTGAGGAAACTCAAGTTCAGAGAGCTGTTTATAGTTTTCCATGTAGTTGGATTTGAACCCACATTCCCTTATTTTAAATAAGGCACAGTTTCCTCTATGCCATGCGGACAAATCAATGAGAAATGAAATTTGAACGTGGGTGTCAAAGCCACAAACTCCAGGTAAACACCACTCGCTCAGGAATGAGTTTGCTCCTCTGACGTTCTAACTAAAAATGCTTTGAACTTTGCTGAAAAGCCTATCATCAGGCATTCTGAGATAGGGAAGAGAATAAGTTTACCTCATAACCACTTTGTTTTCCTATCTGTTACTGTCACTTTCTCTGGTAACTATTTACCACTTTTACCTGATTTTTGAGAAATAGAAGAAATGCTATGACAAAATGGTCAGCAGTTAAAAAGTGACTCATGATTTATCTAAGGACTATAGAGAAGCTTTCCGGAAGACTACATTTCCCTCTGCCAGTGTTACAGATAGACATTTATTTTCCACAGAGAAGATCAAAACTCTGAAAAGGAACAAAAAAACAATTTAAAATTCCAATGCTTGAGAAAAAAAATGTACCAAAAGAGATAATTCCTTAGGCACTTACTGTCTCCTATTCATAGAAAAAAGAATGCATACGATTGAAAATGTATGAGAAAACTGGAAGAAGCAGGAGGTAGAGAGAGACAGAACAGAATAGCTGTTGTCTAGAAAAGAGCAGATGGTTCTTAGTTGGTAAGAATACCAATCGCATTCCAGTGGTGTGTGACTTAGTAGAACCAAAATAAATGACATATTGGTCCAGAGAGAAAACTGCCACACGTATAAGCTGGCCAGAAAAATGAAGAGCTATAGAATGTGTTTAAGGAAACATGATTTTATTTGCATTTTCCCCTTGGTTTGACTTTGTACCTCACATCTCCAGTCTCCTGCACATTAAAAAATAAAATGAGCTTCATCTAGACTCTCACTTGGTGACCCACCCAAAATCAGTCTCAATAAGTTCCCTGCAGAAACCCAAAGGATCCTAGAGAGGTTCATAATGTTTCCCCCCATTTTTTATCCCACTTTCTCCTTGCCTTTCTCTGTCCATAAATTGCCTTCATCAGAAATAGTCTTGAGTGAAACCTGTACTCTTTTTTCATTTTTTTCTTCATTAGCTACTAGAGTAAAATGCTTATAAAGAAGGATTAACTATTCTTTCTGGATAAACCTATTAGAAAGATGGCAGTGTCTGGGTTCATTCATTTATTCTCCAATTTATTAACCAGTGCCTTGTTATTTCTAGACACTCTGCCAGGTGCTGGGGGTTCTGAAGATCCAGCTTTCAACCTTGATAAGAAAACAAGACACATAATACATTGTAGTTAGGGTACCTCACAGGAGCACCAATGTAGGATAGCACAAATATAAATGTTTTTTAAACACTTCATTATTTGAAACATGCTGTTTGAATGTTTGATGGTGATGTTTCTTGCAAATAATGGTACAAATTCAAAGTGGGCTTTGACCATAGAGTGTTGTCATGTGGGTGGCTCCTTTATGCTGAGGAGGTGTTCTCTTCACCTTAGCAGCTTTCTACTGAAGAAACCCTCAATTCAGGTGTCACAGCCCCTTCCTGAGTCCCCTTAAATGTTGTGAGCTCTTCATCTTCCTTAACTGTTTTGTGGAGAAAAACTCAAACTCAGAAAAAATGCCCACAAATATTTAACACTAAGTGTACTCTAATTTGTATCATATCTATGTCAAAGGAAGTACCATAGAAGATGTGCAGGAATGAGGTCAGTTTTACCTTTTATTAAACTGCAGGAATCCTGAAAATGACAACTCCTTAGCACAGGAGAGATTTTTCTTCTTTCCCTAAATAATAACTCTTTCTGTTAAGCTTTCAAAGTGAAGAATATAATCCACCACTACCAGCGCTTCTCCTATGTCCAGGGTTGGTGAATGCTTCTCTGGAGGGGATGGTGCTGGTGAGGGGCAAGGGGGAGGGAGGGAGGGGAGAGTCTCACTCAGTTTTTCCTCCACAAACCTTCCTCCTGCTGCTGAGATGGCAGGCATGGCAAATAGGGGTATTTCCCTGTCTCCTCTACCTTTTCATCCTGCTCTTCCTGCCTTGCAGAAAGTCAGAGAAGGTCACCAAGCGCATAATCCATCATGGTATTTGACAGAATACTCTCAATGCTGAGGGAAGACACTGGGTCATTAAGGGCTTTCGACACTGAGGAGGAGGAACCAGATTATATATGAACCAAATTATTTATCTCTTGGCCATGAGAGATATTAATGTTGAAATGGATTTCCTAGGGCTGTAGCAGGATTGTGCCGCCTGGGCATCATTAAAAAAAAAAGAGAAAAGAAGAAGAAGTAGTACCATTGTGTTTGATATAAGATGAGGGAGAAGAACCTGGGGGTGAAGATAGCCCCCAATTTTCTTCCAGCTTTAGATTTTTATTAAATTCTATTAGATACTGGTCACAAATGCTTTTGGGAAAGTATTAGATATGACATAAAACAAATTGCTGATCATTTACCTTCACTTAGATCACCTTTGGGTGTATATCAGTTGATGATGAGAAATAACAAAATAAATGGAAACTGTCTACTGAAGAGAAATTGCTACCTACATTTCTGCTCCCTGTAGACTTCCATAACCAGGAGAATCAGTTACCAAAAAGCCTGCTGGGGAAAATAAAGTTAGGGGACAAAAACATGAAGAAATATCTTTAAGTCAGTGACCCCATCTTATCCCCTTCTAAACCATCATAACCGCACTCAACATGTCTATCAACTTAAGTGAAAATGTGAATTGGGCCCCTAGTTCCCATTGATTAATCACACTGAGAAAAATGAGCCAAGAAACCAATTGAATTAAAAGGCTTCTTTATTTTCTGAACAAGATAAATAAAACCTGGAAATAATCTTTACCATAGACAATTATGACTCAGTTGTGAACACTCAGCACAAAATGATACTGAGACCATGGAGAGAAATGACAGCTATCATTATTATGGTTAGTGTTATTAGTTGCTGTTATTGCGACATTTTATAAAAAGCTCATAAAAAAAATAGATGTTCCATGGTAAAGTTTATCTCAAGAACTTAAAATATAGTTAGAGAAAAAAAGGGAAATTCAGGTTTCCATGATTAATTAAATGAATGTTTAATACATTCTGCTAACTTAATTTTTTGGCCTATGAACTGTAACTAAGAGACTAAAAGGACTTCTGCATTTTCAGAAGAAGAAAAAGAGATAAAGAAAACAGGATGCTACAGCAAAATAAATACCATGCTAGTTGAAATTGTCACACAATACAGCAGTTACTTTCAATTAACTTGGTCACAGTTTAATTAAAACCTAAGTTTTATTTGATCATATCTTCAGGAAGCTAGTAATTTACATTTGCTGTGTGCTTAGACTGCAAATTTTGTTCACCTCCAGTTGTTATTACTAGGTAATTTGATAATGATTGCTTATGACTAGTCCCTGATAGCCACAGAATTTATCATCTCACTGTAGAATGACCTCTGTTTGAATCTCCTTAGGTTTCTAACTTGTTTTATTCATGAGGCACTCTCATTCCAGAAGGCCAAGGTCAGCAGCACCTGTCTTCAGACAGCTCATAAGTTATTGGGCCTTCAAGGGATTATTACATTGCAGTATACATTATGGACTGAATGTTAACAGAAAAGCAAGCGAACAAACAAACAAACGAAAAACAAGACACTGTCCTTCCCCTTCTGAAGTCTTTGATCCGATTCAGGAAGGCATGTTCATACTGCATTTCCTCCAAAGGGGATCCCAGACTGTCTTAGTTCCTCTGGTGTCTACTCCATACCACAGATCTACCTGACAGTCCTCCATCTTATCAGTCTTCATAAAATCACTCTAATCCTGCTGCTCTTCTCCAGAGAGCTGAGTCCAAATTCCTCAGTCCTCAGAATCAACACAATGTGGACCCAATTACATAAACCCCTTCTCCAGCCTCATCCTTGACGCCCCATAATCATGCTGGCTCCAGTCTTTGTCCCCACCTGAGCCATCATCTCTCCCTCCTTTGTTTAGCCATAGTATACTTATACCTCAAGTTCAAGTTTTACTCCATAAAACTTGTCAAAACATCCTAGCCCTCAGTTGTCTTTCCTTTTCCCATCCATGGGACTTCCTGCCTTGGCAAAGATTTCATTTAGCAATCAATCCGCCAAATCAAATTGTTGGTTTTCTGCACAGGCCAAGATGGACATGTTTTTTATATCCCCAGGTTTACCCCAGCATCATTTTCCCCTACCTAATAGTCTTCAGCAAATGTTAGAAAGTCATGATGGACTATGATAAAAATGGTAAATAATTGATGATTATTTACCATTATATTTTAAATTTACTTATGTCTTGCCTTTCCCACCTGTACTCTATTTTCAATGAGAATCTAGATCATGTCTTCTACTTTCTTCATTTATTGCAAATTTTTAGCATAGCAAACTGTAAAGATTTATTAAATAGTTGATGGTTTAATTTAATTAATTTAGTACAGCTGACACAATGCAAAATGAAATACAAATATCTGTGCCACTGCTAAAGAGTGTAAGTTACTTACTCTTCTTCAACATTGTTAGTAGACTGTCCTTTCAGTGACATCTTACTTTTTAGCTTAATGGGCTATTTATTTAATTAACAGCTACTTGCCCATTAGAATCCATTAGCATACCAAAATTGTTTTTTCTGAGACTTGCCAAAATAAATCAATAAATTGTACATGTGTTAACTCTATGGCTCTTAATTGTATTATTTTAAGATATATTATATCCCATTGATGATCTAGGAGTTCTTAATCAAGATAACAAATTAAGAATACAAAGCATTAGATTTATAACTCCTTTATAAATCTACTTTATAAAAAGTAAGCATAATACATAAATTTGCTGATGCTTTAAGTCTTTTCTAAATTACATCGAGGTAAAATAAATCAATTTAATTCTATAGGACTTTGCTTAGATAATAAATACACAAATGCATGAAGATATACTTGGGTTGATGTTAGTTGTGTCTCCAAGAGCTTCCATGGTTTAATTTTAGATTATATTTGTTTCTGAGAGTTTTTGTGGCTCATTGCATATAAGAAGAAGAAAGCTTTGGTTATTTTGCCATTCCTAGATGTAATAAAGTTCTATGCTGGAATCAACTTGGCTTCTTATAAACAGTCCATTCTCTATGGAGATGAGAGCCTACAAAGAAAAAAAAGGGAAGAAGCCAACTAGCAGCAGGCAAAATAAATCAATGTCCAAGTGTACCTAGTAAGCAAATGAACCAAGCCACTGCCTTGAATTTGGGCAGACTGAAATGAAAATGGCTGCTATGAGACACAGTGAAGAATCTGACATCCTTTACTCTATTTTGTGGAATTCTTACACTGAAAGACTTCACTTTCCCTTGAAGTGAACAGGTAGATAAACATGAACAAAGGAGACCATGTTCTTATTTTTATACGAGACAAATGCAGTCCTGTCCGGTCTCTCAGCACCCCTGTTTCACTTAAAACCAGATCATTTAATGAAATTATTGAATTATTAAAGAAGCACTTCTCACCACCCTATCAGTCACTGTTTAGGGATTTATATTTCACAAACAAAATCAATAGTCTCATGAGGACATTGCTGCTTATATTTCAGAGCAGCACCATCTGTCACTGAAACTGAGAAATATATATGTCATGCTATGGAAGCAACTACATGCAGAGGCCTTAAAAAATTTGTATGAGTGCCTCTTAACTACACCAACATTGACACATTTAATACTCCAAGAAAAAGGCATAGTTAATAAACTAACATTCTCAGCAGTCAAAGCCATCATGGATTCAGTGTATTCTTACCATCTGGTCTGTCAAACACAGGAAACGTCCAGTGTGGAAAACCACAGGTTTCAACCTGCAAAGGGCCAATCCCCACCGCTCTACCCACCCTCACAGAGTATGCTTGCGCACACGTGTGCACACATGTCTGTGTGCATTCAAGGCTATAAATTAAAGGCCCAACAGTTCATAATCATATTGCATGACACCAGATGTTTCTACTCTAGTAGCAGAAATCATGGGGGGAGGAATCTCTCAGAGGGTGAAGAGAAGCCTCAAAAGACCGAATTTTGGCCACAAAAGTCACGTGTATGGTAGAAGCCAATTCTGATTGTAGAATTTCTCAAAATGGTAAAGATAATCTCCATGGAGGTTTTCCTCAAGAGCCACTTGACAAGTTGCTTAAATTCTACTGTGTCATTCAGGGTAAGAGTGTCACAGCAGATGTGTCTACATGTTGGATTATAGAGTGGAATCCACATGAAAGTGTTTTCTTTTTCAACTCAAGGAGGTGCTACAAAGGGTTTTACTGATTGAATGTTTGTATCCCCCAAAATTCACATGTTGAAATCTAACCCCCAGTGTGATGGTATTTGGAGGTAGCACCTTTGGGAGCTGATTGGGTGATTAGGTCTCATGAATGGGGTTGGTGCCCTTATAAAAGAGGCCCCAGAAAGCCCCCTTTCCCCTTCATCACATGAGGACACAGCAAAAAGACAACCATTTATGAACCAGGATGCAGACTCTCACCAGACACTGAATCTGTGGATACCTTGATCTTAGATGTCCCAACCTCCAGAACTGTGAGGAATAAATGTTTGTTGTTTAAGCCACTTGGTCTATGGTATCTTATTATAAACCAATTAAGACAAAGGGATTCTTGGGAAAGCATTTTACTATACTGAGAAGCTGTGGCAATCACTCCAACCATTAGAACCTCACAGCTTCAGATGGGTTTTAGCAGATGTTCCAAAATGTCGTCTAAGAAAATAGAAGTATACAAGGTGAGCTAGTACCTATTCTTCTAAACTCGGTCATAAGACTAGTGTCCACAGAGAAAAAAAGAGTGTTCTCAAATAACATAGCCTATTTCATTGCACTGTACCAACATTTGCTAGCTGTTGATTACTCATTTGTTATGGTTGGCTTCACCTTTTCAGGGACTATTCTGGTTATGATAACACAGTGGTGAGAAAAGAAGACAAGATACATGTCTTCATGGAGATGGAGGTTCATTCTGGTTGGGGAAAAATAATAAGATATTAATAAATATGAAACTGGTACTGAAAAATACTATAAATATATAAAATAGACAAATAAGGCAATGCAATGGCATTCTGAATTAAAAGAACCTACAACAGGCAATAACAGTTCTTTGAGAGTGAAATATCCTTCTCCAGTTTATCCTAAGACCTCTGGAATCTAATGCTATGCTAGGTGTGTACCTTTTTGTTTTCCTTTAGGCATTGTTGAATTAATTTTAAATACATAAAAAATAAGGCATCAGCTAAAGCAGAAACTTTGAAAGAAAGGATTAGAAATTCACCAACAAAGTTCAAAATCCTCAGCAATCAAAATTCTAATGCAAATAGCGTGCAGCACTGGGAAAGCACTTAGAGTGCTCTTTGCCAAAGGATGGTTCTTCCAGCCCTTGTCCTATCAGGGAACTGCACAAAATCTTCCTCATTCATCTCAACACCAATATAGTATTCTATGCTCACTGGAAGGAAGGAATTCAGATTTATTATGACAGGGCACACAATTGCTTTATTACTGATGGATGAGAGGGAGATTATAGAATAAAACCAAGGCGTTAAAAGCCATTTGATGCTGAACTTTCAGCCATACCTCCTGAGGGATCAACCAAGACACAAAGTGGAAAAAGAAGTCATCTTTCCAAAGGCAGTAGGCTGCTAAATCATTGTCCCTTCCACCTTGCCAATCAAGCACACTACAGGGTCAGGGAGAAAGAAGCCACAGGTTCAAGGAGGAAGTGTTAGTTCATTTATTTTTGGGGGGATGTTGGTATTGGCTCCTATAGACATGTTAATTAGAGCAAGTAAGCTGTGGTTGGTTTTGTAGTTCTTAGTTGTAACAGGATCCTGTGTTTGAGTCACGGCTATCTCTATTTATAATTACAATTTTTAAAAAAGTCAAACTGCAATATGCATAAAGTAGAAGTAAATATTGTCAAACTCATTAATTTGGGCAATACTTATATTGCACTAGCAATAGAAATTGTTTACTAAAATTCAGGCTTTCCATTTATTAGGATCATTAGTAGGAAATGACATCCTCACTTTTACAGGGCACTGTCACAGACAGAGCACTGGACCAGGGTTCTGTATAACCTCACTCATGCACTGGCTCTGTGACCACTGACTTCCAGGTTGCATCTGGATTTGGATTTTAACTTTTTCCTCTCTTTTCTGAATGAACATGGGCAAATTACCTTTCTTCCCTGAGCTTCTACCCCCTCCCTCTTAAAATGAAGATAACACTATGTAGTACTTCAAAGATTTTATGATGACCAAACTGCAGTGTGCATTAATATGCTAGTGCTGTCCTAGCAAAGTGTTGGGAACCGCCCTGCCTGGTTTCACAAGCTATAACCACTGCCAAGGCTAAGGCTGAGGGAGTGACCTTGGACCATAAGCCACCAAGGAGACAAAAGCTTATCTCCCTGGCAGGAGCGCTGCTTCTGCTCCTCTTTCCATAACTGACCCCCAATGCTTGGTCGGTTAGCCAATGACGGGTAAGATTCCTCAAGGGGGGAACAACCTAAGACAAGCAGATCACGTGGAAGGCCCCCAAGGAAGGACTTTGGGGGGTACAGCAAAAGGGGGCAAAGGACCCTCACCCTTGGCTTTGACAAAGCCTGAGTCCTCATTCGGTCTGGGAGAAATCTCCTAATCTCTTCTTGGCTGCCTCACTTCCCTTGCTCCACCTAATCCTGAAACAATGACTGCCTTACTTCCCTTGCTCCACCTAATCCTGAAACAATGACAGGGTGGTACAGCCCTGTGCTGGAAAGGTGGGTTCCCTGGGCAATCAGGCCTAAGAAAGAATATGTAAAATCCTGTGAAAACTGCTTTATTTAGAATGCTCTCAATTAAATGATAAGGGTCCAAGCAAGAACTGAGTTTGTTCCTCAAAGCATTACAGCTCTTTAGCTATCTGATCCTGACTCAATAGGCCCTCAGAGTTCTTTGTTATCTATTGTTTGATCCTCACTGCCTGGCAATGGTTAATGAGCTTTATCGGTAATCCTGTGCAAATGAACCCAATAAAAGCCCATTGAGGAACAGGCTCCTGGCCCTTCTCCTTTGAGAGATTTGCCATCTTTCCTTCCCAAGCAGATCAAGTCTTGGTAGACTTATTCTCATCCGTGGCTGCCAGGGGGGACCCTACAGGTGGAGCCCCCCCTCACAGCAAAGTATCACAGACTCGATGGCTTAAGCAACAAAAATTTATTTTCTCACACTTCTGGAGTCTGGAAATCCCAAGATCAGGTGCCAACAGGGGTGGATTCCTCTGAGGCCTATCTCCTTGGTTTGCAGATTGCCGCCCTCTTGCTACCTCTTCATGTGGTCAGTCCCCTGTGCACATACCCGGAGAGGTACCTGTATCTCTTCCTCTTCTTGTAAGGACACCAGGTATATTAGAGTAGGGCTTCACCCTCAATCACCTCTTTGAAGACCTTTGGATTGGGACTTCAACATAAAAATTTGGGGGGACACAATTCAGTTCAAAACAATGCTTATAAAGTACCTAATATATATATGCAAGATTCCTTCCCCTTCCCTCTAATTTTATTTTGTTATTTTAAGCTATTCAAATTCCATTTATTTTATTTTTTATTTAATCTTTATTGCACTTTTTTCCAATACCATTTAGTCCCCTTATACCCCCTCCCCCCAGCAATCACCACACTGTTGTCCATGTCCATCAGTCCTTTTTCCTTTTCACTCAATCTCTCCACCCCTCACTTCCCCACCCCCACTAGCTGTTATCTGCTCTCCATCTAGGAGTCTGTCCTCATTTTCCTTATCAGTTCACTTTGTTCTTTAGATTCCACTTATGACTGGGATCATGTGGTATTTTTCTTTCTCTGACTGGCTTATTTTACTTAGCATAATATTCTCCAGGTCCAGCCATACTGTCGCAAAAGGTAAAAAGTCATTCTTTTTTTTTTTTATAGCCGACTAGTATTCCATTGTGTAAATGTCCCATAGTTGTTTTATCCACTCACTACTGATGGATACTTGGACTGCTTCCATATTTTGTCAATTGTAAATAATGCTGCAATGACCATAGGGGTGCTTATGTTCTTTCAAATTAGTATTTTGGGTTCCTTCAGATATATTCTTAGAAGTGGGACTGCAGAGTCAAAAGGCAGATTCATTTTTAATCTTTTAAAAACTGCTTTCCACACTGTTTTCCACAGTTGCTGCATCAGTCTGCATTCCTACCAACAGTGCAAAAGTGTTCCCTTTTCTTCACATCCTCACCAGCACTTGTTGTTTATTGATTTATTGATAATAGCCATTCTGACAAGTGTGAAATGGCTCAGATTAGTAGACCTTAGAGTGTGGCCAGGGATCCCTGACAGTCAACAGGCTTTTTTCAGGGCATTTATGAGGTCACAAATATTTTCACAATAATACTAAGATTAAGACGTTATTTGACTTTTTCTAGTGTGGAATATATAATAATGGTATTAAAACAATGGTGGGTAAAACCACTAGCCCCTTATCATGAATAAGGCAATGACAAAAAAATTTTGCTTGTAGTCATTGTATTTTTCAACACCATGCACTCACAGTAAAAACAATTGCCAATTTCACTTAATAACAGAGTTATTAATTTCATTAAATCTTGACCCTTGAATACATGCATTTTAAATATTTTGTGTGACAAAATGGGAATGCACATATAAAGTATGTCTGCTTCGTACTAAAGAATGATGGTTGTCTTAAGGAAAACCACTTATGTGGTTGAGTTGTAAGTGAACCCAGCTGCCACTTTCATGGAGCACTAGTTAACTGCTAAGACTTACACGCTTTACAGACTTTGACTTGATGAAGTTTGAATTGCAGACAAACAATGATTATTGGGACATTGGTATTTAATGACATTTTGTTTAAACTGAACTAACTGAACCTCTCAATGCAAAAGGAAAAAAACCATGTTTCTTAAGTATTTGTTAACTAATGATAAAGTTGGAACTTTCAGGCAAAAATTGGAATTTTGGAAGATTTATATTAGCCACCACAAGCTTAACAACTTTCCAATGCTTAATTAACTATTTTCCTGATGTGGTTGATAGTGATTTAAGACTTAACTATAAGTCATGACACCATAAAAGTCCTAGAGGAAAATATAGGCAGTAAAATGTCAGATATCCCATGCAGCAATATCTTTGCCGATATATCTCCTAAGGCAAGGGACATAAAGGAAAGAATAAACAAATAGGACTACATCAAATTAAAAAGTTTCTACACAACTAAAGAAAACATCAGCAAACTGAAAAGGGAACCAACCGTAAGGGAAAATATATTTGCCAATGATAAGTTGGACATGGGTTTGATCTCCAAAACATATAAAGAGTTCATATGACTCAATACCAGGAAGATAAACAGTCCAATTAAAAATTGGGCAAAGGACCTGAACAGACACTTCTCCAAGGAGGACATACAGAGGGCCCATAGACATATAAAAAGATGCTCAACATCATTAGCCATCAGAGAGATGCAAATTAAAACCGCAATGAGATACCACTTCACACCAGTCAAGATGGCCATTGTTAACAAATCAACAAACAACAAGTGCTAGAGAACATGTGGGGAAAAGGGAAACCTGGTACACCGTTGGTGGGAATGCAGACTGGTGCACCCACAGTGGAAAACAGTATGGAATTTCCTCAAAAAACTAAAGATGGAACTGCCTTTGACCCAATGATCCCACTGCTGGAATTATACCTTAGGAATCCTGAAACACCACTTCAAAAGAACCTATGCACCCCAATGTTCATAGCAGCATTATTTACAATAGCCAAGTGCTGGAAAAAGCCTAAGTGCCCATCAGTAAATGAGTGGATCAAAAAACTGTGGTACATTTACACAATAGAATACTACACAGCAGAAAGAGAAGAAGGAGCTCCTACCCTTCACAACAGTGTGGATGGAACTGGAGAGCATTATGCTAAGTGAAATAAGCCAGGCAGTGAAAGACAAATACCATATGATCTCACCTATAAGTGAAACCTAATGAACAAAACAAACAAATGAGCAAAATAGAACCAGAGACATGGAAATAAAGAACAAACTGATAGTGAGCAGAGGGGAGGGTGAGAGGCAAAACAGGGGAGAGAAGGGGAAGGTTCTAGTCTAGGAACATGTATGAAGGACCCATGGTAAGGGACAATAGGATGGGGACTGACTGAGGGAGTCAGGGGAGCAAGGCAGGGGAAAGCAACTGGGAAGAAATTGAGACAGCTGTAATTGAACAACAATAAAAAATAAATAAATAAAAAGATACTACCTAGGGAAAAAAATAAAAATTGTATAATTATAAATTTATTTTATTATTTTATGGCAAATGATACTGGTTTACCATTTTTCATAGTTTTATTAAGTTTTCCTCTTTTCATACACTTATCTATATTAAAAAATCAATTTCATGGAAACACAGAGACGGTTAAAATTGTGATGGTTGTGTGTGAATGAGTGAAGTATGGGAAACCCTGGCTTCCAGAATACACTTTCAAAAGCATATACTGCACAGGCTTATTTTTTGTAACTTAGGTCTTCTCACCCAACAGTTTTACATATTAACAATTATTATGTAGATGGAATTTACTTAGATAACAAATTGTTATTATTCACATTCAGATCACAAAGTTCCATCTGAGGCCTGGATAATTGATTTGGTTTGGCTATTTGCAATAAAACTATGAAATCTTCGGGTTTTGTAGTTCTAGTTACACAACAAGTACTATTACTTGGTGAAATAGAAAACATTACAAACAAAACATTACTTGACTTTTATTTCCTCTTTCACCTATTAAGTTATGTCAAGCTCTGGGCTTCACTTGAACCAAATTACGCTGTGTGGACATCGGTAAATGCCTCTGTTCATTCTCTAACTCCTTGGCAAGAGCCTGGAAGCCAGTCTAGAGCATCACGGTGGTTAGGGCAGAGTGCTGAAGCCAGCATCAGGAGACCTGGGTTCTTGTCCTGAAACGGACTCAGTTTTGTCCTGAGGCCCTGGACAAGTCCCTTCATCTCTCCAGACCTGCTTTCCTTCTCTGTAAAACAAAGAGTTGAACTAGATGACCTTCCAGTTTGAATAGGCTGAGTCAGAAGAAGACTAGATACAGATTCTGGGGGAGCCATTTGTCTAAGGGTCTCAGAAGAGATGAGAGCAACGAGTCATAAAAAGCACCAGTCAGACCACCAAGTGCTGTTAGGGACACATACTCCACTTCCATTTAAACTGTTGTTTTATCGTCATTTGTTACTCTGCAATAGCACCTAACCTTAATATAATTAAAGGAAGGGGGTGGACACATCAGATGGGTGACAAGACATGGCTGCCTGAGCTCCAGGAGCTATGAATTCTAACCTTGGCTCTGCCACTGTCTGAGGACACATCTTGTACCCTTCCTAAAACCTAGACAACTCTCAGACAATAGCACTGGCCTATTTCACAGGATTGTTGTGAGAAGTAATTTTTTTCAACAGCAATATAAGAGAGCTTGCAAGATGAAGTGCTAAACGGAAACTTGGGCAACATGCTGAGTATTCCTTCCCCATCCAGCAAACTAATAAATATAAATTCGCTATTAGTTAAAAACTCCTTAAGAATATAACCATTTAATCAATACAATACCAGTAGCCTGGCAAATTGGCATGAAGCCACAGGCCTGAGACCTGGAAGAAATTAAATTGGTGCTTGATAGAAATTGGACTGTGAGCAAGAAGATTTCTGGAAATTTAAAATCTAACCAACAAAGCTGTAACCGCATTATAATCTTCCGGGGCCCCGTGCATGTCGTGACCATGTCCACATTGTTGGACACATTGCTCATGCCATAGAGAATGTGAGAGGGCTAACAACAATATTTCAGGGAGCCCATGAAATTTTTACATCTATCTGCAAGATTGACATGTAAAATGTGTTTTTATAATGGACTTCAAAGATACTTTCAAATTTTAAAAAGTTGCTAAAATTACTCCAAATAAATTTACCTTTTAAATAGTTTTATTTAAAATAGTCCACTTAAGAATTAACTAAAGGGTGCAAAGGAAGGAGGGAAGGAGTAAGGAAAGGGGAGAGAAAGGGAGAAAGAAAGAAGAGAAAGAAAAAGAACAGTTTATTTTGATGCTTGTTGCTCTTTCCTCTGAGTCTTGTACAAGCAACTTAGCAGGAGAATTGCAGTAGCTATGTTGATAAACGTGTATGTATGTGTTCCCACAACAACCACGTAGAAGCCAGGGAAGGAAAAGAACTGGAATAGTCCATTGAGTTAGACCTCTCTTGAGAATTGTGATCATTCCTCTGGTGGCTAGTGGTCAATTTTTCTGTTTGCCTTTTCTCGGTGATGAAAGCTAGCCACAGCTGTCGTCAGGGCAGCCTCCTCAATTCTGGCATAATAAAAATCCTGAATAAATAAGTCATAAGAGTTTTATCACCTCTTCGTGCCTGGGGACTCCATCTTCACCTGACACGTCTTGTAAGCCCAGCAACAGTCAGCCCTCCTAGGACAGCAGCAGGCTCCCTTGATCACCCTGTGTTCCTTTACTGGGTATGAAGGTTCAGTCATGGTCACGTTCCTTTGCCTCTTTTCCTTGGAGTTAAACTAAATGACAGTCTGGCACTCAGTCTTGTCACTCTCTCAGAGTAAGCAGGAAATGGTAGCTCCACTGAGATTAGTCTGAAGGGAAAAGAGTTTATTTTCCTAGAACCAGCCAAACCAGACATTTCTTATTCCACAGTTAGTCAATAAGTATTAATGATTTCAAATATTTAATAGGTCCCCAACAAAGGCCCTATTCCAGGCTTCCCCTTCTAGGTTTGCACCTCAGAGCACTTTGTATCTACAGGCAAATGTAACAAACTCCAAAGTTAGTTGTCGCAAAGGCTAGGCCACATTAACACAGGCTTGAGGACACAGAGTGGGAAAGTGGATTTTCTGTTCCCCCTTGTTCCACTGTAGGGAGGTGATAAATGGCAACTTGCAAGACCATGACCAAAGAAAAGAAAACTCAAGGAACTGGAGAAGGAGAAGAGTGAAACAATCAAGTTACTCTGGAAATCTTCATTCCTTTATGGGTGTTAAATAAGGATCATTTTAACAGCTGTTACTCTGACATTACTTGTTGGCATCTAAAAATATACCAGAAGCTGTAATACAGATCAGGGATGAAACTTTCATTTTTTCCCAAGTATTTTCTCTTTTCTTTTGAAAGTAACCAACAAATGATAACTTAATGCCTTGAACAATGGAAATGAAATTAAGCAAAGTAGGATTAATGTTCACTTCACTAAAATGCATCAAAAGAACAAAAAATGTGATTCAAAATTGTCAGAATTAGAGAAAATAACATATTGATATATAACTTTTAAAAGTGAGACAAATTATTTGCAAAAAGTACCACCTTGGGCACATTTCATGAGTTTTGATGTGGGTGGGAGCAGTGAGTAGGTCTCCAGGAGATGTTTGTCTCTTAGCTAGATGGTCTGTCTCTGAAACAGTACTCTGATCAAACCACCCCTCTTTCATTAAAAAAAAAAGTCAAAATCAAAGGAAGAACTAAAAGTTAGGAAGTTGAATGTTTATTTTTGCTATTGTTTTCATACTAAATGAGAACATGAAAAAAATCTTTCACTCAGCAGCTGCATCTAATTTAATATGAAGCTCCCAAAAGAGGAGCAAACAGGATGTTATGAGGAGCAGTTAAACATGGATGGTAATATTTTGTGAGGCATCTGGTATTGTTCCACCACCTAGAAATCTAAGAATCAAATTAGCAGATTCAATTCTGCCAAATATATCAAATTATTGTCAAAAGGATTTTTGCAAAGCAGGCTCCTCCTATCCAACATCTGCTCTGCCCATGCAGCGAAGGATCCAAGATGACCATCTATTCGATCTGTTGATAGAGCACATTATACCATTTGCTGGTCCACTAAATACTACACCTTTTATCATAAAAGCATTCAGTTATTGAATCAGTCAAGAGAAAACTATAATAAACTAGCACACCTATAGGTTCATATAGAGGTAATTCAAATATTTTATTTGATTCACAGGATATTGAATTGTAAAATTTTTACATATTTTATAAATATATTAAAAACATGTCAAGATTTGGAGTGAAAATTCAAGAATCCCCACCAGCAAATAAATAAAGGCAGTTCTTTTGGGGGAGCTGTGAAGTAATAAAGTAATAAGATTACCCTCGTGTTATACTCAGAGTTTTTTAATCTGCTTGAGTGGTGTAATTTAATCTTAGAAAAAAATGCAGAGGTTACTACCAAGGACTGCTGCTCATCCTTACAACACTATTTAAATGAGATGACAGACTGCAGTGCAAAATCTGTTAGGCAAAAAAAGCTGAAATGAAAAGGTGCCAGGGACTTGACTTTGCCAATGTCTTGAGAGAGCTAAGGAAGGAAAGGGTGCCTATGTGTCTGCAATATATACGTTCTGGCTTTTTCATATATGAATTTCTCCTCCCTTCAACTAAAATGAAAGCTGAAGTTCCAGTGTGCACCAACCATACTGATTTTGAAAACAACTGACTGGAACCTCACAAGTGAGGATGTGGCTTATGTAGCTCAAATTTGTGACAGTGCATCTGCCGTGAGTGGTGTCTTGAATGGCGGCCAGGAACTCTTCCGTCAGCCGCATCCATATGCTATTATGCATGTGTTCACTGCTACGCACATTTTTTTAAATTTAGCTCTCGTGGGTACATGTTCTACACTTTTCCCCTGTATGTGATTTTTTTTTAGATATGCTTTAGAAAATATACACAATCTTTTCAAAGTCTTTGCTGACTCACTGGGGGTTCTTTTGAATGTTTTCCTTTTGTAAACCTTAAGTAGTCAAAAATGCACAATTGAAGCTGCTCTAGTCTACTAAGATTAAAAGCTACTGCTTAGTCTAACAAAGCTGTTATGTGATGACCTGTTAGAAAAATCTTTTTCTCTATCAAGAAGCAAACTATAGCTCCTTTTGATGAACTATATATTGGTGAGAAAAGATAGAGAGACCATCATCATGGCCAGGTTCGGGCCAGCTTATGTGTTAGTCTTCCAAACATGTTTCTTTTTAAAGTTTAGCCCGAGGACAGCACAGTTTCAGTACTACACTTATCAGTATGACTGCCCAGGAAGTGTGTCCTTTAAGCCCATGCTTTAGGAGACAGACTCAGACCTTTCTATTTTAAAATATCAAGCAACTATATTATCCAGCAGATTGACTTCGATTGTTCTTTTTTCAAATGGCTGGCATTGTAGTGAATCAAAGTTATTACCTGGGTCTGGTGTTCCTGGAACAAAATTGAGAAATCCAATTGCAGCATTACTGGAGACATGGACTTTCATCCTGCTGATATTTAATGATTACATTTTATCATCTTTGTATCTCAAAAACAATAAAGTGTCATTATTGTGGATGTTTATAAATATGTTCTTATTTAAATGAATGCTTTCAAAATATTCAATTTGTGTTTTACTTGAACCTGAAATAAAAGTTCTATTGTTCTTTTTCTATAGGCAGGTAAGATACCTATCCTCCCATTTTTACTGTTTATAAATTCTTGAAAGCCTTGGGCTATGCTTTCACTTTTATTTTTCTTTCTTCTCTTTTTATTTTACTGTCTTCATAGCACCTACTCGGTCCTATGCATACAGAAAGCATGCTTAACTGGTTGCTTTGCTCTTTTGTCAATACAAAGCTTAACATATGGAAAACAATATTGATAACTTCTGAAGTAGTTTCTTTAATATTTTAAATCATTTGAAAAATACAGTTAATAAAGTAATGTGAAATACAGAATTTACATTTTTAATATGTACTTGCATTCTTCACTGTTGTGAGGCATCCTTAAAAAGACAGACTGCATCAAACTTTTCAAAGAAATTAGAAGTATTATAAAAGTTCATACTTTTAGATTGGGTGACAGCAAAATAATTGGATGGCAGTAACAGAATTGATTAATTCAGTAAATTCAGCCTGTGGAATGAGTCAGCTTGAATATTTATGAACAAATATCTAAATATTTCACATTCAGCCAATCATCTTATCCTCGTGTTGCCAGCCATGAATGAAAGGAGAAGAAAACCCCCAAGAAGTGGTTTTATAAAGCATATTTCTAGATGTCTTCCCTGAGGAAAAATAACCTTCTATTCAATCTAGCTGATATCTTTAGGGTTACTCCATTTGATAACATGATAAAGGGAAAAATCATTACAGGACCTTACCCAAGGCGGGAGCCACCGAGAGCTGACGCGCTGAGACCGGATGACACAACACACTTCACGAACCTCTCTTAAGGCTACCATACAAACTCAACCATCCTCTCTCCCTCTCTCTCTCCCTTTTCTCACTCCAGCAAGAGAAAATAACCAAAGTTAATACATACATTTGTATGGGAGCCCCACATACACAAGAGGTTCAGAGATCCCACATGTAGGAGAGGGTCAAAGACAGAAAAGGAACATGGATATGGAAGACCTGCTGAGGTCAGGTGCCCTGGGGCCTTCAAAAAGTCACTGCAGGAGGGTAAGAAGAGCAGACCTTCAGTAAACAGAAGTGTGTCCTACAGATAGGTTTAAAAAAGTTATCTCTGATAATCTTCTATAGCCAAGGCCTCTAATTCAAAATTTTTGAGGTAGTTAAGGGTGGGGAGGAGGTCAGGGAACAGAAGTTTCTCTTGAGCCCATAGATAAAGTTGCATTTAATCCAAAACTATCTGAATACCACAGAGGTACATCTGAAACTTCCCTGGCAGTTTCACATTCCAGACATTAGCTTGATTGTGTAGGTAGATTGTTCTATATCCCATTAAACCAATCTCAGTCTTGAAAAAAAGTTCAGTTCAGTTAAGCACTTGTGTCTCATTTCAGTAAGTGATTAGAGGGGCTTCCAAAGTTAAGCCTATGGTGCAAGCAATCAGGTATTTAATAAGAGCCATATCTGTGGAAACAAAAGAAAAACAGAATTTAGAATAATCCTGGTTTCTGAATTCTGACAGCAGGCAGTCAGAAAAATGTCTAGGTGTTTGTCTCAAATCACCTTTAGAGGGAGTGAGGACAGGCAGTTACAGTCTGATGGGTTCTCCAGGTCTACAGTGTAAACGTCTCCGGTGATCCTCCTGCAGCAGGCATGAAGATTGTTCACATGACTTGTTGTGGTGATTTTCTTTGAAGTCTGTGTCAAGTTGTCCCACTTTAGCTTGCATGGCCTTGGGAAATGAGCAGCTTTAGTTCTCAGTGATTCCAAGATACAGGGTGGAAAAATTAAAATGTTAGTTTGAAGGGTGGCAGCCATATATTTTTTAAAACTATAAAAATTCAGGATCCAGTTCTGTTTATAGGTAGAAAATCTTTTTAAAAATTCAAAAGACAATGAACAACACTAGAATCTAATATCCATAAAGGTATATTATAGTTTCTATTGGAATAATTTTTCTCTCTAAAATCAACCCCGATTTTATTTCCCAAGATAATCAAATTAAGACCATTTTATTTGCAAAATAAGTCTAGTCCCAGTAAACTTGGCCATATTATTTATATAAGCCCAGTAAAAATAGTAATTAATCACTTAGGTTCTTTTAAATCTGCTTTGCTGGAATTTCTCATAAGGAATCTTCACATTTAATTTAGAAAGGCCTCTTGAGACTAAGAAGCCAAGCTGCATACTTGCCATCAGACTGTATGTGTAATACCTATAGATTTGAGGATAATTCCTCTCTTCTTGAGGTCCCCAATGCATCATGAAGTTCTTTCTTTACATTTCCCAGTGAGCAACCTTCATCTGTTACCTGGAAAGACTGCTGGAAACCACTGTTTTTTCAAGAGGTTTTCATTGGCTCCTAAAGTCAATCTTAATTCCTTAAAGCTTTCTGGTCATATTTGAGCCTATCCATGCAAGTGTCTCTCAAATATGACATTCTGGTCAAGGTCTTGTAATATAGCTAGCTTCCAATGTGTCCCGTTAAAAAGAGAACAGATTCTTACTGAACTTATGCAAACAAACATATTGCCATGAAAATAAAATACGTACTCATTGAACATTTCCAAAGTCTGGAGGAATCAATTAGAAAAAAATAAATGTTTCAGTACTGCTTACAAAGGTGTAATGTACCAAATTGCTGTAAGTCACAGATAATTTAAGAGAAAGGGGAAAGAATGTGTACCAGCAAAATAAAAGATTTTTTAAATGAGCACTATTTCAAATGAAAAGTCATAAAAGTGTTACTCTTCTTGTCAGTTCATTCAGTACTGTGTAATTAAACTTGTTCTGCTTGAATCCAGTTTTTCCATTAGTTCTCTCAACCTTGCCTGATAATTGAGGGTAATAGGGTCAGTGATAATTCTAAGTTTGCAAGGCTGTTCATCAAGGATTGGATGGTTTGATCAGTGAAATGGTGCCTTGATCACTAGAGGTTTTGAAAGGTATACTCCAAGTGGAAAATACATTTTCTAAGTTTCTTTGCCACTGTGAGAATATCAGCTTTGTGGCAGGGGAAAGCTTCAACCCTTCTCTACCCCCATTCCCCCCAAAAAACATACAACACCAAGAACATATTGATAATCCATACTAAGTAGCAATTGGATGAAGTACAGCTTAACGTACTATGGTGGATGGAGCAATGCAAAAACTGAGAACCATGCCAGGAGCCAGAAAGAACCAAGCGGCCACTCTGGGTTTCCCAGAGTCCCAACTGTTCATTGAATTTGCAGTCACTGTTTACCCGTCTTAATTTCTCTGATTCCGGAAATGACTCTGCCATGTTACAAGAACATTAGGTTGCCAACGAAGGATCATTTTTGCAAAAACAGGATGGACTTCACCCACATATGCCACAATCCAATACTCAGGTTCAATCGTTTTAGTGGCCCCTCGAATTTGATGGCAGACCTCTTATGTCAGGACATCTCAGATTTCCAGCCGTTTCGCATATATTTCTGAGTCATTTATAACATATGCTTATACAAATACAACATAAAGAAGGTACAATGATATTTTTTATGTGACAATGCTTCCTATGGAATTTCTACACACCTAAATAAGCCTAATTAATTTAATATTTCTCTTTCATAAGCAGAGAAAACTAATCTTTTGAAGTATTCCAAGGGCTCTGTATGGAACACCCCAAAATTATCCCCAGGTCAAGACTCTGTAATTTAAATTTTGTGAAGTTTGCCAAAATATGCCAAGAGGTTTGGACATTTGACTGAACAGGCTACAAGTCATTGTGAAGCAATACTTAATTACTCATGTAACCAAAGTGGCAATAGAATATTTTAAGGGAAAATACAGAAGTTTACACAATTGTTAAGAAAACTTAGTTTTTACTATTGACATAATTCAGCTTTCTTAAGTGATCAAGGACCTGATTAAGACAGCATAAAACACAGAAAATTATTTTGATAAAACACAGAGTCTTTGCTTTCTAGGCAGAAAAGCTTCTTATAATATCAGTAGCAGACCAACAGTCCTTTTAGCAGAGAGAGAAAACCAAACTCTAATTTTGCATCTGTTTACTTTTGATACTGAAATTAACTTACTTCATTAAAATTTCCTTTATCAAGGTTCCTTTTCCACAAAACTTCTAGAGTTTTCCTTTTCATATTCAGATTTTTGTTCTGTTTTTTCTTTTACCCATTCTGAAACAACCAGTCTTAGTTTAGGACAAAATTAATTTCCTTTCCCTCAAAAATACATCTCCATATCTCATACCTTTTTTAAAAGCCAAAACATATCTTATTTTCCTTGTATACCCAATTGTTTTCCCTAATGTTGTTAGTTTTTATAGCTTTAATTACATATATTAACTTTCTTAGTTAAGTCAGTTAGCAAAGTCAATTCCTGAATCAGAGAAATTAAGACAGGTAAACAGTGACTGCAAATTTAATGAACAGTTGGGACTGTGGGGAACCCAGAGTGGCCGCTTGGTTCTTTCTGGCTCCTGCCATGGTTTCCAGTTTTTGCATTGCTCCATCCCTCATAGTACATTAAGATGGACTTCATTCCATTGCCACTTAATTACATATATTAAGAATTCTTAACTTTTAAAAACCTTAATAAGTGAAAACTAAGAAGGAATTATGAATTATCTTTTACATTAGTATTTTTATTATTATTATTATTCTTTTTTTTAGATTTTATTTATTCCTTTTTTAGAGGGGAAGGGAGGGAGAAAGAGAGGGAAGAAACATCAGTGTGTGGTTGCCCACTGGGGACCTGGCCCACAACCCAGGCATGTGCCCTGACTGGGAATCCAACCAACGACTCCTTGCTTCACAGGCTGGCACTCGATCCACTGAGTCACACCAGCCAGGGTACATCAGTATCATTTAGACTGATACATTTATGAACACATTTAATAATTTCCAGAAATATATTCATAGTATAATTTTTTAAATTTTGCACAAGACATGTTTACTAATATACCCAAATATCTGTAGTTCCTCTATAATAAGCAAAAAGTAGATAAACCTATGCTCAATAATTGATGTTTTATTATTTTATCTTATTTGGAAATGATCTAGACATTCCGTAAGTATTTGTCATTTAATTTATCTAGCCAAACTTTAAATTTTTAAGTTCCAAAGAGATTTCAGAAACCATTTTAAACAATATAATTATCATTAAAGAGTTCACCTAAAACAAAAGACTTTTATTCTACATAAATTTATTTAATTTACTTGTTCCTAACAATAAAGTTTAGATTACTTATGAAAATTTTATCATACCAAGTTGTTTTTCTTGCTGACAAATTTTGCAACAGAGATAACATGAATTTATTTGACTAATACACCCAGAAAGAATAAAAGTATTATTTAAGGCTGATTATTTTAAAGATATGCCTATTTAACCAAACCAAACCCAAACTAGCTTTTATATCAAATATTTCCCTAGATTACATAGTTCTTAAAAGCTTTTGGATTAGTTTTTGTTGTATATTTGAAAATTCTTATATAAGCCCCTGTTTGTTGAGGCCAGTTTAATAGAGCTCCTTTTTTATACATCAACGATACCATCCAGAGGCAAGAGATACCGCCCACCACAGAGAAACAGACAGTGTTCATTTTTAAATTACTGTGCGAAGAGGGATAAGATAACATCAAGAAACAGTTGGGTCCAAACTGGGTTTCTGGCAGAATAAATTGGGATTACCTATGTAGATGGCTAAAGCTTTTTCTTATTAATATTTGTGGAGAAAGCACTTAAGATATGTACTTATCTTTGGCAAGGGAGCCTTTGAGCCACAGAAGCAGTCTGTGCATTCAAAAACACGCTGGTTCCCCGCCCCCGCTTTTTTTTTCTTCAGTCTTGGGACTTGGGGATGGTGAAAAGGTGAGCTTGAACTGCTTCTATAGCTGCATTTCTGGTTTCACAAAGATTTATAAGATAATAACTGCTCTAAAATTTGGGTTAAAACTTAAGTGACATCATAGGTTGACCTACCTAACTACATAATCTCTAATTTTCTTCTTTCCCTCTGGGTATAGTTTTATTTTAGCCTAGTGAAGGGACTAAAAATAAATTTTTTAAAAATCATATTGGGCTGTGACATTAGTTTACAATCTGGCCAAATTTCTGATCAAAAAGTTACTAAAGCCTTTCAAATATCTTGTCAGGTTTCAACTAGGACAAACAGTAAATATGCTGGAATTATCAAGCAATTCCATAGACCCAAGAGTTCACAAAAAGAGTCTTTCCCTCTGCTAGCCGAAAGAAGGAACTGTCTTCTTGTTTCAGTTCCCCAGTGAGACGCAAAGCCTCTTTCTACAATAAAATCAAGTAGGAGAGGTATAATCAATTCAAATTGACATAAACATTTCAATTTTCATAATATTATCAATCATTACTTTTCCATATTCTTTTAATCTAATTGTAGCTTGAGTAGGAGCTTCACCAATGGGTTTTGGTGTCACAGTGCCTGCATTCCCATATCAAAGAGTCCTGGAATTACTCTTTTATATCTCCTGACCATTTTATCTACTCTTGAGAAAAAAAGGCTTTGGTCAAGTCTAGGGCCCCTGGCTCTGTTATCAATCTTTAACTTGATTTAACCAGCTTGACTATTGCCCCCAAGCAATTGCTGGTCAGATTTCTAATTGTAATCTCTTCCTTCTAGTCTTTTAAATTTCCCCACACTGGGGTAAATGGAGCAGACTTGTTTGGGGCCCTTGAGTCTTGGGGGTGCTAACAGGGGGTCACCTTGGCCCATTCAGCCTTTGTTAGTGCTGTTCTAAACCTTTGCTTGAACCCTTTCAATGTCTGGTTTCTTTAGGCCAATTTTTTTCCTAATTGACACATTCCTCATAACAGCCATTGTCATTTTAGATTATAATTTCTTTGAGGACTGACAGCAATTTGGTAGAACCTTAGCTGTTACTGGGATTCAGCCTGTGTTTCTGTCTGGCCATATTTTAGAACTTCCTACCTGACAGTTACCAAGCTAAGCTCTCAGGACATAAAACTTTAGGTTGTCTTTCAGTAAGATTTTGCCCTTCTTTTTGTTTCATTTTTCTTCTTAAGTGCAGGACAATTGTAATTCCAATGTCCTGATTTTTACACTGTCTACAAATGTCTAAAGCCAAATATAAAGGCATCTGAGCAGATTCGATATTTGTTCTAATTTCTGTCCTTCCATCTTATTAAGGGAATCTTAATGACTAGCTATTATAACAATATGATAAATTTATAAGAAAACTTTTTTCTTTCTTTGTTTTCAATTTAGAAGTTTTCCAATTAAAAGGGTTCATAGTCTGGCCTTGATGGTAGGATCTGTAGCCACTCAAACCAATACTATGGATGCAAGAGGCATCCTCAAAGGAGAGCAGAAGTTAGTTATTCCCACAGTCAGCCTAAGAAATTTGGGAGCTTTATCTTTAAATGGCTGTTCCAAGACACATGTAATCATGTGGTTTTCCCTTTTGAATAGAATAAGGGTTAAGACTCTCTAAGCTTGGATCCACAGCCTATTCAGCTGTCTGCCAGAGGCATTTGCATCATCCATCTGGTGAAGGTAATAGATCATCTCTGGGAGAAACAGGATAGACAGAAAACTCCTTGAGAGCTTCTCATGGCCAGATAGAGAGCAAGGTGTGCCCTGGCAATGCACCCTCTGGTTGGTAAATGTCAAAGAGAAAATATTCTCGCTAGTCGTAAGGCCAAGCTCTCAGGACATACAAAGATATGAAAAAAGAGAAACCAGAAAGAGACAGAGAAAAACAAGTAACCAGGAGTCACTAGCCCAAGAAAAACTAGTTTTGTCACAGTTGGGCAGAGGTAACTAGGGTTCTCAATGATCATGAACCAAATGAATTGAACCAAACACACAGAGTTTATAGCAGAGAGAGAGAGCGCGTAGATTTGTTAAGCCATAGTACCCTCCACAGAACATGGGAGCAGGCCAACTCCAAGCAGATGTTGACCCTCAGTGGCTAGAGGGATTCTGTTCTTATAGAGCAGATATTTTCTGGCTAGTTGTTTCAGGCTTTTATTGTGCATGTGCAAGTAGTTATATTACTTTTATCTACTGTGCATGTGTCTCCCATGATTTTCCTTGATTGGCCACCAGGGCAGGGGGTCCCACAATGCCAATTTATTATAATGCTGTTGTAATGAAGAGGGGTCATTTAGCATGTTCTGCACAGGTGCAGTCATGATTCACCATGATTTGGCGCTTTTCCAGAAACTGGGGCAACCGGTCTTAGAACAGGGTTCTGTAACAATGTCCTTTGTCTTAGCCCTGGGGCACCTCAGGTGTTTCCTTCCTCCTGACTACCTTCTGCCTCAGTTTCACAAATATTTTCTCCTGCCAACCTAAGTTTAGAAGAGAGAAAAATATTCTTACTACCTTTGCTTCCACTGGATCCTGCAGACAGAAATCTGGGAGATCTGGGAGTGTGCTGATGTTGTAAGAACCCTTGTCTTCTGCAGCCCTGGGTTAAGACACCCCAGGATCTCCTCATCTGTAGCAGCATCACTGGGAAGGGCAGGGTTCCAGTCAGTGAGTTTAATCTGCCCATAGCTCTAACTGTGGGGGAAGAACAAACTTTCCTCTACCCTTAAGGTTCTCCTGGCTGATCTAATAATCAAATAGACATGAGAAATATTAAAAAGAGAGAATAAACAAATCTAATTCATACGTATGTATGGGGACCCTGAATACATGAGTGAGTCAGAGACCCCACCTGCACAAGAACTCAACCTAAACTCAACCATTTTCAAAGATGAATTCAGAGTAGTATGAAACGTCACATACCTGACTAATAGTGCGTCACTGTACAGTCTAGTGATTCCCCCTTCCCCTGTTCCTGACTCTTCCTCCTACACATATAAAAGCCTGGTGCTTTGTATTTAAAAATCAGCTTTCTCTCCTACCAAAGGAGAAACATGATAGCCTTTTCCCTGTGGTGGCTCCAGCTCCAATCCATCCAGTCACTGAGTCCTGCCTCTTTGTGCTCCTATATTTTCCTCATGCACCCTTTTGTCTCTATGCCCACTGCCACTGACTTATTTCAGACCCTCCTCACTCTGGGTTACTACAATACACCGCACCCCTCAGCCTACTTCTGTATTTAATCCTCCACACTGCTGCCAGAAGGATATTTTTAACTTTTAATTTTGAAATAATTTTAGACTTACAGAGAAGTTGCAAAATCAGTAGAGTTCCTATATCCAGCCAGCCAGCAATCTGTAATACTGTCTCTTATATTACCATGGTACAATTACGGAAGGATTTTTAAAGTCAGATCTGATTGTGTCATTAGCTCAGAATCCTCTAACCTTCAAGATAGATGCAAATCTCTTAGCATAGCTACAGTTCCCTTCATGATCTGACCCTCCTAGCTTCATTTTCCACGGCTTTTCTACTTGCAGTGGTTAATTTTGTATCAACTTGACTGGGGTGGTATGCCCAGATATTTGGTTAAATATTATTTCTGAATGTGTTTATAAAGGTGTTTCCAGTTCCAGTATTTGACTCTCTAGACTTGAATCTCTAAGTAAAATAGATTGCCCTCCCCAGTGTGGGTGGGAATCATACAATCTGTTATGGGATGATTAGAACAAAAAGACAGAAAAAGGGAGAATTCACTCTCTCTGCCTGACCAGTTGAGCTGGCACATTGATTTTCTCCTGCCCTCAGACTGGGACTTACACCATTGGCTTTTCTAGGCTTTTGAACTGAGACTGCAACTATGCTACCAGCTTTCTTGGGTCTCTGGCTTGCAAACAGCAGATTGTTGAACTTCTCAGCCTCCACAGTCACATGAGCCTATTCTTCATAATAATAAATAAATAATTCTCATTTTCTCTCTCTCTTTTTCTTCTGTTTCTCTGGAAACCCCTGACTAATACACTATCTGAGCCCTACTTAGCTTCAATAGAAAACTGAGTGTAGTTTCTGGAATTTATTTTTATTCCTCTGTACCCTTGCATATCTTGTTTTTTCTCCCTTGGATGACCTTCATTCCACTCTCTGTCTCCACATTCCAAACCTTCCTGTTCTTACTTGGCTGACACCAGCTTGGCTTTCAGGACTCAGCTCTATCCTATTCCCTAACTCTCTCAGCAGCTAGGCATCAGTTCGTCACAGTATTATCATACTCTCCTGTCTGCTCACCAGATCCTCCCCTCCAGTTTTCAGGACAGCAGTTAACACACAGTGAGATATCATTATGCCTAGTATAGGGACCAGCAAACTGCCCCCCAAACCAGATTCCACCCTCCTCTTGTTTTATAAAGTCCTATTGGATTACAGTCATGCTGTTGATTTCTGTACTGTCTATGGCTGCTTTTGCACTGCAGCGACAGAGCTGACTAGCTGCTACAAAGACCATATGGCCCACAAACTATAAAATATTTACTATCTGGTCCTTCCCAGAAAAAGTTTCTTAACTACTAATCTAGTAAATAAAACAAGTATCTGATTATTAAGGGCAATGTGTGTTAGAAATCAATGGATTTGTTTAAAGGAGACTTTTTTGGCGCAGTAATCATCATTATAAATTAGAAAGTAGAAATTGACAAAGATGTTTCAAAATAACAATTTCCAACAGTGTCAAGGGTGTAGGGATATAACCTCACACACCATTGGTGTAAGTGTGGATTAGTACATTATTTCTGAAGGTCAATTTGACAATTTGATTCAAAAGCATTAAAACTGTATCTGACCTTTGTTCCAGAAATTTCACTTCTAGGAATTTGCCCTGTGGAGTATCAGAGATGTGCACAAAGATTTAGGAACCACAATGCTCACTAAAGCTTTGTTTACAATATGGGGGCATTATACAAACTAAGCACCAACCACATAGCTAGCAGAAGAAAAAATGGTTAAATAAATTATATCTTAGGAAATTATATTTATATTACACTATATATTAAATTACAGTTTAGGAAATTAATATAGCCATTACAAATCACAGGAGAACATATATTAATATAAAGAAATGCTCATAACATATTGTTAACTTGGAAAAGCAAGTGTTAAAACTGAGAGTATGATATCATTTTGATTTTGTAAATATATGTAATACATGAATAGAAACAAAAAGACTAAAAGAAATATGCCTGAAGGCTGAGTTACCTCTGTTAGATATCTATTTTCTTTGTTGTTCATTTCTAAATTTTCTACAATAAACCTATAATACTTTGGCAATTATAATTTTTCTAGAAGAAAAAGTATACAGTTCTCCCATTCCTAATTTTGGAAGCATTTTCACCTTCTTTTAAGTTAAATAATTTCAAATAAAGATGGTAAATTTAAAGATGCTCTAGCTGAATTGAGGTCAGGAGCTGAGGAATGCCTCCCTCCACCCCATCTCTACCCATGGAATTGACCCAACTCAACTGGAACATTGAACCAGGAGAAGGAAAAATGCTCCTTTGGGTATGTCAATATTGGGGTAATTTGTTGCCTAAGGTCAACTACAGTTAAGTTTAAACAAGGACCAGTGGCAAAAAGGTTGAACTATGTAAGCATTTGAGGGGTACAGGGAGTGAAATGAGCTGTCCACCTAATTTCAAGTAACTAGCTTTATTTTCTTCCATATTCAGCTGGATATTAGGTATTATATAAACACAATATTTAGATCAGCCTCACACATAGTTTACACTCCAAGGAGCAAGGAAAATTAGAACCTAATGGGCCAAAGTGTAGTGAATGACCTCAGGAGCCGGTGGGGGCGTGGTAGGGTAGGAGTGGGGAATAACATGGGTGCAGGTGGAACTTTCTATTTAATAAACCTGTGGGATCAAGTTTTATGTCTGTCTGTGATTGCATAGTCTTTATTTTTAAAAATATTGTTGAATAATTGGTCATTATTTTCCAGGACTCTCCTTTCTTTATTTTTTGCTCTTTGTTTCTTTATTTGCTCCTAAACCAGCCCCACCCCCATCCCCACCACTCCACCAGGATCTAGTATTGCCTCCCATCTCCTGTTCCTTGCTATACCCTCCTTACTTCACGTCTCTACTTTCTCTTTCTAAAGTATGCTTATGATTATAGCCTGATAACATGTTCAAGGTCAAAGTTTCTCAACATGTGGTCCAGCTATCAAATTTATCTTAAGAGCTTCTTAGGAAAGGAAATCCCTGGACCTGACCCCAGACACACCAATGAGAGTCTCTGAGGCTGTGCCAGAGGATTCGTGCCTCCATCGACTTCCCAGGGACTCTCCAGCACAGTCAAGTGTGAGAACTCCTGGGTTAATGAGTGCTAACATTTCCAGGTAGATCCATTGTTAATGAAATGCTGGGGAAGTGAAATGACAACTTAACACATAAGTGTAAAACATAAAATTTTAAGGACTGTTGAAAAATATATTTTAGGGAGGGGGTGGTATCTTATGGGTTATTTTCTTCCTGGCCCCCAAAAGTCACATCTGATGTGCAGAGAATGGGGCTGGTCCAAGAGCAAGTTAAATAGTAAAGCCATATTAATTATTCATGTCTTTAAGAATGTTGCACTCTCTCACCTTTAATAGGAATCTAATCAACAAAACAGACAAACAAGCAAAGTATAACCAAAGACATTGAAATAGAGAACAGGCTGACAGTGACCAGAGGGGAGAGGGGAGGGAATTTCAGGGGAAAAGGGGAAGGGTTTGCAGGAACAAGTATAAAGGACACATGGACAAAAACAAGGGGGGGGGGCAGAAATGGGAGTGAGATGGGGAGATCTGAGAGGGTGGGCTGGGATGGGAGTAAAAGGCAGAAAACTGTACTTGAACAACAATTCAAGTGGAAAAAAATTTAAAAATTAAAAAATTTAAAAAAAAGAATTTTGCACTCTCAGAGTGCTTGGTATTTAAATTTTTTCTTGTTTTTAAGCTCCAAAATTATCAATTTTCAGTCCCAGAGGGATTAGTTTTTACTTTACTATTCTACTTCTTTGTCTATATTTCTAAATATGATTTAGCCAATCCACCCTGCAAAAAATATTTTGATTGAAATAATACCTTGACTGGAATTGCTAATTGAAATTGTTGTCTTCAAAATCAATTTAAATGAATATGTTACTATCTGGGATAGGGCATGGCATTAAGTTTGAGGAAGCAGTATCCTTGTGTTTTGGTCTGAAACATAATATTGGGTGCAAAAAAAAATCTCTTCTGGAGGGAAAAATCTTTCATTTTCCTTTCATTATACATTGTCATGTATATTCACATCAATCCAAATGCAATGAGTACAACTCTGCAACTATATCCTCAACCTCAACTTACATTTGGGGAGAGTGGAAATCGAGCATATTATAATGCCACATTACATTTCCAATGGATTCTATTATGTATTCGATTGCTGCACAATAACCTTTATCTTACCATCATCTTCATATTCTCAACAGTTTCAGAGATGATCTATTGCTCTTCATGAATATGACAGTTGACAAGATACAGACTGCTGAGTTTGATATTAATAGAAGTTGAAAGATATTCATCAGACTCTTGCCTTGCTAAGGTTCTACAACAGATAACAAAATTGTGAAATGCTATGTTTGAAAGACCAAAGATTGACAAGCTCACGCTCAGAGGACATTTTAGCATTGCACTGATGGAAACAGCTCTGCAAATGAGGGTATCATAAAAGCTTTGCCTAATAAAGTTTAATGCTTCTAGACCCCCAGGTCAGATTGAAGCACTGTAGTTTCTCTTCCATATAAATGTGCCAAGCTATGATGGGAGTTTTAACTGTTCATTCCTGAGTTATAAATTCATCAATACTGAAGACACTGTATTAATGTATGGTTCTGCTTGTGTGTCTGTCTGTATGTATATTCTCTGTGTGTATGATTATTAAAAGGATGCTATTAAAAAGCAATGAAGGTACCCAAATATTATTTAAATCAAATGTTATAACAAATAGAAACTTTAAAACATTATAACCCATGGTACATTCAGCACATGAAGAAGGAAGTGTGTATGTGGTGGGGGTGTAGGAATGTAAATCATTTAAAAATCCAGACATCCGACACTAACAAATGCTTTTCTGTCTTCCATTAGGAAAATTAAACACAATTTCTGATTGACTTGTCCCTGGATATGTATATATACTATGGTGGAAGAGGGTTATTTGGTTTTTAATTTCAGGCCCTTTATATAAAGTCATCAAATCTTAGAAAATTCTGGTGAAGTGAGGGTAGTTGGTAGTCTAGGATGTACATTCAATCAAAAATAAGAAAAAACTGAGGCGTTTCAGTGACTTTCTAAAATTAAGGAAAGTCAGGAGGTGAAATGGGGTGGTGACAGTGGAAAATGTAGAACTCCGACTCTGAACACTCTGGGAATTGTAACCTAACAGCACGCCTGCCAAACTGTAAGTGATAACTTAGCCAGTAAATAACTTTCAAATACAGACTCACAATAGTTTATCTGATACAGCTCCTCAGGCAAGGGAAACAAAAGAAAAAATAAGCAAATAGGACTACATCAAACTAAAAAGGTTTTGCACAGCAAAGGAAACCATAAAAATAATAAAAAAAACAACCCATGGAATGGCAAAGCATATTCACAGATATATCTGAAGGAGTTAATATCCACAATTTATTAAGAACTTAAAAATTTCAACACCGAAAAAACACAAACAATCCAATTAAAAATGGGTAAAAATGATCTGAATAGACACTTCTCTAAAAAGGACATACAGATGGCCAATAGACACATGAAAAGATGCTCAACATGACTAATCATCAGAGAAATGCAAATTAAAACCACACTAAGGTATCACCCCACACCTGTCAGAATAGCTATCATCAATAAATCAACAAACAACAAGTGCTGGCGAGGATGTGGAGAAAGGTGAATACTTCTGCAATGTTGATAAGAATGCAGACTGATGCAGCCACTGTGGAAAACAGGATGAAGATACTTCAAAAAATTAAAAATAGATCTTCCTTTTGACCCAGCAATCCCACCCTGGGAATACATTCAAAGAATCCCAAAACACTAATTTGAAAGACCATAAGCACCCCTATGTTGCAGTGTTATTTACAATCACCAAGATCTGGAAGCAGCCCAAGCATCCAACAGTAGATGAGTGGGTTAAACAACTATGGGACATGTACATAACGGAATACTCTCGATACCTGCCTGTAAAAAAACAAGAAAATTTTACCCTTTGTGGTAGCATGGATGGACCTGGAGAACAATATGCTAAATGAAATAAGCCAGTCAGAGAAAGACAAATACTATTTGATTTCACTCATATGTGAAATCTAATGAGCAAACTGAACTAACAAGTAAAATAGAGACAGACTCATAGATAGAAAGCAGGATCACAACTAAAGGGGCAGGATAGGGGGTGGAGGGATCAAGCAAAAAGGAGAAAGGACTCATGGACATGGACAACAGTGTGGTAATTGCTGGGGGAGAAGGGCATAAAGTGGCTAAATGGCAATGGAAAAAACACAACAAAAAATTTTAAAAAGAACGGACATTATTGAATGGGTAAGAACTTGCCTTTGGAGGGTACTCTATTAATAAAAAATGCAATCTGCACATAAAAAAAATTCAGACTCAAAGTCAATTTGATAGACAGGATGCTGGTCCAAGACAAGCAGGACTAAATTTAACAGGATAAACAGTACCATATTTGGTTTCAAACAATCAATTATACAAATAAAGACTGAAAGAAACTTCTTCACTAAACGGCAGTTCATTGGAAGAATATCTGGGACTTGGACTTGGCCAAAACTTCAACATAAACTAATAGTAATAGTAGATGGTAGCAATTTACATTTTTATAGCAGTCTCTGGTTGACAAAGCACTTTCACATATATTATTTCATTTGATCCTTCCAAAGATGTTGTAAAATAAGTGTTTTAATTCCCCGAGTATAAAGATTAAGAAAACCAAAATTAGGAAAAATTAAGAGCCTACTCCTGAATAACATACCAAGAACCTGCAAGGTCAATACACTTGAAGGCAGGATAGATTAAAATTTATTGAGCAACAACTATATACTGAGCCCTTTTAAATATTATCTCATTTAATCCTCAAAACATTGTTGTAAAGTAGTCATTGTTCGAAGTTATAAGTGAAAAATTGAAGCTCATATATGTTTAAAATCATAGTAATAAAGCTGGTTTTAATGAGCTGAAGGGTGACTCTCAAAGGTATCAGGTCCTAATCCTTGGAGTTTGTGAAAGTTACCTTATTTGGAAACAGGGCCTTTCTAGATGTGATTATGTTACAGATCTTCAGATGAGGAGATAATCCTAGATTATCAGGATGCATCCTAAATGCCAGTCACAAATTTCTAGGTAAAAAAGAAGCAGAGGGAGATTAGACATTACACACAGAAAGATGAAGGTGATGTGAGAAAAAAGCAGGGAGTGATGAGGCCACAAGCCAAAGAATGCCACAGTACCCCAAAGCAAGAAGGGCAAGGAAAGATTCCCCGCCCCCAAAGGCTTCAGAAGGAGTATGGCCCTGTTGATGCATTGGTTTCAAACTTCTGACCTCCAAAACTGTGAGGGAATACATTTGTGTTTTAAGCCATTCAGTATGTAGTAACTTGTTATGGCATCCCAAGGAAACCAAATACACTGGTGGAATTAAAATCCATATTTGCTGGACTCTAAAATCCATGTTCTTTGCATTCTGGAGAGGCCAGAGAAAGAAGATTGTGGGAGTCAAGGAGAAGATAGGGAAAGAGGAACAAGGCTAAAAACTGCCTTTAACTGGAATATCCAGCACAGAGATACAGAGAAGAGTCCTTTAAAGAAATCAATGCCACCAAACTGCAACTTCAAAAAAGAAAATCAGAAAGCTAAATGTGTTCAGCACCATTAAACAAGCAGTATAAGAAACGTTAAAGGGACTTCTTAAGAAGAAAGAAAAAGAAAAGGAGAAACGAGACCCAGAAAGACAGCCCTGGCTGGTGTGGCTCAGTGGATTGAGAACAGGCTGTGAACCAAAGGGCCACCGATTGGATTCTCAGTCAGGGCACATGCCTGGGATTCCAGCCAGGTCCCCAGTAGAGGGCACTCGAGAAGCAACCACACGATGTTTCTCTCCCTCTCTTTCTCCTTCCCTTCCCCTCTCTAAAAATAAATAAAATCTTTAAAAAATAAAATAAATATTTTTAAAGGACCCAGAATGATAAGCCTCAGACAAAAGGCAAACCCCTAAATATAGGTTCAATAAATACATATAATTTTGAAACCAAAAGAGAAGAGCATATTAACAAGAACTAAGGAAAGACAGCTAATAACAAACCAGTAAAAGCTCACTGGCAAGAGTGAACTAACATACTCATGGTTAAAAAGGAAATAATAATTGTAAAAGAATGTGCCAGTATACTAGCAGGTGTCATGAATGTGGGACCACTATAGAGGAATGAAAATATTACCCATAGAGAGAACCACTGCAGCAAAATAGAGAATTCGCTACACATTAGATGCAGGGGTGTCCAACCTTTTGTCATCTCTGGGCCACACTGGAAGAAGAGTTGTTTCTGGGCCACACATTAAATACATAAACACTAACAAAATTGATGAGCAAAACAAAGGTTTTAAGTAAATTTACAATTTTGTGTTGGGCCACATCCATAGCCACCCTGGGCCACATGTTGCCCATGGACACCCCTGCTAGAGGAGCCAGCACAGCCACTCCTACTTGGAGCAATTTTACACAGACTAATGCTAGTACAAGAAAAGGTGATAGACTTGCAGGATTATTTTAATGTAGAAAGAGGCCCAGGACAAGATATATAATGATATTCGTCCTGTTTATTTCTAGCGGTCTCAACCAGATTAATGAAACCAGAAAAGGCCATTTTGGCTCAAAGAAGAAGAAATTTTAAACAACCAGAACTTTTCAACAGTGAAATGACCCCCCTTGTGTGACTGATCTCCTCATTATAAGAAACATGACAGCAGAGGCTAGATGACCATCTGTGAGAGAAGCTATAGATGAGATTTCAGCTAAATTTTAAGGTTGCTTTCAACTGTAGGAAACAATGATTTGAAAAAATACATAAATTATTTAAAAATTCAGCCCTGGACAGGTGGTTCAGTAGGGTGGACTGCCATCCCTTAGACCAAAATGTTGAGAGTTTGATACCCAGTCAGGGTGCATACGAGAGGCAACCGATTAATGTTTCTCTCTCGCGCTCTTCCTTCATCTCTCTCTAAAATCAATAAACATTTCCTTGGTGAGAATTAAGCATTTTTTAATTGTAAATTCATAAATATGTTTGAAGGACAATTGGTTTTGAAAATGTTTAACTCTCTACAGAAAATCAAGATAAAACTAAAACTTAAATGTTAGTTTTTATTTTTTAAGATTTTATTTATTTATTTTCAGAGGGGAAGGGAGGGAGAAAGAGAGGGAGGGAAACATCATATGTGGTTGCCTCTCACATGCCCTCAACTGGAGACCCGGCCAGCAACTCAGGCATGTGTCCTGACTGGGAATCAAACTAGCAACTCTTTGGTTCACAGCTGGCACTCAATCCACTGAGCCACCCCAGACAGGGCTAAATGTTAGGTTTTAAAACATGATGGTGGTTGATCCAAGTTCTCAAGTGAATATACAAGTATATCTAGTTAACATAATTCAATAAAATTTAACATAAAGCATCTGGCAGAAGTAAGGCCTACTTGAGTGTGGTTGGTCGGGTAATAATATGGATGTAATAATTTATAGTTTTAATTTGAACATTTTACCTAAAATGTCATATGGTGTGCTTGAGTGTGATATTGTTATGTTACCAAATGACATGCTTATGATTTTGTAATAACAGTTTTGTAATTAAAAAAGGGATGTTATTTGTGCCGGACCCTGTATAAGTAGAGGTTAAACAGCTATTTAACTACACTAATGGAATCTAGATTTTGTAGAAGCATTAGATCCCATTTTATAAACTTTCTCAGTTAGCACTACCTGAGGATATGGTGAAGAGGTGGAAGGAGGTGGGAATTTGGACTGAAAGCCAAAGACACAACTTCCTAGCTCTTGACAAGCCACTAAACCCCACTGAGATTCAACGTCCTCAGTATTAAATGGGGATGTTGTATGGATCTAACTAGAAAATGAGTATGAAAGTGCTTTGTAAACAGTGCTATGTATACATGATTGATTATTCTCAGACTTCAAAGCCTCACTATGCTTTGATGTCCTTGTAACTCTTACAGCTTTAAACCTTAGGTTGGGCTAGTCAGGAAGCAGACTCTGAGACAAGGATTTGGGTGTGAGTTGTTTGTATGGTGATCCAAAGAAGCTCTAATAGGTGAGGAGCTGGGAAGTGAAACAGGTAAGGGAAGGAAAACAATATGGGTGTGTATTATGAAGTAAGGTACTGCTGCTACAGGTAACTGAGGTGCAATCGTGATGAGAACCTCTGGGAGGCAGCATAGAACACAACTGAGTAGAGAGGAAGCTAAGGTCCCTGTTCCACCAGTTCCCATCAGTCTTAGACTGGTATTTACGCTCAAAACTTCTCACCTGCCCCAGCCCAGGCTAAGCATGCTCCAGTAGTCAGAGAAAGCCCACAGGCAAAGCGTCACAGGTGCTTGCAGTAGAAGTCATTGGGTCTGCGTGCTCCCATATGGGGAGGCAAGGGAACTATGCACAAGGCACCAAGAGCATCCTCTCCACACTCATATCTTCATTTGCAGAAAACTGAAGCACCAAGAAGTTTCAAGACTTGCCTATAAATATGCAATTGCAAATAAAAGACATATCCCAACCTAGTGATTTACTCTATTACAAAATATCAAATTTCACCTTATGTGTACCAATTCATCAGAAGCCTTTGATTTTCTTAAAGGCCATGTGCATAGGATTTGACAGTAGGACAATATTTTAGCACTTTTTTAGACCAAGGGAACATCAGATTGAGAAATATGGAGATAGGAAAGTGAAAAAAGACAATTAAAATCAAAACTGAATGATAAAGAAGAATGAAAATATTTGAAAGGTAAAAGGCCTCTCATTTAAGATGCATCAATCAAGATTCCTTACCTGCTTTCTCCACCCACACTCCAAATCCATCTTGGTAAAGGTCTATGGAAATCCACAGAAGATTTCACCCATGCCTGGTTCTGCTCTTCCTTTTCCAGGCACATCTCATGTCACATAGTCTTGTAGTGCATAGCTTTTTCTCTTTCTAGGAGCTAGCCCTGACCTGCACAAGACAGCATGCTAATTCTCACTTATCTCAGCTGTAAGGTATGATCTATTACAGCATTTGCCTGTCAGTCAGGCTTCTTAATAGTGCAAGGAGTGGGATTTGCTTCAGCAATGTACTGTGAGGTGTGGGACCTGGGAGCTCCTTCCTTCTGAGCATTTGATGCCATTGACTTCCAGTGTGGCCTTTGAGCAAGTCATTTAACCTCCTTGGCTCAGTTAACCATATGGAAAATGAACATGATAATATCTCACAAGGGCATTGTGAGATCACTCAATGTTTATAAAGTGCTTGGGAAATGAAAGGCCCTGGATGTGCCTTGCAATGTCATTAATCATGTGGCCAGTTGAATTCAGGCAGCTGGAATGTCACAGAACTCTTTATTTCCTAGACAATTTCACTGCAGTACCTCACAAATCATGAAGTTTAAATCTATAAGAATTTGGATGATGAATTTCACACCATAATGGAAGACTTATAATATTTTAAGTGTTCACATTTGAACCACCCTTTCATAGACTCTGTTTCTTCCTTTCTCAAGAGCAGAAAATTATTCAGACACTTATCATTTTTATTTCAGGAGCTATAACTCCTCCTCAAGTACAATGGGCTTTTCCTTCATCTGTTGCTTTGTTTGTCTACTAAGTTTGTTTGCTCAGTCATCCAACAAACATTCATTGACCCCTGGCTATACTGCAGGTACTCTGCTCAGTGTTGGATATAAAAATACAAGTAACACAAGTTGCTGCCTTGGAGAAGCTCCCATTCAGGAAGGGGAGGCAAACACATACACAAATAATTGCAAAGGTAGCTCATGCTCCAAAGAGCTATGGAAACCCAGGTAAATGTCTAAATTCTGTGTCAGGAAGTAAATTAACTTAAGTTCTCCTCTGGGATAATTCCCTCCTTCTGGAAAACTCTTCCTTGAATTCCATGATATTACACTTTCTATCCTGGTTCTATTATTACTATTGTTCTCCTTCATCAGCCCTTCTTTTTCCTCAGTTCCTTAAATGTAGGCAATTCTCTATATTTCTATACTTGGCTTTCTTCTCTTTTGACCTTTCTTTCCTCAATACAACATCTATTTCCTGATGCCAGTGACTGTTTGAAGTGGCCAGCTCTCACCCTGACCTCTCTCCTCAGTTTTAGACTAACCTGGAGATCCTTGAACTCAACAAGGCCCCCACCAAACTCACAAATTTCCTAACAATGCAACTTCTGCACGATTTATCAAACTCTTCAAACCTAGGCTTTAAACCGGAGCATCATATGGGACTTTCTCTTCTTACACATGAAAACAACTACTATGTCCTCTTTGCTTTGATTCTGCAAGGTCTCTCAGATACTACAGCCCACTACTACCACCTCCCATTTACATGCTTTGAAGGTCTATCTCCTATCCCCATGGGTAAGTTCTCTTATGGTCCATATACATGTACACCAACAATCAGAATTTTTTAAGCATTCTTCTACTTATATCACTTTCCTGATCAAAAATATTGATTACTCCCCAATGCCTACTAAATTAACTTAAATATCCTTATTCTGGGACTCGAGGCCCTTCCTAAAGTGTGCACAAACTTGCTTGTTAGCTTTTCCTTCCATCATCCCTCACACTGAGCATAAAATAAAGCCAGGGTGATGGTTGCTCATCTCCAAGTAGCTATCCCACTAGTTCCCTCTAGGTGTTTATACACACTGTGTCCTGCCTGGAATGCTCTTCCTGCCCATCTCCGCCCAGTACACCCCACCTACACAACAAGGCCAATCTCTAGTGTTGCCACTTCCATACAATACCTCTTTCTCATCTCTAACTGCATTTAGGCTGATTCTTCCTTCAACCTTCAGAACTCCTTTTGGTTCACCTCCAGTGGCATGAATTTTGTTCTACTTCTACTCCGTTTGCATTATTCCCTACCACATGGAAATCTCCTTAAGGAAACAGAATGTATATTATTCCTTCTTTATTATTTCCCATAGCACTTACAGCAAAACTTGTTGAAGTGAACAAAATTAATCCTTTAATCCCAGCCTTGCTGTTGCCTCAGTTATTCTTCATTTGTATAAATATGCCTTGTGCCACAAAATACTTTAAATATAATATCTGGCCTGTTCGTATAGAAAAAGAGCAACAAAAATTAAAACAAAAAACTCTACTGTGTCTGCTTTAATAATATATTTACTCCCTATTTCAATTTAAGAGGGAAACAAATATAATTTTTGAGTCTCTGAGTCTGCGCTGTTTGTGCAGTGCTGAAATATAGACATGAATAAGACCTCGTCCTTGCCTCAAGAAAATCAGAGTCAACTGGGGGAAACAAACTAATAAATAAATGCATTGCAATGGCAGGTAATAAGTACAAAACTAAAAATATGACCAAGACACAGAGGCAATAACTTAATCTGAGGGAACATGAGTATGAGATGACTTGTCATAGGTAAAGTCAGAGAGTTGTCCCAGAAAGCAAAGGAGGGGACAGCAATCCTAGCAGAAAGAGCAGTATTTGCAAAGGCCCAGGGACGTGAAATAATGCAGCGCTGTAGCAGAACCCTGGTCAGTTCAGAACTGCTGCAGCACAAAATACACCTAGATAGGTGCCTGGTGGGATGACAGCAAAGAAGTAATCAGCAGCCACGCTGCACACAGGCTTTGATGTCTTGCTAAGTAGTTTGGATTTTTCCTGTAGATTCTGGCCAAGGGTTTTAAGCAAGGCAAAGGGTCTGATACTCTTAAATTGAATTTTATTGACTCAATTCTGAAAAAAAAAAACCGACAAAAACAAAACTAGCATTGGCTAAAAAAAGGAGGTCAGGCCAAGATACAGAGAAAAAGCACTGCATTTAAATCTACATTAGAATCTATAGGTGGAGGACTCTTCCCATTAAAGTTGCCTTCTATAACAGCAGCAGTAGCAGTACCAAGAGCTCATACACACCGGCTGGTAGTCTTAGGATTTTTTATGGAATACTTCATTTAATCTGCCCAACAACCATACTAGGTTCACTATACAGAGGGAGAAACCGAGGCACAGAGGAATTAGGCAGCTGATCCAAGGTCTGCCAGCTGGTGAGAGGGATGACCAGGGGGCCAGGACAGACTTCCATCCCCTGTGGGTCCCAGCCTCCCCACAGCAGTGTAAAAACTATTAAACATAAATGCGCCTCCGTTTGTTTTCCTCTCCCTTTTAATGTGAGAACAATTATGTTTACTACGTGGAGCCGGCTGTGCAGCTCAGTGTTTATAAAGAAGGATCCGAAGCAGGCGCTAACACAGCCGGAGGATTCCGGATGGGAAGGGCTCCTCCCTCCTCACCCAAGGGCCTCACGTTGTAGGGAGGAACGTGATTGTTTTTCAAAACAAAAATATTCTTACCAGCCCTAGAAACTACATTTACAAGTTAAGCACACGTTTTCTAAAAGTAGAGAAAATTCCAGGAGGGGAGCTGCATCTCGCATCTGGCATCTCCCATCTCCAATCTCACAGCCTGGAGGGAGAGGAGGCATCTCATTGCCTATTCATGAGCCCCCGTCTCTCAGGGAAGGTAGCATTTCCAAAGAAGCAGTGCCTGGAATGGCAACAACTTTGAAAGCAGCAAGTCCCTGGATTTAAAATCTTGATGTAAACAGCTAAACACAGACCTCAAAATTTTCTTTTCATCATCGCACTGCAGCATCTCTGCTCTTAGCACGTTAGATTTTACACTGTGAGCTCATTTGTATGGACACCTGTATCTCAGATACACATGGGAGTCACATATGTACAGGCTGAGGTTTTCATGTAATAAGAAAGATTCCAAAGCCACACCTGACAATCTGCTACATTACTTTGGAGCCATGAGTCACAATTTGCCTGTGTGTGCGCACACACATACACTGGGATATAATACATGTCTATCTATGGCTTTATTTTGGAATGTAGAGATCTAGGGTGAATATCACCTCTTCCTTGTATCATCCCTCATACTGCCCTAATCCTTGAAACCTTGGAAAAACTCTATGCTTTTGTGTTTATCTGTGTACCTTTTCAGAGGAAAGAATATGCAACAAATTAATTAAAACAGATCTGCTGCAAAAAATGGACATGTGCTTCCCATGACAAAATTCCTGCCTTTCTCAAACTTGAACTTTGACTGCCTAACGTTGTTGAGTAATGGTGCAAGACTTCTAATAGGACTAAAATGTCTATATAGCCATTTCAATTTCATCCTGTTCTGTCTGTACGTATAAAAAAACAGCATTCTTCTTTACTTGAAAGCTCCACAAACCCACTGCCTTCTATCTAGGCTCATTATGACTGTCAAAGTGAGCTCAAGAAATGAATGTGCCATGTTTGAAGATGTAAGTGCACTGAAGTTACAGCTCCTCACTCCAGAATGTGATTTTATAGGGCAAGGGCATGCACAGAGCTGGCAAATTTTGGTGCCAGATGGGTTTCTAGGGCCTTTATGAAAAGGATCTAGAAGTGGGGTTTTAAAGAGCACTCAAGCTTGCTGATTGGGAAGCTATCCAGGTTACAAGAAGTAAGACAAGGAAAATTATACCATCTAGATTTGGAGATGACAAATGAAGCCAGAGCGTAGGAAGATGCCTTGGGCACAGATGAAAGGAGGTCAGGCCAAGCTTTGAAGATGAAGGATGGCAACATTCCATTAAGGACTATAGGACTAGATGAGATTTACTAAGAGAAAAAGTATTCATTGCCTGAGTATTTTAAGAAAACAGAAGTTGTCACTCTGCAACAGACCTTCAGAAAGAAGAAAGAGAAGTCAGAGGTAGAAAGGACAAGGCTGCAATAACGTTCCAGGAAATAGGGGAGCATTAGAAGGAAAGCACCCTTGGGAGACCTGAATCCAGGGGCAGCTCTTTTAGTCTGATCCTCACCAATTCTGGAAAATATTATTTTGAATGATATTAAATATAACCTAGTGGCAAGGATATGAGTGGGCCCTGGTATGAGGAAGAGAAGAATCCATAGTTAGTTTATGGTTATTAAGCTGCCTATGGGGACTCATCCACCTTCCAAGGGGCCTTTTATCAGCAGCTTATCCTGTCTGCCTCCAAATTGGCTCAGTGTGTCCACCACTGTCCTTTAAAGTGCTGACCACCACTGACAAACCAGGCATCATTGTTGACTCTTCACAAACACTGGTGTGACTACCGAAAAGTATTTCTACATTTGAATTGAATGAGGTAATTTCCATTTAAACTAGTGACCTTTCACACAGTGGTAGAGGGGTCTCAGAAGCCTCAGAGAGCAGGGCACAATATGTCAGGCAGTGGCCCGCTCTGTAACAGCCTTCCTGTTCAGTATGTGTCCACAGCCAACCATAGCAAACAGCAGGGCAGAAACCCGTTTTGTACTTTGGTATTAGATGCTTTGCCTAACCCCAAGGGGCACACAAATGTGATGGTGATCAGATTTGTCATCATCCAGAATCAATTCTTGGTCATTTACTGGGGACTGGGAAATATATAGCTTGGATAAATTAAATCCAGAGTTAATCTCAAGCCTTTTATACGCCAGTAGTTATAAATATCTGCCAACAAATCCTTTACCAGAATTGTTTTGACAAAGGCAAGTTTCCTCCATTCCCCCCTTATTTCATTTCCTCTAAGATTTGCTAAGGAACTGAGCAAAACTTAGTAAAGAGTGGAAAATGAAGTGAGCCTCTAAAAATTCAAGTGCTGGCTCTCACTGCAAATAGGACTCTTTATTATAACTTCCCTCCAGAACTTGAAAATTAAATATGGCCATTTTTAAGGAGGGTCAATTAGTTAAGAACAGAGTTAATCAATAAGAATGTACTGAGCCCTAGAGGGTGCCACACACTTCAGAAATGGGTCAGCTGTCACACCAGGGTCCTCTCTAGCACCTGAGCCAAGCTGACTGGTATAAAAATGATTTTTCAGTGTTTGGCCAGGACCCATCTTGTTATATGGTAGAGGCAGCAAAGTGGGTCTTTGGACCCCCTCCCAGTCTCCTCCTACATTCTTGCTCTCTGCTGGATGTCCACAAGTCTTTCTGAGGTCTCTTCTTAACTAATGTGATTAGAATTCTAGGTCTGATCCCTCCTGGAAAGGAGAAAATATGACATCAGAATAGCTATCAGGATCAAAATAGGCTAGACCCATTTTAGCTTATTTAGACAAGCAATGGAGTTGGTATTTTGAAGCAGAGCCCTTAAATTCCACCATGTAGAATTAGCCTAACAGCTAAGAATTGAAGGGTGACAATGTCAAAAATAGGCATGTTGCAAGAAGTTCACTTTACTATTCTCCTCCAAATCAAGATCCTGGAGGTTTTTGGAATGGGGAATGCAGAGGTTAGTGGTAGTGGATGGGTACAGCCCTTATTCCAGTCAGCACCAGGGAAAAGGGGTGCCCTCACCTTCCCATGATCTCTTTTTTAAAAGTATATTTTATTGATTATGCTATTACAGTTGTCCCAGTTTTTCTCCCTTTGCCCTTCTCAGCCTGGTACCCCTTTTCCCTCCAGCAATCCCCCCTCTTAGTTCATGTATGTGGGTCATGCATATAAGTTCTTTGGCATCTCCATTTCCTATGCTATTTTTAACTTCCCTCTGTCTATTTTGTTCCTACCAATTATACTTCTTAATTCCTGCACATTTTTCCCCATTCTCCCCCTTCCACCTCCCAGCTGATAAATTTCCAAATGATCTCCATATTTACAATTCTGTTCCTGTTCTGGTTGTTTGCTTAGTTTGTTTTTGTTTTTTTTTTAAGATTCAGTTGTTGATAGTTGTGAATTTGTTGCCTTTTTAATGTTTATGGTTTTGATCTTCTTTTTCTTAAATAAGTCCCTTTGATACTTCCTGTAATAATGGCTTGGTGGTGATAGATTCCTTTAGCTTTACCTTGTTTGGGAAACACTTTATCTGCCCTTCCATTCTAAATGATAGCTTTGCTGGATAGAGTAATTTAGGTTGTAGGTCCTTGCTTTTTATCACTTTGAATACTTCTTGCCAGTCCCTTCTTGCCTGAAAAGTTTATTGTGAGAAATCCACAAAGTTCATTGTGAGATATCTTATGGGAATTCCTTTTCTCTTGCTGCTTTTAAGATTCTCTCTTTATCTGTAAACTTTGGCATTTTAATTCTGATGTGTCTTGGTGTGATCCTCTTTGTGTCCAACTTATTTGGGACTCTGTGCTTCCTGGACTTGTATGTCTATTTCCTTTGCCAAATTAGGGAAGTTTTCTTTAATTATTTTTTCAAATAAGTTTTCAATTTCTTGCTCTTCCTCATCTTCTGGCATCCCTGTCTTATGGATGTTGGCATGTTTGGACATGTCCCAGAGGTTCCCAAGCCCATCCATGGTTTTTTTTAAATTCTTATTTCTTCTTTTTGTTTGGTTGAATGATTATCTCTACCTTATGCTCCAAATTGTTGTTTTGAATCCTGTCTTCCTTTCTTTCTCTTTTAGTTTCCTGTGGATTATTCTTTATTTCACTTAGTAAGACCTTCATTTCTTCTTCTTTTTTTTTTTTTCTGTACTCAAGGCAGTTCTCTGAGCATCCTGATACCCAATGTTTTCAACTTTGCATCTGATAGGTTTGGCTATCTCTGTTTCACTTTGTTCTTTTACTGGGATTTTGTTCTGCTCTTTCATTTGGACCATATTTCTTTGTCTCCTCCATTTGGTAGCCTCCCTGTGTTTGTTTCTATGTATTAGGTAGAGCTGCTTTGACTCCCTGTCTTAGTAGCATGGCCTATGTAGAAAAGAAATCTGTAAATTATGTGGGGCAGAGCCTTAGGTAATTGCCAAGGAGGGGCAATCTGCTTCACTGTGTGGGGAAGGCTTGGAGAGGGGACAATGCTGCTGCCTGGCTTCTGGTGATTTGCCTGGTGCTCAACCCATTTCACTTCACCCCATTCCCATGTACAATTGGTGCCCTTTCAGCTGCTGCCCCTATGGTGAATCATGGAGTGGGCAGGTGTGCATACATTCTAAAACCACACTGGCCCTTTAAGTGGCAAAAATCTAGCAGTTTCTCCCACTATACCAACCCCCACCAGTTTTTACAGGCAGAGGTAACTGGAATCTATCTTCCTGGTGCTGGAACCATTGGCCATGCACTCTGGCCTGGGGCTGGGATCGCTCACTTCTAAGGTATCCCTCCCATCGTTCCACTGCCACCACTGCTGCTGCCACCTTTCCACACTACACTGCCTCTCCACCCATCTCTGCAACTCTGCACCTCCTATCCATCAGGATGAATATGTCTTCCTTAAATCCTTGGTTGTCAGACTTCCACACAGCTCAATCTTCTGACATTCCTGGGTGTTATTAGTTGAGATCTGGTTGTAATTCTTTCTATGGTTACATGAGGAGGTGAAGCACATCCACCTACACCTATACCTTGACCTGAAATCCCCCCGATCTCTTCATGAAGTCATTCTAAACACTTGGTCTCAAGGCATATACATATTAGTTTTGATGTTAAAATCATTTCAGGTTGATCAAGGACACACTCAATTGACAATGTTGTCTGGAACTGTTTTGTATCACCTGGTGTCAGACTATGTTTCCTGCCTATTCCAACAAACAAAAAAAAAAAAAAAACAGGTGTGGCTGCCACTACTTCCACTAAATTCCACTCATTTCATTTTGAAAGATACCACCCATGGGTAGGAACATAGGGAACCTAACTTTGAAGTTAGGACTTCTCTAAACCATGCTGGTTTAAAATCCCAGGGAATATATATATATTTTTTTGCAACAAGGTCCTAGGGTGTTTTTACACAAGGAAATGAAACACTAAAATTGCAGTGTAAGGTACTCAACTGATTTCCCTGGGGTGTTTGGTTGGGAAGAAATGTACTACTGTGAAAATTTCATCTATCACAGGATTGTAAGATTCATCTCTTTCACTCCTAAATCCATATAGGTTATTAAAAAACCTCAGATTTGTGGCATCTTATTTTGTTTGTTATTTGGGAGTAATACTTTTTATTAAGTAATCTATCCATGGTTTTTTAAAAGTTATTTCAAATATGTGTTTCAAAGTGTTTTACTTTGATCTGAATTTTAACTTTTACAAATAGATAATACATGTCCATGGTACAAAATTTGAAAGGTATAAAGTGATATATATGGCACTGGCTGGGTGGCTCAGTTGGTTGGAGCATGGTCCCATGTACCAAAAGGTTGTGGGTTTCATTCCACTCAGGGCACACCTAGGTTGTGGGTTCAATCCCTAGTTGGGGCACGTATGGAGACAATCAATTGATGTTTCTCTATCTATATTTTTCTTTCCCTTCTTCTCTCTCTAAAAATCAGTGAGAATATTCTTGGGTGAGGTTTAAAAACAAAGAGAAGGTGGTGTACAAATAAGTGAAGCTGAGCTCACTTGCTCATGCCCCCAACATGGATTTTCAGCTGATATTCAGACAAGTGACCTGAACAATCAATGGAATCTTAGCTGATAAGAATTTTTGAAGCCAAGGAGCACAAAGGAAGTTTTGCACCATTCAGTAAGAGGTTTTATTAGTTGTAGGGGAAATACCCTGCATGAGGTGCCTGCAGGAGAGGAGAGAAAACACTGCTTAGTAGCTCCTGTCCCTCCCAGAGTGGAGGGCCCCAGTCCCATACAGGGCCTCTCCAACCTTAATCAAAAGAGACTTGGGAAGATATACAGAGTCTGGGTGACTCAGGCTGCACACACACACAGTGAGCAGCATGTCAACCAGGAAAATTTAAGAGACAAATTCTGTCTCCTAAAACTGTTGGGGCACCAGCAGGCTGTGGCCAGTCCTGACCGAGAAAGACTGTTTGCCTTTTGGGGAGGTGGAGTGTGCATAGGGCCAGGCAGTGGCTCTGTGCTGCAGTGGGTGTGGCATAAAGGGACTTTTTTAAGGAGAGGAGCAGAGGCATGGCTGGGCAGGGACCAGACATGTGCACACAGTGGCCCTTCCAGCACAGAGGTCAAATTGAAAACATGGTTCATGCCCACTGAATCCAGCTAGTCAGGAAGAGTAGAAGGCTGCACAACAAAAGGATTGAAGGTTTCCCCCAGTCCAGCTGGTGAGCAGGGGGCTACACATAGAATAGAGGATTTGGGTTTGAGCCTCCTGAGAGAGCAGTGAGCTAGGAGCTGGACAGGCAAAAGCTAAGCACCTGAGATTCTTTGCAGCCAGGCAGGGCCACTCACGCTGCAAAGTACAAACCTCTGGGAAGGGGCATGCCCCTTCCCCACCTGCATGATTGCAAACTCTGCAGAACAGTAAGGCCAGGCTCAAGAACCCCCTTCTGGGTACATATCTATAGGGGAAAGAAAGAGAATCTCTAAAGGAGCCTTTTATGAACTTTCATCAGACACTATGCTGGCTCCTCCTCAGGCTTTATTCCACTGAAAACAGCAGAGCAGAGAGATAGAAATTGGCACAGCAAGAGGTATTCAGGGCCCTGCCCAGCCTCAGCTCTCACACAGAGCTGCAATCAGCACCAAGCAGGAAAGAGCTAACTCTTTTACACAGATTGGCCCTTCACATGAAACGGACAGCTAATTCATCAAAAATTACATATTATTGGAAATAACCTGGGCCAGACCAAGATGTGAGGTGCGGGAGGGTGGGGAAACACTCCCACCATCTTCCCTGAAGACTGAACAGCACCTCCCAGGGGGTGATCCAGGGATCCCACTCTCCTGATTACACCAGAGGCCCCTGGAGGCAGGGGGAGGTAGTACATGTGGTGCTGTCAGATGTTAGATGAACCACCCCTTGGCCTGGTGCTGATCAAAAGCCAGCAGGGCAGAACAGCAAGGAACAGCCAAGCCTGAAAGAAACATCCACAGACTATGGATTGCTTGTAGCCTTGAACAGAATGCCTAAAAGACAAGGACACCAGCTGACATCAGGGATGGATCCTGAAGGAGAAGACAGTAGGCAAACAAACACTAGACTCTGTAGAGATGAGTTGTTCTTTTTCATTATTTGCATTGTTTTTTCTCTTGCTTAGCTTTTTAACATTGTTTCTTTGTCTTCAATTTTCTTTCTATTATTTCATATTTTTATTTTTTATTTTATTTTTATATGTTTTAATTTTAATTTTTATTTTAGTTTTAATTCAAATGTTATATTTTACTCTTCCCTTCTTTTACTCTACTTTGCCTTCATCCTTCTCTTTCTTATTTTTGTTTTAAATTTTATTTTTCCCATTATATGCCTCGTTTCTATTCTTCACTCTTACTATTTCTCCTCCCTCCATCCTCTCAAAACCATATTTCTTTCCATTAGTCATCTCACTTTCTTTTTCCCATTCTTATAATATCTTTATTGTTGCACCTTTATTAATATTTGCTCAGTTGTCAATGGTACTGTGTTTCTGTTGCATTTGTTCAATTTTACCCCTAGTTGTTCACTATTTTTTTTACTTTAAATCTCATATTTTACAGTTCTCCATCCTAACCCATTTCACCTCTTTCCTAGGCTGAATTTTTTAATTTTAAATTGTATTTCTCCCTTTCTTAGCCTGGTTTCTAAACCTTATGCCCATTATTTCTCCTCCCTCTGTCCTCTCAAGATCATTTTTCTTTCCTTTTGAAATCTCACAATCCTTTTTTCTTTTCTTCCTTATAATATTATTATTCTCTTTGCACCTGTACTACTCTTTGCCCATTTGCCATTGATATCACTGCAGTGGTTCTAATTCTTCAACTGGGTTCCTATTTTTTTCACTGTCTTTTTCTCCAAACCTCATATTGTATCCTTCCCTTTTCTTACTCCATTTTACCCTTTTCCCTTCCTATTTTACATACATTGTAAATTTTATTTTCTATTTTTCTTCACCTTGTTTCTATTTCCCACTCTTATTATTTCTCCTCCCCTTGCCCTCTCAAAAGCATTTTTCTTTCCTTTAGTCATCTCATATTCTTTTTTCATTTCATATAATATGTTTATTCTCTTTCCACCTTCATTAATTTGAGCTCATTTGTTATTGATATCTAGGCATCCCTAGAGCATCCAGCTCAGGAGTTCAAGAAGACTGCACCACTGAGTCCCACAGGACTCCTACCACAGAAGGCCCCCTCACAAAGACAGGAAGTTCAATATAATACACATAAACAAACAAAAAGAAGTCACCTAAAATGGGGAGAAAAAGAAATGACCTCCAATCAAAAGGAAAGATGTAATCTCCTGAAAGAGTTTTAAATGAAATTGAGGCAAGCAATTTATAAGATATAGAGTTCAAAATAATGATTATAACGATGCTAAAGTAACTCAGTGAGAATTACAAGGAACTTAATGGGAATTACATGAGCATGAAAAAGAACTTAGAAACTATGAATAAGAATGAGAAAGAAGTAAAGAACAAAATGTCTGAAATGAAAAATACACTAGAAGGAATTAAAAGCAGGTTAGTAAAGCAGAGGATCAAATCAGTGAAATGGAAGACAAAGTAGAAAATACACCCAGTCACAGCAACAAAGTGAAAAAAGACTCAAGAAGAACAAAGGTAGAATAAGGGATCTGCAGGACAATGTGAAATGTAAAAATATTAGCAACATAGAGATACCAGAATAATGAGAAAAGCAAGGGATAGAAAACCTGTTTTAAAAAATAATGACAGAAAACTTCCCTAACTTGGTGAGGGAAAAAGACGTGCAAGATGAGGAAGCACAGAGGAGCCCCATTCAAAATGAATCCAAAGAGGCTCACACCAAGATACATTATAACTAAAATGGCAAAAGTAAAAGACAAAGAGAGAATCTCGAAGGTAGTAAGAAATAGCTAGTAACATACAAGGGAGATCCAACAAGACTATCAGCTAATTTCTCAACAGAAAAACTATAAGCCAAAGGGAATGGCATGAAATATTCCAAGTAATGAAAAGCAAAAACCTGTAGCAAACTCTACTCTACCCAGCAATGTCTCGTTTAAAATAAAAAGTAAAATAAGGAGCTTCACAGACAAAAAAAAAAAAAGCTAAAAGAGTCCATCTTCACCAAACCAGCATTGTGAGAGATTGTAAAGGACTGCTTTAAAAGATGAAGAGAGACAGAGAGAGAGAGAGGCACAAAGGGAAAAATGGCAATGAATAAATATCTATCAAAAACAATTTTAAATGACTTGTTAAAAAGATTTTATTTATTTATTTTTAGAGAGAGAACAAAAGAGGAAGATAGAGAGGGAGAGAAACATCAATGTGTAGTTGCCTCTCGAATTTTCCTTACTGGGGATGTAGCCCACAACCTTAGTTCCCAGGCATGTGCCCTGACTGGGAATCAAACCAGGAACTCTTTGGTTTGCAGGTCAGCACTCAATCCATGGAGCCACACCAACCAGGGTATATAACAACTTTAAATATAAATGGATTAAATGCGCCAACCAAAAGAGATGGGATAGCTGAATGGATAAAAAAAGTAAAATTAAAAAACACAACCAGCATATGTACTGTATACAAGAGACCCATCTCAGAGTAAAAGATCTACACAGGCTGAAAGTGAAGGAATGGAAAAAATATTCCAAGCAAATAGCAATGAAAAGAAAAAGCTGGGGTAGCAATACTTATGTCAGACAAAATAGACTTTAAAACAAAGGCCAGAACCAGAAACAAAGAAGGTCACTACATAATACTTAAGTGAGTTGTCCAACAAGAGGATATAACTCTTGTAAACATATGTGCACCCAACATAGGAGCACCTAAATACATAAGGAAAAGCTCGGAGGACTTTAAGAAGGAGATTGATAGCAATACAGTTATCATAGGGAAATTTTACACCACACTGACAACAGTGGAAAGATAATTCAGAAAAAGAATCAACAAGAATATAGTGGCATTGAATAACACTCTAGGTCAAATGGACTTAATTGACATTTACAGAGCATTTCACTATGAGAAGTAAAATATACATTCTTTTCAAATGCACATGGATCATTTTCAAACATAGACCACATGGTAGGACACAAAACAAGCCTCAAAAAATTTAAGAAAACTGAAATCATGCCCAGCATTTTCTCAGATCACAATGGCTTGAAACTAGACACCAACCTCAAGGAAATACTCAAAAATATTCAAATACATGGAGATTGAATAGCATGGCATTAAATAATAAATGGGTTAACAATGAGATCAAGAAAGAAATCAAAAAGTACCTGGAAACAAATGAAAATGAACATACACCAACCCAAAACCCATGGGACACAATGAAGGCAATGCTGAAAAGAAAATTCATAGCAATACACGTCTACCTAAAGAAGATAGAAAAATCTCAAATAAACAACCTAACCCTACCTCTAAAACAACTAGAGGAACAACAATAAACAAAGCCCAGAGTGAGTATCAGGAAGGAAAAATCAAAATCCAAGCAGAATTAAATGACATAGAGACTTAAAAAAAATTAAAAGGATTGACAAATCTAGGAGCTGGTCCTCTGAAAAGATAAACAAAATGGACAAAACTTTAAACAGATTCATCAAGAAAACAAGAAAGGACCCAAATAAATAAAATCAGAAATGAAAGAGGAGAAATAACAAGTGATACCACAGAAATACAAAGGATTGTAAGAAACTGCTATGAACAATTAAATGCCAAGAAATTGGACAACCTGGATGAAATGGATAAACTTCTATAAACAGGCAATCTTCCAAAACTGAATCAAGAAGAACCAGAAAGCCTGACTAGACCAATAACAACTAGCAAAATCGAAGCAGTAATCAAAAAACTCTAGGCACACAAAAGCCCTGGACCAGATGGCTTCATGGGTGAATTTTACAAAACATTCAAAGAAGAACTAACTTATTCTTCTCAAACTATTCCAAAAAATTCAAGGAGAGGGAAGTCTCCAAAACCCTTTTAGGAGGCCAGTATTATCCTAATTCCAAAACAAGGTAAAGACACAACATAGAAAGGAAATTACAGGCCAGTATCTCTGATGAACACAGATGCTAAAATCCTAAACAAAATATTGGCAATCCAGATCCAACAAAACATCATACACCATGATCAAGTGGGATTTATCCCAGGGATGCAAGGATGGTACAGTATTCACAAATCAATAAATATAATACACCACATAAACAAAATGAAGGACAAAAACCACATGATCATATAAATAGATGCCAAAAAATCATTTGATAAAATCCAACATCAATTTATGATAAAAACACTCAGCAAAGTGGGAATAGAGGGAGCATACCTCAACATAATAACGGCCATATATGAGAAATGTACAGCCAACATCATATTCAATGGGCAAAAACTGAATGCTTTTCCCTTAAGGTCAGGAGCAAGGCAAGGATGTCTGTTTTCACCACTCTTATTCAACATAGTACTGGAAAGTTCTAGGCACAGCAACCAGACAAGAAAAAGAAATAAAATGCATCCAAATTGGAAAGGAGGAAGTAAGTGTCATTATTTACAGACAAGATGATAGTGTTCATAGAAAACCCTATAGGCTACACCAAAAAACTACTTGACCTAATAAGTGAATTTGGCAAAATGGCAGGATACAAAGTCAATATTCAGAAATCAATGGCATTTTTGTATACTAACAATGAATTATCAGAAAGAAAACCTAGGGGAAAATCCCACTTACTATAGCAACAAGAAAAATAAAGTATCTGTGAAGAAACCTAACAGAGGATATAAAAGACCTGTACTCAGAAAAGTATAGAACACTGAAGAAAGAAATTGAGGAAGATACATATGGAAGCATATGCCCTGTTCATGGACTAGAAGAATTAGCATCATTAAAATGTCCATACTACCCAAAGCAATCTATAGATTCAATGTAATCTTTATTAAAATACTAATGGCATATTTCACTGACCTAGAACAAATACTCCAAAAATTTATATGGAACCAGAAAAGGCCCCCAAATAGCCTCAGCAATCTTGAGGAAGAAGAATAAATTTGGTGGGATCACAATATCTAGTATCAAACTATACTACAAGGCCACTGTAATCAGAACAGTCTGGTGCTCTCATAAGAACAGACAGATCAATGGAACAGAATAGAGAGCCCAGAAATAAACACATTTCTCTATGATCAATTAATATTTGACAACAGAGACATGAGCATACAATGGAGTAAAAATAGTCTCTTCAATAAATTGTGTTGGGAGAACTGGACTGGTACATGCAAAAAAATGAAACTAGACCACCAACTTACACCATACACCAAAATAAACTCAAAATGGATAAAAGACTTAAATATAAGTTGGGATACCATAAAAATCCTAGCAGAAAAGATAGGTAGTAAAATTTCAGATATCCCACATAGCAATGTTTTTCTGATACATCCCCTAGGGCAAGGGAAATAAAGAGAAAATTAACAAATTGGACCACATCAAATTAAAAAGCTTCTGCACAACTAAAGAAAACATCAGCAAAATGGAAGGAACTGACTATATAGGAGAATGTATTTGCCAATGATACACTGGGCAAGGGTTTAATCTCCAAAGTACTTGTATATAAAAAAACTCATGTGACTCAACACCAGGAAGACAAAAAGTCTAATATTAAAAATGGGCAAAAAACTGAAATAGACACTTCTCCAAGGAGGACATACAGAGGGCCAATAGATATATGAAAAGATGTTCAAAATCAATAGCCATCAGGGAGATGCAAATTAAAACCACAATGAGATATCTCCTCACACCTGTCAGAATGACTATGATTAATAAATCAATGAACAACAATTGCTGGTGAGGATGTAGAGAAAATGGAACCCTAGTTTCCTTTTGGTAGGAATGCAGACTGGTGCAGCCACTGTGGAAAACAGTATAGAATTTCCTCAAAAAATTAAAACTGGAACTGCCTTTTGACCCAGTGATTCCACTGCTAGGAATATACCCTAAGAATCCTGAAACACCAATGCAAAAGAACCTATGCACCCCTATGTTCATAGCAATGCTATTTACAATAGAGAAGTGCTGGAAACAGCATAAGTGCCCATTAGTAGATGAGTGGATCAAAAAACAGTGGTATATTTACACAATGGAATCCTACATAGCAGAAAGAAAAAAGGAACTACTACCTTTTGTGACAGCATAGATGGAACTGGAGAATATTATGCTAAGTGAAACAAGCCAGTTGGTGAAAGACAAATACTATATGTTCTCACCTATAAGAGGAACCTAACGAACAAAATAAACTAATGAGCAAAACAGAACTAGGGGCATGGAGACAAGGAACAGACTAACAGTGACCAGAGGGGAGAAGGGTGGATGATAATGGTGGACATAAGGGGAAGGGTCAAGTCAAGGAACATGTATGAATGGCCCATAGACATGGACAACAGGATGGGGAATGACTGTGGGGCCATGTGCACCTAAGGAATGTGGGAAAGTCTGAGAGGAGGGGCACGAGTTCCATATCACCTTAACCAGAACAGCTCTGCTTTTATTGGTTTTGTTTGCTTAAAATTTCATATGAGATTTAATTCAAGAAATGTCTTCTCAGTTCTAAAAAAATAGAAAATAATTTTTAGGATTTCTGTTATTTCCTGTGTCGTTACCAAGAAAAATCAGTCTAATTTCTTTTTTGATCACATTTCATTTTTTACCACAGTGGTTTTACTAAGTTTGAGTCCCTTCTTTATTCATTACACTTAACTGTAAATGATTTGGCTGCTACTAAAGAAATCAAATTTTTCTCAAAGAATAAAGATCAGTCATTAATGTAAAGTTCAATAAAATGTGCTGTAGCTTCTGAATAAAATTCCAGAAGGCAAATTCTACAATTTTTTTGAGCAGAGGTATCATTTTTGAGATTAGAGTGTAATTCCTCAGTGAATACTTTGATAGACATAGCACTCAATAGTAAACAGGAGAAGTTCCTCATTATTCAAAGAGTTCACATTAATAATTTTTTTTAATTTGTAAGAAATTCCAAAGGTCTATAACTAAGGTCTTAATTTGAATTAAAATTTCTGTGACACTGGCATATGGGGAGTGAACTATCTGGACCCAACACTGTGCCTCTAGGAAAAGTAATTTTCTTGAAAGGCCCATTTATACTTTTTAATAAAGTGGTCACTTATACTTTCAGTTATAACTTACTCTATTTAGAAAAGAAAATATATGCTAAAAAGTTATTTTGAGATTCACCTCAGCAATCTTCTCTAAATTTTGGCAAAGTCATTTAAAACTTAGTCAGTCATTTTGTAATCAAACCCAAACAAGCCCTATATTTTCCCTAATGTGAGACTTAAACCAGAGTTTAAGTGTGTTATGGCTAAAAATTTTAGGCCACAAAGTCAGGTACAAAATACTATTATTCTCTTTTTCTAAAACTCAAGTTTCTATTTCAAACTCAAAGCTCAGCCAATTCATGGCCATCCCACCTTCAACTCCTGCCTTAACTGTGGTGTATCATTTATGTTTCAGTGGACACTGCAAGGTGAAGACATGGTAAAGGGACGATCGGTCCTTGATTGCTGTCATTTATCACTGATAGAGTTCATGGAGACATTATATCTTATCAGGCCTCTACACAGTTATGAGCTACACAACTGTTGCTGACCTGGGCCAGACATGAGATCTCTCCAGGCCTGGATTTCTCTCATCTACACCAACATCCTCCTTGGTCACCTGATATTTTCTACCTGTACCATTCTTGGTATGACAAAATTATGCAAGGTGGTTTCAGGCTGGTCTGTCTACACAAGCCAAATAATGATTTCTATTCTATTTGTGGTCTGTGGGGCAAATGAGGCTTACACTTCCTTGAGTTCCACCCAGGAAAATACACACAAATTCATTCTGTTCTGGATTCCCAGCAAACCTAACCAAGGTCTCTATCATGTACACTCTTCTATTATACCACTGGAGAATCACTTTTGAGGGGAGGGGACAGGGAGCGAGGCCTCTTTTTAGAGACATTCACCATCGTATAATGCTCTTCCTCCTCTCTAATTATCTGCCTTTCTCCCACACAAGTATTCTCATCTGGCAAAGGAACTCTGACTCACACAATTAAACACACTTCCAAATCCACACTTTAGACTTTATTCTCTGAGTCTTTCAGAGTTTAGCACTTGAAAGTCAATCACTCAGGCTCTTCTAAATCAAGAGCCTTGGCTCTTAAACTTCCACTTCAGACAAAGATGGAATACCAGAAACGGATCTACCTTCCTTTCTGAAACATCTTAAAGCCTGGACAGAATTTATGAAATAATGTACATTGGACATCAGGGGAAAAGGAAGTAATTTCTGAGATGTGGAAAATAAATGAGATGACCCCCTACAATTGCACTAGCTTACTGCCTGGAAAGTGTCCACACTGGAACATGAGAATCCAAGAAGAGCCTGGCAGGGTCAATAACTTGGAGAGATAGAGCAGAGAGATAAGGAAGGCCAAATGTTAAAATTCATAGGGAAAAGAACTACAGGGGAGAGTGCTACACAGAGGAAGAACTCATGAGATATGAAGATTTCCCCAACAAGACTTCAGCTCAGTACTGATGAATATAGGTGTGTGGAAACTATTTAAGGCCAGAGAAAGAACCACAGAAAAGAAGCAAAGGACACAATTTCACACCTCACATAGATTTTCCCATCAGCTCTAGGGGAAAACTTCAAAATTCATGGGGCATGGGTAGTGTGCTCACAAAAGTTTTATCTCCATAGTGAGGAAAAATTAACCACATTAGTTAGGCTACTCTAGCCCCACCTAAATAAAGCTCAAAAACAGACTCAAAGACATCAGACTGTTTCCAAGTAACTCAACCACATCCTTGAATCAAGTTCAATGATAGTTATGGAAATGTCCATAACTACCATATCCACAAGGTAGTAAGGTAAAATCCATGATGTCTGGCATCCAATAAAAAATTACCAGGCATGTAAAAAAAAGAGAAAAATACCTATAATAATAGATTTTAAAAACAAAAGCAATCTACACTGATTCAGTAATAAAACAGATGATAGAGTTAGTACCTAAGGATTTTAAACATTATTATAATGGATTTCCATATGTTCAAGAAACTAGAAGAAAGAATAAATATGTTAAATAGAGATGTGGATGATATAAAAAAAGATAAGTAAAACTTCCAAAGATAGAAATTATCATGTCTGGGATGTAAAATACACTGGGTGCTGCAGGCACCTCACTAAAGAGGCTGACTATTAAAATGGCTAATAATAAAAAAAAAGAGGTGTTCAACATCATTAGTTATCAGGCAAATGCAAGTTAAGTTCATAATGAATCACCACCTTACTTCCATTAGAATTGCTACAATTAAAAAGATCAAGGACACCAAGTATCAATGAAGATGTAGTACAACAGGAACTCACTCTCACTTTGGAAATCCATTAGTGTTGATTCCCAAGCTTGGAAGTTCCCCAGGTGAAATTTGAAACTGGCCCCCCATACACAGAACTCAGAGAGAGACAGAAGAAAGAGGCCAACCACACTAGATTGGTAAGTGGCAGTTTCAATAAGCAAGGGAACTTCTCGTTTGCAAGATGAATAGAGCTCCACATGTGCCTGCCAGATCTTAAGTTTATATAGAGGCCTTAATGAGATTCAGTCAGTACTCACTCCAGATGGTCTCAGCAACACATTACTCCCAAGGCTATGTCCTTGAAATGTCTCCTAGTGTGGGAAATGGTGGGTGGAATGTATATTCCAAGTAGAGAGGAGAGGATAAGGAGCCTTTGATTAACCAAGTCCAGGTTGCAAGTCAACTGGTGGTCTCAATGACCTCCTGCAACAGTTATATAGTTTCATATAAAATTAAACATAAGTTTGACTTATAACCTGGTAATTCTTCTCCTAAGTATTTACCCAAATCATATGTCCCAAAACGACTTGCATAAGAAGGTCCAAAACAGCATTATTCATAATAGCCTAAAACTAGAAACAATTCAAATGTTCATCGACAGGAAAACAGATAAATATGTTGTGATATACTTCCACAATGAAATAACAATTAACAACAAAAAGGAACAAACTACTGATATATGTAACAACATGAGCAAATCTCAAAAATCTTAAGTCCAGGCAAATGAAGCCAAACAAAAAAGATTACATAGTGCTTGAAAGTGACACATGCCAATTCTGCCTATATTCCACTGGTCAAAGCTAAGGTGGCTCGACATTCAACAGGGCAGTGATGGATAGTTATCCCATAAGAGGAGAATTGAATATTTTGAAAAATAATTCAATTTATCATACTTAGATTATAACATAGGAAAATGTCTATATTACAGAAGTTATTGCTTTGTATTTTGAATTAATTTTTTTCAGATTTTAATTTACCTTTTAACTAGGTTTTGGCAATACAAACTAAAAATGCAGTTTTTTGTTCTTCATCTTATAATTAGGTGGAATTAATACTCAGTGCCAATCCTTTTGCAGTAATTTATCCATTCACCACTTGTTTGGCTATAATTTATCTTCTACTAGCTTTTTAAACAAAGATTTATGTAAATTATGGTCTCTGTGTTTTAAAATATTTTGAAGTAGTTTTGGTTGCCTTTTAGCTTGAATGAAGTTTGGAGAATATATATATATGATGAGATTAATGCCAAATTAGCCATTACAGACAATAAACTTAATAAACTTGAAGATATAGTAACAGAACCTACACAAATATGAAACATAGAAAAAAAACTAACAGAAATGAAGCAAGCATCAGGCCTCATGGACAACTTCAAGCATCTTTGGATACATGATATTGGAGTTCCCAAAGCAGAGGAGAGAATAGGAGGGACAAAACAAAACAAAACAAAACATTTGATTAAATAATTAGTAAAAATTATTCAAATTTGATAAAAACTACAAACTCATAGATCCCAGAAGTTTAACAAACCCCACATCCAAGCAAAAAATCCAACACCCACCTCATTTAAAAAAATCTCTGCAAACTATGAATAATAAGCAATTTTCTCAGCCTGATAAAGGGCAACTATAAGAAACCTATAATTAATAGCATACCTAATAATAATAAACCGAATGCTTTTCTCTACCATCAAAAAAAGACAAGAATACCTGTTCTCACCACTTTTATTCAGTATTAGAGATTCTAGACAGTGAGCTAAGGCAAAAAAAGAATAAAAGGCATGCATATTTAAAAGCAAAAGTAAAACTGTCTTTATTCACAAATGACATGATTGGCTATACAAAATTAATAAGTGAGCCTAGGAAAGTTGATACAATTCTAAAAGCACTATTCATAACATAAAAAATCTTATACATAGGATTTCATTAGAATTAAGAACTTCCGGTTAAAGATGGACTTCCAGCCAAGATGGAGGTGTATGTAGGTAGATACACTGTGCCTCCTCGCACAACCATAAGAAAGACAACAAAAAATTTAAAAACAAAAATCAACCAGAGCTGACAGAAAATTGAACTGTATGGAAGACTGACAACCAAGTAGTTAAAGAAGAAACATTCATCTGGACTGGTAGGAGAGGCAGAGATAAGCAGCCAGGTGAAGAGGACACTCAGCAAGGCAGTAGCTAGAGGACTGGGACCAAAAGGCAGTAGCTCCTGGACCAGGCAAGGCGACAGCTGGCAGAGCAAGCATTCCCACATTTGCACACAAATAAATCAGGAGGAAAACAGGGGAGTGAGACAGACCATGCAACCCAGGGTTCCAGCACAGGGAAATAAACCTCAAAACCTCTGACTGCAAAAACCTGTAGGGGTTGTGGCAGCAGGAGCAACTCCAAGCCTCACAGAAGAGTTCACTGGAGAGATCCACAGGGTCCTAGAACATACACAAACCCAACCACCTAGGAATCAGCACCAGAAGGGCCCAATTTGCTTGTGGGTAGGAGCAGAAGCGACTGAAAGCCAGCAGAGAGCTGAATAAGTGGCATTGTTCCCTGTCAGACCCCTCCCCTACATACAGCACCACAACACAGCATCATGGATTGCCCCACCCTGGCAAATACCTAAGGCTCCTCTACTTACTACGTAATAGGCACGCCAAGACAAAATGAAAAAGGCCTAAATGAAAGAACAGATCAAAGTTCCAGAAAAAAATACAACTAAGCAATAAAGAGATAGCCAACCTATCAGGTGCACAGTTCAAAACACTGATAATCAGGATGCTTACAGAAATCACTGAGTATAGTTGCAAAATTCAGGGAAAAGTGAAGGCTATAAAAAGTGAAATTAAAAAAAATGTACAGGGAGCCAACAGGAAAGGGAAGGAGACCAGGACTCAAATCATCAGTTTGGAGCAGAAGGAAGAAATAAACATTCAGCCAGAACAGAATGAAGAAACAAGAACTCAAAAAAATGAGGAGAGGCTTAGGAACCTTCGGGACAGCTTTAAACATTCAAATATCTGAATTATAGGGGTACCAGAAGGAGAAGAGGAAGACCAACAAATGGAAAACTTATTTGCAAATATAATGAAGGAGAACTTCCCCAATCTGGCAAAGGAAATAGACTTCCAGGAAGTTCAGGAAGCTCAGAGAGTCCCAAAGAAGTTGGACCCAAGTAAGCACACACCAAGGCACATCATAATTGCATTAGCCAAGATTAAAGAGAAGGAGAGAATCTTAAAAGCAGCAAGAGACAAGGAGACAGTCACCTACAAAGGAGTTCCCATCAGACTGTCTGCTGATTTCTCCAAAGAAACCTTGCAGGCAAGAAGGGGCTGGAAAGAAGTATTCCAAGTCATGAAAGGCAAGGAGCTACATCCCGATTGCTCTATTCAGGAAAGCTTTCATTTAGAATGGCAGGGCAGATAAAGTGCTTCTCAGATAAGGTCAAGTTAGAGGAGTTCATCATCACCAAGCCCTTATTGTATGAAATGTTAAAAGGACTTATCTAAGAAAAAGAAGATCAAAAACATGTATAGTAAAATGACAGCAAACTCACAATTATCAACAACCACACCTAAAACAAAAACAAAAACAAAACAAACAACTAGAACAGGAACAGAACCACAGAAATGGAGATCACATGGAGGGTTAGCAACAGGGGAGTGGAGGTGGGGGAGTTACAGAGAATAAGTATCATAGACAGTAGGTAGAAAATAGACAAGAACAGTAGGGGAAATGTAGAAGCGAAAGAACTTATGACACATGGACATGAACTGAAGGGGTGAAATGTGGGTGAGAGAGGGTGTGCAGGGTGGAGGAGAATGAAGGGGGGTTAATGGGACAACTGTAATAGCATAATCAATAAAATATATTTAAAAAAAAAACAACCAAACCTAAAACAAAAACAAACTAAGCAAATAACGATAACAGAAAAAGAATCACAGAAACAGAGATCACATGGAGGGTTATAAGTGGGGAAGGGGAGGGGGGAGAATGGTAGGAAAGGTACAGGAAGTAAGAAGCATAAATGGTAGGTACAAAATAGACAGAGGGAGGTTAGGAATAATATAGGAAATGGAGAAGCCAAAGAACTTATATGTACAACCCACGGACATGAAGGGAGGGATATGTGGGCAGGAGCGGGTGTGCAGAGTGAGGTGAATGAAAGGAGCAAAATGGAACAACCATAATAGCATAATCAATAAAATATACTTAAAAATGTTATAAAAAAGAATTAAGAATTTCTATGCTTCAAAAGACAATTGGGGGGTTTATAAAGATTTTATTTTTTCCTATTGATTGATTGATTTTTACTATTTTTTTGAGTTGTCTCTATTTTCTGTCTGTACAGTTGTCTCTATTTTCCCACCACCAATTTCCTCCACCCCACTCACCCACCTCTCCCACCCTCAATCCTTCAACCCTTTGGCTTTGTCCATGGGTCCTTTTTACATTTCCCTTGATAGCTCTTCCCCATCATTTCCCCATTATCCCTGTCCACACTCCTCTCTAGTTACTGTCAGTTTGTTCTTTATTTCATTGTCTCTGGTTATAGTTCTTGCTTGTTTGTTTTGTTGATTAGGTTCCACTTATAGATAAGACCATATGGTATTTGTCTTTCACTGCCTGGATTATTTAATTTAATGCTCTTCAGTTTCATCCACACTGTGTGTAGGGACTCCTTCTTTCTTTCTGCTGTGTAGTATTCCAATATAGTGGCCTTGTAATAAAGTCACAATGTCAGGTATTGTGATCCTTCCTACTTTGTTCTTCTTTCTCAAAGTTGCTGCTGCTATTTGGGGTAATTTATGGTTCCATATAAATTTTGAAATGTTTGTTCTACAGCTGTGAAGTATGTCATTGGTATTTTAATAGGGATTGCATTGAATTTATAAATTGCTTTGAGTAGTATGGACATTTTGATGATGTCAGTTCTTCTAATCCATGAACACAGTCTATGCTTCCATTTATTTGTGTCTTCCTTAATTTCTTTCTTCAGTGTTGTGTGGTTTTCTGAGTACAGGTCTTTTACATCCTTGGTTAGGTTTATTCCTAGGTACTTTATTTTTCTTGTTGCTACATCAAATGGGATTTTTTTTCTTGATTTCTGTTTCTGATATTTCAGTGTTGGTGTGCAAAAATGCCTTCAATTTCTGAATATTGACTTTGTATCCTGCTGTTTTACCAAATTTACTATTGGGTCAAGTACTACTTTGGTGGAGTCTGTAGGGTTTTCTATGAACACTATCGTGCCATCTGCCAACAATGACAATTTTACTTCCTCCTTTCCAATTTGGATGCCTTTTATTTCTCTTTTTCTTATCTGACCTCTGTGAACAGATAGATCAATGGAACAGAATAGAGAGCCCAGAAATAAACTCATGTCTCTATGGTCAATTAATATTTGACAAAGGGGGGAGAAGTGTAAAGTGGAGTAAAAATAGCCTCTTCAACAAATGGTGTTGAACATCTGGACAGCTACATGCAAAAAAAAAAAAAAATGAAACTTGACCACCAACTTATACCATATACAAAAATAACTGAAGATGGATAAAAGACTTAAATATAAGTCATGACACCATAAAAGTCCTAGAGGAGAGCATAGAAAGGAAAATCTCAGATGTTTCATGCAGCAATATTTTCACTGATATGTCCCCTAAAGGAAGGGATATAAAGGAAAGGACATAAAGGAAAGAATAAACAGGACTTCATCAAAATAAAAAGCTTCAGCATGGGTAAAGAAAACATCAGCAAAATGAAAAGGGAACCAACCATATGGGAAATTATATTTGCCAATGATACCTCCAACAAGGGTTTGATGTCCACATTATGTAAAGAACTCACGTGACTCCACTCCAGGAAGACAAACAAGGCAATTAAAAAATGGGCAAAGCGTTCCAGCCGAGATGGAGGCATAGGTAGATGCACTGTGCCTCCTTGCACAACCAAGATAGGGACAACAACAATATAGAAACAAAATAACAACCAGAGCTGACAGAAAATTGAAGTGCATGGAAGTCGGACACCCAAGGAGTTAAAATTACACACGTTCATCCAGACCGGTAGGAGGGGTGGAGTTGGGCCAGGCGAGGAATGTGGAGTGGAGAGCAGAGCAACCGGGGGTGCGGAGCAGCGTGCAGAATTGCAGCGGGGCAGACCCTGGGTGCACAAGTGGTGGTGGCTGGTAGGCCCTGGCCCAGGGTTGGCGACCAGCAGACCCAGAGAGGTGGCCATTGTGAAGCAAGGCACTGTGCCCAACTCAGGGTCCCAGCGCCGGGAAATAGAGCTTTGGGTCACTGACTGAGGAGGAAGGTCCCACCAGGTGCACAGGCCCACGAACATGGGAATTGGTGCCAGAGGGGCCCAGTTGGCTCTCAGAAAGTGGTGGAGGGGTCTGAGGTCCTACAGAGAGCAGAGCAAGCGCCATTGTTCCTTCTCGGACCCCGCCCCCACATATAGCGTCACAACCCAGCAACTGGAGTGCCCTGCCCTGGTGAACACCTAAGGCCCCGCCCCTCACTACAGGTGTTCAACAAGACCAAAAAAAAAAAAAAAACAACAAAGAGATGGCTCAAACAGGAGAAGAATCGAAAGCCCCAGAGCCCATCCTTTTAAGTGACCAAGAGATTGACAACCT
>CM052541.1:135207025-135311498 GCA_028533065.1 Trachops cirrhosus | reverse complement strand
TTCTCAGATAAGGTCAAGTTAAAGGAGTTCATCATCACCAAGCCCTTATTGTATGAAATGTTAAAAGGACTTATCTAAGAAAAAGAAGATAAAAAACATGTATAGTAAAATGACAGCAAACTCACAATTATTAACAACCACACCTGAAACAAAAACAAGAAGAAACTAAGCAAACAACTAGAACAGGAACAGAACCACAGAAATGGAGATCTCATGGAGGGTTAGCAACAGGGGAGTGGGAGGAGGAGAGGTGGGGAAAGGTACAGAGAAAAAGTAGCATAGATGGTAGGTAGAAAATAGACAGGGGGAGGGCAAGAACAGTAGGGGAAATGTAGAAGCTAAAGAACTTATGACACATGGACATGAACTAAAGGGGGGGAATGTGGGTAGGAGAGGGTGCTCAGGGTGGAGATGAATGAAGGGGGTTAATGGGACAACTGTAATAGCATAATCAATAAAATACATTTAAAAAAATGGCCAAAGGACCTGAACAGACACTTACTTGTCCAAGGAGGATATACAGAGGTCCCAGAGACATATGAAAAGATGCTCAGCATCACTAGCCATCAGAGAGATGCAAATTAAAACCACAGTGACATACCACTTCACACCAGTCAGAATGGCCATCATAAACAAATCAACAAACAATAAGCGCTGACGAGGTTGTGGAGAAAAGGGAACCCTCGTACATTGTTAGTTGGAATGCAGACTGGTACAGCCACTGTGGGAAACAGTATGGAATTTCCTCAAAACCTAAAAATGGAACTGCCTTTCAACCCAGCAATTCCAGTGTTGGGACTATAACCTCAGAACCCTGGAACATCAATTCAAAAGAACCTATGCACTACAATGTTCACAGCAACACAGTTTACAATAGCCAAGTGCTGGAAGCAACGTAAGTACCCATCAGTAAATGAGTGGATGAAAAAACCATGGTACATTTACACAATGAAACACTATGCATCAAAAGATAAATTTAAGAGAAGATTAACAAGCTGCAGAGTGGGAGAAAATATTTACTAGTTACATAAGTGATAATGGACTTGTACGCACAATATTTTTTACAAACTCTCAATCTTTAATTTTAAAAAAGTAGTTTTAAAAATACAGGCAAAAGATTTGAACACTGTACCATCAAAAAATGCAAAATGTCAAGTAAACACATGAAAGGATGTTCATCATCCTTTAATGTTAGGAAAATGCAAATTAAAAGTACAATCAGATACTGCTACATACTTTAAAAATGTTTCCAATTAAAACAATAAACTGACCCCACCAAGTGTTGGCAAGGATGTGAAACAAATACAACTCTCATCACTGCTTATGGGAATGTAAAAATGATGCAGATTGTTTTGAAAACAGGTTGGTGGTTGCTCAAAAAATTACATGCATTTATTACATGACTCACTCATTCCACTCCTAGGTCTTTACCCAATAGAAATGAAAGCATAACATCACCCAAGTGTTACTAAGTAAATTAGTTGACTACCACTGCCCAGGGGCTATTGTTTTAAAATGAAAGGGAATGTTCACATCAAGAAAACTCTTAAATAGTATAATCTTATTTTTCTTGGAAGCCCTGTGGCAGAAATATACATCAAAAGATAAAAGCACCTTTCTGGCATATATCATATCCCCACCCCACCTGACTACCCACCACTTCTGACGCTACATTAGCTCACTGTAGGATGCTCAGTGCCGGTGTTGGGAATCCATGTTGGTCTGATTTGGACCAAGAAAATTCACTGCTGTCCTCAGAGCTGCCATCCTAGCACTCTGATCTGCTCAAACCTCTCGAAGCCCTAAGCCTAAGAGCCGTCTGCCTGTCGGCTGACAATGCAGTAAGTCTGCTGCTGCAGATTCAAGCATTAGTAAGCACAAATGTTAATTCAGTTTCAGAACCTCCTGTATGAAATCTTAACTCTTTCATGGATATGAAAATATTAAAAACATTTCAGAGCTGTTAGTCACAGTGGCTTTTAAAAGGCGGTGAAGCCATACCATTAGTTAAAGAGAACCCAAACTTTCCCAGAGTATTATTTATTTCTCCATTTCCTAAACTCTCTTTAGAAAAAAACCATGTCTAGGATTAGATTTCTCCTGAAAAATCTACTAACCCAGTATTGGCAGACATGGGATATACCCTTAGCCACCTAATTATTCTTTTTAGTTTGTCATTAGGAAGGTTTTTAGGTTTCTAGCTTAGTGGTATGTCATTATCCTATAGGAAAGCAAATCTAATTTATAACACAGCTGATTTCCATTTGGGTCCTAGGGTCAAAGACCACAGGGACTCTTTTACTCAACATTATTCCTATGATCCTTCACTGAGTATCTGCTTTGGAAAAATATTTTGTGAAATAAGACCTGACCTTTCAGAATATAGTAACCATATTTGGGGGTAACTTTCTTTCTCATGACCCCATTCTTAAACCACTGTTTGAGGGTAAAGAGCAATGTTTATAAAAATGACATACCCCCAGGAACTGGAGATTTAAGCAGGGTAAACATCCAAACCAAATCCAGCCCTCTTAATGGCCAGCTGGTACTTAATTAGATTCTCTTCCATGAGAATTATAATTGACAGGGGCTGTATTTAGCTGGACCTATGGAAAACACATTGACCAGGGCTTCTGGCCATTTGGGGCCATGTATAGAGAAAAAAGCATTGAGAGAGCAAGAGGGAGAGAAGATTGTAAAAACAGAAAGGAGACCATACAGCCTATAAGAGACAGAGCGAGCTCTCTGTACCCAGAGGTTGCCAAGGTACTGTTCCCTGGAGTTCAACCTGTCCTCAATGCCTACATTGGTTGTTTCAACTGTTGGTTTGTGAGTTCGAGGGGGTTCCTGTTCCTATTGATCAGACAAGCTCTGATTAAATCTAATAAATCATATGACTGTTTTTAACCTATACTATGTCTGGGACAAAAATGTTATTTGATTGCTATTTTCTGTATGTACTCTATTAGGAGTCTCCACTTAGTTCTAACCCATTTGCACACTAGTATGCCAAAACGTGTCTGTCTGGTGGGGCCAACCTACCATATATCTATTTGCATAAGGAGTCTTGCCTCCTGGGAAATAATTTATCCTAAGGTAAAGAGAACTAAGACACACAAGTTTGGTACAAAAACAGTGCCCAGTACGGAGGAGATATTAAGCATTTTAGTACAGTGGTGTAACAGTTGCAAAATCTATCCTGAATCTTCTGAAGAGGGGGTTGAAATGAAGGCCTTTTTTCAAAAAGAAACAAGCAAAAAAACAACACTAACAAAACTCCTCTCTGATTTTTGTATTCCAAGTAATTGAGTAGTTTCTATGCCAGGAAGGGAGATTCTTCCCAGCTTTTCAGCACAGAACCTGGCACAGCTTAGGACAATCAAGGCTAGCCACAAAGTTAGAGCCCCTTGGACAGATATCTGCGGCCACAGTGTGGAGATAGGTGGCCCTGTAACCACAGGGGCAGGCATTGCCAGTGATGGCAGGCGTCAGTAGCCCTACCATAAGCCATGGGGGAATACAGAACACAGTATGGGAGCTATATGAACCACATCCACAAACATACATGATCTATCCCCAGAAACTCTCAGGAGTAGGAGGTTGGGTCAGAAAAGGGAGCTTCAAAAATAATTTGAAAATTCCATAGTGGCTGGAATTTTCCTATTTGCAGGCAGAAGGATATTGTTTTTATTGCTATTACAACAACTCCTCTTTCTTGTTTTTGTTTTTGAACTCTAGGCTATGTGGCCAGAGAACAAGGACTATATTTGGGGAGTAAAATTCCCTTTTAATTGTGCTTCCAATTTTGAAGAGTATTTATTCCACTTGTTTTTCTTGGATTTAATGAACAAGACCACCATCATATTGCAAACTTTCCCACTCCCTACGCTCATCGTATTGTACTTTCTCTTTGAGGACTGAAGTCTCCTGATTTATTTTCTCCATATTTTGCAGATAGTTTATTTCCATAAAGGAAAACGGTGATGACATATTCTAATCAAAACCCCCATATTGGGGTTCTTTGAGTAAGCTCAAAGTCTCTACCTCCTGAAGCTAAAAATATGTCTGCCTTAAGATAGCAGCATGGCAGAGAAAACCTTTGATTAAGTTTAAAATTTGAATCTAAACTAAATAAAAATTCAAGAACATTTGCAATGACAAAAATATCTACCTTAGCTAAGACCACAGTTCAGCAAAGCACTGAGGCCTCTACTTTCAGCAGGCTGGGGCTTCCTTGCTATGCTAAGCACATGTGAGAGCCAATGTGAAATCTGAATAATGCTTTGAAGAAATATAGCTCATTCTGGGAAGATGAAAGCACTTTGCAGAGAACATTATCTCTTTAATTCACACACATCCCCTTGTGAGCAGGAGAGAGGAAGTAGGTATTTATTCTGGGACTCTGGCTCCATTAGTGTTGAATGGTTTGTATATTTATGGGAGCAGAAGGACCCCTGAAAAATGAAGACAGTGAATGCAGAAATGCAAAGGACCAAGGGTGGCTACCATTAGGGGAATATGGTAGCCAGTTGATGACACTGTTTAACTGACCTGGGACAATGGCATCAAGGAGAGAAAACACGGGTTTATTCATGAAAATGCAAATAGCCCAGCTTGGTTGAAGCTGTGGGTGTGTGTAGAGAAGTAGTCATGCCAGAATGGAAAGGAATAAAAGGATCACAGGAGAAAATGTAATTAGAAAAAATAAAGGCAAGAAAAGGGCAGTGGGGTCAGTATATAGAGAGCTTTATATACTGATATGAGCAAAGAGTTTGGACTTAATTAGGTAAAACATGGGGAGTTGAAGTTTTTACAATAAGGGGTATATTAGAACCAACCTTAGGAAAAGTACCTGGGAACAGTGAGTAGAAAGTTTGGAAGAAGGAGAAAGAGCAGAATAGCAAGGAAGGCCCAGTCAACACTAGGCTTTATCTTGAGAACTTGGTTCTTTAAAAACTGATGAACTGCTTTCTCTTAAGCACCTCAGAAAGCACTGAAGGCACTGCACCTTTAGTGTGTGAAGCTTTCCAAAGAGGAAGGGTGAGACAAATGTCAAGGGCTGTTCTGTGTGCTTTGGGGTCTCCACGTCATTGATGTCTTAGGTTGGGCTTTCTTGGATGGCTGAGGTTCTAGTCTTCACATCTCTAGATATTTGGATACTCTCTGGGCAGGCAATCCCATGATGTCTTGCAGCCTAGCTGTCCTCCTGCTTCTGTCCAACCCTTAATTCTTTTGACACCACTCTTCCTTATTCCCTGCTTACCAGTGAATCGACTGGACCACTTCTTAATATAAATAGATATAATAGCCCCAATTACATTACTTAATTCAGCAAATATTTATGATGCACACCATGTATGAGGCACTGTGCTATGGAGACTGGCAGAACCACAGTGAACAAGCCCCAAATGCCCTGTCCCTGCTGACTCATGATCTTGTAGATGCAGTATAAACCATAGACCATTCTAATGAAAGCTGTTTGACCTTATTCATGCTGAAAACACTCCACTATTCAGCAAACCCAGGTAAACTCTCATCTACTTGACCTGCTTTTATGTTTTCCTTTCCTTTGCATTTCATGGGGAAGCTGTGCATTATAGAATGCTTAGCAGCATTCTTGGTTTCTACACATCTTTGCCAGGAGCACACCCATTGCCCCAACTGTGACAACCAAAATTTTCTTCAGATATTGTTAAATGTCCCCTGGGGAGTAGAATTGTCCATGGTTGAGAACAACTATTTTAGAGGAGCCACACAAGTTTACACACACACACACACACACACACACACACACACACACACACACATGCGCGCACACACACACACATCTCAAGGCTGGACTTCATGGGCTTACAGTCATCTGGGCAAGAAAGGCCACATGGAACTCTCTATTCCATGGAAGATGCTGCCTCAGACCCTGGAAAATTTGGCCCTGGATACAGAAAAAGATGGTTAGAGGAAAGGAACCACCTTTACCTTCTAGCCCAAACCAGGGATAGAAAGACATGGGAAGGATACCTTGATTATAGGGGTAGTCAATGATCTTCTTTTTTCTCCTGACTTGATTGCAGCACCTAGAAATATACCATATTTTTGGACTATAAGACACACTGTTTTCCCCACAAATTTGGGAGGAATAATGGTTGTTAATGCTGCTGTTGAGTTCTGTTTACATTTACATTGGTGAAATAGTATGTTATTTATGCTATTAAATATTTTACCACATTTTTTGCTTCAATTTTTTTTCCTATTTTCCTCCTCTAAAACCTATGTGCATCTTATGGTCCAAAAAATAGAGTAATCACTCTATGGCTCCCTATGAGTGGAGACAGTCTTCACTGGGAAGGAGGCACTGCATTCTGTTATCCACTCATGAAAGCCTGGAATGTGAGGGAAGAGTATGTCAGCCTCAGGGGATTCTTTCTGTGTTGAGGATTTTGTTCTACTCCCAGGAAGGCCAGTTTTCCAGCCACTTGGCTCCAAGGCAGAGGTGATAGAGATAAGAAGAGGATAGCAGCAAAAAACCTGCAATCTATATCTACATCTTCAGGTGTGTGTGCTGAATTTAAAGGAGAAGAAAGATTAATGATGCTTTGGTTCCTTGGAGCCTCATAGAGGTATTAAAGCCCATGATCCATTTTTCAGACTGAAAAATATAAATTTGTCATTGTTTCTGAAGTGAATGCAATTCGGGACAACTAACAAACTGATCAGACTCAACAGAGAGGGACGAAGGAGTCAGGTCAACACCTTATTTATATTCTTATAATGTTAGCCATATGTCTTTCAAGGCCTGAATATTTCATCTGCTCTCTAATCTACCTCTTTTGTTATGTCAGTGTTCCTAAGGTTCTGTCAATACACAAATACTTTGAACAAACTTTTATTGAGTGCCTTCTATGTGAAAGATTTTGTGCTAGCAAACCAGACAATGATTTCTGCCTGGAAGGTATAATCTAGTCAAATTAATAACAATAAGTTTCCTTGCGGGCTAGTAAATCAAAGGAAAGAATACAAAATTACTTTAAAGAGTGTATCTAGGGTAGAGAACATCCTGATAAGCTATTTTAACCCCAGAACAGAAGAGAGACCAGACATCTCTTTTTGAACAATGATGTTTAAGCTCTAATAAACTCCAGCTTCAATAGTTACTTGCTTATGAATAAAGGCAAATTATTGTGCCTCTGTGAGTGGCAGCTTCTTAGTTTATAAAATGAAATATAAACACCTTTTTCTGTCCTCTGTAGTACAAGGTTGTATAAGGAAAACATATGTAAAAGTCCTTTGTACCAGTGAAGGGGCTGGTGGTCATAGTGGTGGTGATCAGAGCAGCTGCTTGTGTTCAGTTTTAATTCATTCAAGGAATAGTGTTTAGGTGCCCACTCCATGTCTAGCCCTAACTTCAGGGGAAACAAGACCATTGTAAGTACTGCAGGACAGCACGATTTTTGTGAGTCTGCTAATGTGAAAAATAGGAATAATTCACCATAGTGCTCTAAAGAATCATTTATTCAAGAGAGGTATAGTGGTATATTGAGAGTCTAGGTGGGCCAGGAACTATGTGTCTGTCTGCGGAAGTAAATATGGAATATCTGGGGGTGATTTCCATAGATCCAATAACAAGCCTTCCTCCTGCTGCTAAATAACCTGTGGATTAGTTGGTTATGACAGATCACTTGCTAAGTATATGTAAATTTTGTAACGGTATTAATTCAGATGTCTTTCACTAACACTAAGAGGAAGAAAGGAAAGTCTATGAGATTCCTCATCTACTAAAATAGCAGAGTGAATATTTAAAACAAACAAAAATAAAGCCCTTCCCTCCCTCAAATCTTATTTCCAAATCAAAGGGTTGTTATTAAACTTCAGAAAGTCTTGCAGTATTATTCTGTATTAAATTTCAAAGATCCATTAAATGCCATCTTGCTGCACTGAAAGGCAAGGTAGAGAGGACTAATTCAAGAAGGAAAATATTCTGGAAAAGAAATTAATTTGAAAGCTCAGTTTTTCTCAAGAAACTCTCAAAAACCTCCATAGGAAGCAGTGGCTGGGCTTTCACCAAGGTCACTTTCTATACTGAATGTTCAGTCAGAGAGACAGCCCACATTTGGCAAAACATGGTCAAATCACAGTGATTTGAAGAAGTGTCACACCATTTACTCTCTTTCTTAAACTACCACCTTCCTTAAGCCTCCTGTCTAAATATTATGGTCTCATTGTAGCTTTATAACAAGCTTCTGTCAAGTAGGTCACTGGGAAAGGAATGATGTGAGACATCAAGTGGTCCGCAACCAGGGGCAGTTCTGCTCCCCAGGGGACATTTAGTAATATCTGGAGTCATTTTTCATAGTCACAATTTGGGGAAGGGGTGCTACTGACATCTAGTCTGTAGAAGCCAGGGATTCTGCTAAACAACCTAAACTGCCCAAGACATCCCCCACAGCTTAGAATTATACAGATCAAGATATACCCAGTCCTGAGACTAAGAAATCCTGTAGTACTGTGATTCTTTTTATTTCTAACCCACTCTGCACTCTTGATAATGAACTCATATGTTGCCAGGTGCACGATCCATTGAGTTTAAGATAGCCACATCAAACCTTTTAATTAATAGAAAGTTCTAATTAGTTCATTATCATTTTCCCCCTCATTCATTCTTTATTCCTCTTGGGTAGAAGCACAAGTAACAGCATATGGATGTCTTACAACCACCAGCTCACATCAAGGAGGGTGAGAATTTTGTTGTAATCATGCTGTCTGGGCTGCAGTCCAATCAAATTTCAGTATTTCTCATGGCATTCTCATAGTTTCACTTTGCCAGGCATCCGGGAGTTGAAAAACAAGTCCCAGTGGAATTTGCTCAAATATATCTCATCATGTGAGAGGAATCACAGAGAACTGGATGATGTAATATTGATCGCCTGTTAGTAAAGAGAATAAGAATGTCTGCCAAAAAAAATTAAGCCCAAGAGCAGGAGATGAAGAGGAAATGATGACAGGGTTGATATGGTAAATGAAGACATCAAGTCACATGACATGTGGACTGAGGCGCTGCAGCAGCATCTGGAGCAGTTACAATCATCTCTTGCAGAGTGGTACAGATTTGCTCTTACAAAATGTGAGTCAACATATCACACTCTTGTGTCTGATCATCTTTATTTTTGTATATCTACATGCTGCCGTCAGGCAACATGGTCTGCGCCAGAACAGAACTTGCTGCCTTCTTCAGTTAACTAAGCAGGTTTTATTCCTCTGTCCTGAATTCCATTTAGTCAAATAAGTGCTTTCATCACAGATCACGTTTGTTGATGAAGAAAGAGGCCTAGCTCAAAAATCTCAACAGATTCTCTGCTATTTGGTTCATGTCTTTAATACTCAAGTTGTTGTTTTTTAACTGCTTTTCCTCTAAGAAGCACTGTTTAGAGGCAATTTCCAAGTGAACACCAAGTCTCTCTCTCCTCTTGAGTACATTTCTGCCTCACTGTTTATTTCTACCCAATGCCTTGTTGATATTTTCAGGGAGGGAAGGGAGTGGAGCCAGTGCATCTCAAGGCTCAGTTACAGCTAAGAAAGTAATTGGGTTGGCCAAAAAGTTCATTTGGTTTTTTTCTGTAAGATGGCTGTAGTAGCACTTAGTTGTCTTTAACTTTTGACAGATTGATTTTGTTAGATTGTATTGTGACAGCTGTCATATCAGTGTGCATTTAAGAAAATACTTATCAAAATTGGTGAATTTTTGTGTAGCCATTTTAATATTGGAGATGGAAGAAAATGCACATGTCCACCATATTTTGCTTTACTATTTCAAGGAAGGTAAAAATGAAACTGAAATGGAAAATGTTTGTGCAGTGTGTGTAGCAGATGTTATATCTGATCAAATGTGTCAAAAGTGGTTTGCAAAGTTTCGTGCTGGATATTTCTCACTGGACAATACTCCATGGTTGGGTAGACCAGTTGAAATTGATAACGATCAAATCAAGACATTAACTGAGAACAATCAGTGTTATACCATGTGGGAGGTAGCTAACATAATCAAAGTATCCAAATCAATAAAGTTATTGGTGAAAATAAAAAATGTCTTATTTTATTGAAAAAAAATATGGACTTTTTGGTCAACCCAATGCAGAACTCAGCATTTGAAGATCAGTCTACTTTGTTCTGATGTCTTCTCTGTATAAGCTATCCTCATAGCCAAATCTTCATCATATACACATCTAGTATTTACAGAGTGACTGAAAGTTCAAGAAACACTTTTCCATAGTGATTCTCTCTGCAACTCTATGAGAAAACAGGTGTTATTCTCACAGCTAGTTAGAAGGCAGTGGGGTAGAGTTTCCCCCATTATACCTACTGAATTTGCTCCATTGTTAATGTTATCAAACTTTATCACAGAGTTAGAACATTATTATATTCATAAATGCTGTCTTTTTTCTCACCCTGGAATTCCAGAGTTCCCCTGAGGTGACTGTATTCCAAATCCACCATGTTTAAAAACTCCAGGGTATACAAGGAGAACCACAAACTAAATCTTTCTGCAAGACAAGACTTAGGGCCCTTAGAATTTGAAATTACCTCCTTTGAATCTCTTCTTTTGACTCTTAAGCACTGATTTTATTTTATCCTCTCACCTTAGCCCGAGGATGGAGCCTCTGGCTCTTCTGACTAGCCTCTCTGTGCTGACAGCTGAAGGGCATAAGGCTAGTGGTGGTGGCATGCAGAGTTCTCCATCTCTCCACAAATTGAATTGAGGCAGTCACATTTTTTAGTGACTGCAGCCTGATAAATACCTAGTGCAAGTATTTGTCACCTCTGAGATTCACCTTCGTTACCATTATCCTAGTTAATCATCTGGTATCAACAAACCACTTGGTTTGTGGTAAATGAGATTTCTAGACAATTTAAGAGTTTAAGAGAGGCACAGAGAGAAAGAGAGAAAGAGAGAAACTTAGCCCACATCCTAAAGGAGGAAGCTTCAGTCAAAAATTGGATAAAGAATGCCTGGCAAGTGTAGCTCAGTGGATTGAGCACGGGCTGTGAACCAAAGGGTTGTCAGTTCCATTCCCAGTCAGGGCACATGCCTGGGTTGTGGGCCAGGTCCCCAGTGAGGGCCACATGAACGGCAACCACACATTGATGTTTCTCTCCCTCTCTTTCTCCCTCCCTTCCTCTCTCTCTAAAAATAAATAAATAAAATCTTAAAAAATAATAAAAATTTAAAAAATTTGGATAAAGAGAAATGTTGAAGCATCTGCTGAACTTATTGTGTACCCATCACCCTGGGTTGGTGTTTTATGTGTGTGGTCTCATCCAGCTCAGGACAACCATGAAGATTAAGTCATCTCTATTTAAAAGAGAGGTCAACAGACTTACCAAAGATTACCTAACAGAAAATTACTTGGTCAGGACTCAAGCTGGGTTGTGTGTATTTCTATCTCTTAGGCTGCCCCTCAAAATTAGTATACTCCAGGTATGACACAAACCCCAAATATAAGGAAAATAAAGCAGAACACCACCATTGAGACCTGGGTTAAGTTTTTACCCACACATCTTAAACTAGTAAGTGTTCATTCCTACCTCTGGATTAATCAGATGCATGTTACCTGTCTTTGAAAACAAGAAATCTCTTAGATCATGTCAAAGGATACTATTAATTCTGGGTTACCCAAAGGACAAGCAGTGAACTTCTTTGCCTAGAGAAAAAAACACAGGTCTGCCTGTTGAGATGTCTGAGTTTTGTTCAACTAGCTCCCAGTAAGTCACCTAATCTTCATGATCTTGGTTTCCTCATTGGCCAAATTGGAATTCACCCAATAAATTTTTTTTAGCATCTACTCTGTGCCAGCAGGCACTATGCTAGAAGCTAGGAACATAACTGTGAACCAAACAAACAAGATACCTTCTCTCATGGCCCTCACATTTTATAGGGAAACAGAGGCAATAAACAAATAAATGAAATAATGATTCCAGAGAATGATAAGGCCTTCAAAGACAGTAAAGAAGGTAAGGTAATATAGAAGCATGTGTTGGGATAGGAAAGGTTTAGGACAGTATCTGTTTAGTGTGTCCAGAAGAGGTTTCTCTGAGTAGGAGGCATTTCAGCTGAGAACTGTATGGTGAGGAGCTAGTCATTGGAAGAGAATAGTCCAGGGAAGAGCATGCTACAAAGGGGACAGCCAATGCAAGGTTCCTGGGGCAGTAACCAGAGTAATGTGCTCAAGAAACAAAAAGAGGGTCAGTGTGGATAGAACACAGAAAGCAGATTGGGCAAGGTAGTGATATAAGTTGGCAGGGGCCAGACACTGTGGGTCTTGTAGGCCACTGTTAGGAATAATGCCTGCCTTTCTGAATTGACAGTATGATTGTAAGGCTCAGACTGGATAATACGTTATGTGGGAAAGTATTTAAAGCAATTGCAGCCTAAATAAAGATTGAACAGTAGAGTTCTAAGCCCTGTAAACATGTTATATGTTCCCTCTTTATTGCCAAAGTCTTTGCCAGTATTACATATATGCAATATTCACTAAATTATTCTTATCCTGGGTTGTTTTGAGGAAAGGGAATGTCAGTATGGATGATGCCAGAGATATTTGGCCTCTGCTTGTCCTTCTTATATATTTTTTTTCTGGATATGTAGAGCAGTACAGGAATGAATGGTCAGGGAAAGGATGTGACTCTTGGCCCCTAAAGCCATTGCAATAAAATAGCAGGGCAAAAGATGTGCTGCTTTCTTTAGTTAAGAAATAAAGCACATACAGCTATTTAATTGTAGTTACAAATCTTTTTTTTAAACCAGGTGCTTGTGGTTGGTAACTTGGGAAAGAAATAAAAACCTTTTGGGAAGAGATAACTTCTCCACATCCTCTGTCTTCTGTTAACGTCAAAATGCACATGCAGACAAGAAAATAGGCAGGTTACCCTCTGTGCCCATGAAAAAACACAAAACAAAACCCAGGCTGCTGGGGACTGCCAGCAGAGCTCTGGGAACAGGGAAGTTCATTAAAAATGTAAATAAATGCAATGACTGCATGCGATTTTCTTTGGGGCATTTTGCTTCAGACCTCGAATATGTTGAAAAAATGGACTGCAGATACCATAATTATTTTAAGATACAAAATTATTTAAATTGGCTAATGAATGCAGGCTTTGACACCAGTCTGCATAAATCTGTATTTATTAGTATGGTTTTTTTTGGGGGGGGTTGGAAGCAGCTTTATTCATTAGCAGCATTATCTGTACTTTCTTTCCCCCCGTTCAAAGACAGAATGTCCTAAATTGCATGATCACCTAGAGGCAACATACAGCTTCACATGCATTAGCTCAATTAATTCTCATAACTGATAAATGTTGCTATTATACATATTGTACCTGTAAGAAAGCTAAACTCGGAGAGGTTATGTGTCTTGCCTAAGATCACTGCTTTGGCTGGTTGAGTAATCTTAGTCAAGACACATAAGCTGTTTCAAATTCTCTACCCACTATTTTATGGCAATGGAATATTACCAGTTAGCAGATTGATCTAAAGTGATGGGTGATATTAGAGAGGAGACTATTTTTTTTAACTGGGTGTCTAGCAGTTTCCAGGAATAAAGAGAATCTGTGTAGAGGAACAGCTTTGTACACAGAAGCCTCTGCTTATTCATCAATGTGTCATATTGTTTTTTTGCCAAGGATGCTTTTTTCTTCTCCCCTTTCCTTTCCAGCCATTTTACTGGCAAACTAACCTTGCCATGGTTTTAAAGCTGACATCTGCCATTGTCTCCCTCAAAGGGCAACAGGTCTTTCAATGGTAATGGAATTTGCAGCAGCTGTCTCAGTCTATAGCTTCCTGAATGAGATGCTCTCTCTGCCACCTCTCTGTCATCTCTCTGGTAATCCTTGTATTATTATCCTTGTTGTTTTCTAGTAAAGGGTGAAGACTCCAGTTGTTTGAGACAGTACCAAAAAACATTTTCCTCCATTTTATGATTATTAACTTTATCAATTAGCATTTATTGAGTATTTGCTGATGCATGATATTAAACAGACTTTGCATCCTGTTCTATCCAAAGGACTGTAGCTCTCAAATCAATCCTGGTTAGAAAGAAGTAAACTTGTAAACTGAAGTCAAGGCAATGAATTCTGGGGACCAGTGTGCGCTTACAGCCCCAACTTCTGAGATAGATGCCCCCAAGAAGAACTTGGCAGCCAACTGTGGCATGGCCAGTTCAGATCCTTCTGGTCCCAACCAATCAAAACTCCAGAAGACTTGATTAGCTTCATCATGGGATTGTTTGGGGAAGGATGGCTTAATTCCATTTGTCATCTCAGGTGGTAGGGACTAAAAATGAATAGTGAACTAAGAGATGCCCAACATCATACTGGAAGGGACATCACATCTTCTGTATCCCAGGGAGCAGGAACCTCTAGCAATCTTTCACTCACTTCCTATGTTCTCTGGGACCCATCCACAAGCCTGTTATTCTTGGTTATTTCTTTAGCACCATCCCCTCCACAAGGGAAGATTTGGTCTTATCTCTCTGGGAGACTTGGGCAAGAGCTCAGGCATGACTGGGGGGTTGAAAAAGGAGCCCAGACCTCTGCAGAATGAGCCTCCCTCACCCAAACAGCCCATGTAAAGAAATACCCCTTCGCACAACACCCATTTGTGGAATTGTACATGCTAGATTCTTCATTGTTTCATTTGTACCACTTCATGTGAAAGTTACTTGGCTTTCTATTTTACCTGGAATTTATATTTTAAGCCCAGGCTATATCTCTTCTCCCTAATAAAACTGATAACAACTAAGTTTAGTTGGAGAATATGATCACAAATATTGTGAATTCAGAGCCCCAGAGGGATCATTGCCCTTGTTCCCTGATATTGGAGGCACCTGATTTTAACAAGACAAATCCAGACAGTTCAGTTCAGTTCAATAAATATATAATAAGTTTGTATTATGCTCTGGGCAACAAAAATATATACTAAATTCTTACTGTGTGCTGAAAACTGTGCTAAGTTAACAAAACTGAGTAACTTAAATCCCTTGAGGAACTCACACTTGTGGGGGGGAAGGGCGGAGAGGGTTATATTTTTAGTAGAACAGAGTTGGCTATACAACTGATGAAGCAGAAGAGGATAAAGGGAAGAACACTCAGCCTTTGGGTTTGGGGAGGTTTCCTGGCATTGGGCTGGGTCCTGAAAGTGGAAATAAGTCAGTAAAGAAGGATGAAAAGGATACAAAGAACAGCATCAGCAAAAGCAAGACATGGAAGACAAGATGATATGTGAGAAGCCATACAAGAAGTTGAGTGTCACCAGAGCAGTCAGTATAAGACAGGGGATGGAAGAACTTGTAAACAATGTTTAATAGCTTGAGTTTAATTCTATAGGCAACAGAGGGCCACTGTAGACTTTTGTAGGAGAGTGGAGTAGTCAGGTTCCCATGTTAGGTGTATTCCCTAACTGAGTATAGAAGATGGAATTAAGAGTGACAGACGGAAGACAAGGGGACATCGAGTGATTCTCACCGGGGGTACATTATTAGAATCATCTGCAGGATATATAAAACTGCAGATTCCCTCAACTCATCTCAGACTTTGGAAAACACTTATTTTTTAATGTACCCCAGAGATTCTGAAATATACCTTCAGCTACAGAACACTAAAATGGAAGACTAATTATAATAGAGTCTGAACTACAACCACAAGAGTAGAAAAAAAGTGAAGAGACAGATTTGAAAACTATTTAGAAAGTTTTATCAGCAGAACCTATGTATTTAATTATTCATTCATTCAATAAGTAACTAAGCCAAGCACTGTACTAGGTGATAGACACTCAATAATGAAAAGGACTCAGTTCTTGCCTTTAGGATTGTATAGTCTAGTGCAGAATTTCTCCAACACAATACTAATATTTTTAGCAACAGGGAAAATAAGCAAAGGAAAAAATTCCTGAGATATTGTGGCCATGATGTAGCCCTAACATGGAGTTGCAACTTGAGTGCTTTAGGGAACTTGAAAGAATTTGGTTTAGGTACTAGGCAGAACAAAAGTAAATCCTCCTTGGAGAAAAACATTATTTTTTCAAGCTTCAAAGAACCTCCAGAGATAGTTTTTCAAGAACAATGAGCTATACACAATTAAAATAATAAAATAAAGATACAAAGAAAGCACACAAGAAACAGACTTTAGAAATAAACCTGTGAAGACTTCAGATATTAGACATAGCAGAATGTTTGTGTATTAGTTTCTCAAAACTATGGAATGTACATTTGGATATTTAAAGGAAAGTCTTGAAAATTATATCAGGGATAGGAAACTAAAAAGTGACCCACCAGATATATAAGGATCTATCTGAAATTTTAAATATAGTAACAAAAATGAAAAAACTCAGTGGGCCATTTAACAGTAGGATGAACATAGATGAAGAATTTCTGAACTGGAAGATAAGAAATTATCTATAAAGGGGCAGCATACTTTTTCTGTAAAGAGCCAGATAGTAAATATTTTAGGCTTGTAGGCCATATAATTTCTGTCACAACTACACTATCACAGATAATATGTAAACAAAGGACATAGCTCTGTCTAGTAGAACTTTGTTTACAAAAGCAAGCAGTGGTACAGAGTTGGTCCACAGGCAATAGTTTGCTTCTCCCTGGTCTAAAATGAAGCATAGACTTCCAGCCAAGATAGAGGCACAGGTAAATACACTTTGTCTCCTCACACAACCAAAAGAAGGAAAATAACAATTTTTTGACCAGAACTGCCAGAAAAGCGGACTATGTGGAAGTCCAAACACCAAGGAGTTAAAGAAGAAACATTCTTCCGGACCAGTAGAAGGGGTGGAGATGAGCAGCTGGGGTAGAGAGGACACCCCACAAGGCAGTGGCTGGAGGATGGGGGTGGGGAAGGTGGTGGCTGGTGGACCGGGAACGGCAGTGGCTGGCAGAGCCAGCAGTCCTACATTTGCATGCAGATAACCCAGGAGGAACAACCGGGGAGTGAGACAGACAGCACAACCCAGGGTTCCAGCACAGGGAAATAAATCCTCAAAACCTCTGACTGCAAAAATTTGTGAGGGTTGTGATAGCAGGAGAAACTCCCAGCCTTACAGGAGAGTTCATTAGAGAAACCCACAGGGTCCTAGAACATGCACAGAACCACCCACCCAGGACTCAGCACCAGAAGGGCCCAATTTGCTTGTGGGTAGCAGCAGAAGTGACTGAAAGCCAGCAGAGAGCTGAACAAGTGGCATTTTTCTCCCTCAGACTTCTCCCCTACATATATCACCACAACACAGCAATGTGGGTTGCCATGCCCTGGCAAATACCTAACACTCCCCGCCTTACTAGGTAATAGGCATGCTGAGACAAAATAAAAATGGCCCAAATGAAAGCTCTAGAAAAAAATACAACTAAGCAATAAAGAGATGGCCAACCTATCAGATACACAGTTCAAAACACTGGTAATCATGATGCTTACAGAAATCACTGAGTATAGTTGCAAAATTCAGGGAAAAGTGAAGGCTATAAAAAGTGAAATTAAAAAAATGTGCAGGGAGCCAACAGGAAAGGGAAGGAGACCAGGACTCAAATCATCAATTTGGAGCAGAAGGAAAAAATAAACATTCAACCAGAACAGAATGAAGAAACAAGAGCTCAAAAAAAAATGAGGAGAGGCTTAGGAACCTCCGGGACAACTTTAAACATTCCAACATCCAAATCATAGGGGTGCCAGAAGGAGAAGAGGAAGACCAACAAATGGAAAACTTACTTGCAAATATAATGAAGGAGAACTTCCCTAATCTGGCAAAGGAAATAGACTTCCAGGAAGTCCAGGAAACCCAGAGAGTTCCAAAGAAGTTGGACCCAAGGAAGCACACACCAAGGCACATCAGAATTACATTACCCAAGATTAAAGAGAAGGAGAGAATCTTAAAAGCAGCAAGAGAAAAGGAGACAGTTACCTACAAAAAAGTTCCCATTAGACTATGAGCTGATTTCTCAAAAGAAACCTTGCAGGCAAGAAGGGGCTGGAAAGAAGTGTTCCAAGTCATGAAAGGCAAGGACCTACATCCAAGATTACTCTAGCTAGCAACACTATCATTTAGAATGGGAGGGCAGATAACGTGCTTCCCAAATAAGGTCAAGTTAGAGGAGCTCATCATCATCAAGCCCTTATTATATGAAATGTTAAAGGGACTTGAAAAAGAAGATGATCAAAACTATAAACAGTACAATGACAACAAAATCACCACTACCAACAACTTAACCTAAAAAGACAAAAACAAAGCAAACAATTAGAACAGGAACAGAACCACAGAAATAGAGATCTCATAGAGGGTTATCAGTGGGGAGGGGGAGGGGAGAGAATGGGGGGAAGGTACAGGGAATAAGAAGCATAAATGGTAGGTACAAAATAGACAGAGGGAGGTTAAGAATAGTATGGAAAATGGATAAGCCAAAGAATTTATATGTATAACCCATGGACATGTAAGGTAAGGGAGTGATGGTGGGAGAGGGGATACAGGGTGGAGGGGAATAAAGGGGAGAAAAAAGTAGGACAATTATAATAGCATAATCAATAAAATATATTTAAAAAATAAAATGAAGCATAGAAAAGAGGAAAATATGCAAAATAAGGAACAGATGTTCAGAAACCAGAAAGATTGAAGAAAACAGGTCAAAGACCAAGAATCACATGATTTCACTTATATGTGGAATCTAATGAACAAAATAAACTAACAAAACAAAAACAGACTCATAGAGACAGAGAGCAGTCTGACAGCTGTCAGAGGTGAGGCAATAAGGGGGCTGGGTGAAAAAATGTAAAGGGATTAAGCAAAAATAAATAAATAAAACTCAGACATAGACAACAGTAAGGTGATTACCAGGGAGGAGATGGAAAAGGGTATATAGGGGATAAATGGTGATGAAAGGAAACTTGATTTTGGGTCATGAACACACAATATGATATACAAATGATGTATTATAGATTTGTACACCTGAACCCTATATAATTTTATTAACCGATATCACCTCAATAAATTCAATAAAATATAAAGAAAAGGAAAGAAAAGAAAAGAAAAATGAGAAAGATAAAAGGTCTGACATGTGTTTAACTAGAGTTCCTGAAAGACAGTGGAAAGACAATGGGGCTGAAGCAATATTTGAAGACACAACAGAATTTTCAAGAACTGATGAGAGATACTGACTTGCTGATTGACAGAGCCAAATAAATTCCACATAGAATATATAGAAAGAGAATCACACCTACATACCCATCATGAAACTGAAGACCAGCAAAGACCAAAAAAATCTAAAATGCAGGCAATAAAAACAAGTAGACATTACACACCTCCAGGGACTCCCAATTATGTATACTAGAATGCAGGTGGGGGCCCCCTGGAGTTGTGTAGGGTGGAAGCCCTCGTTAAGCTGATAGCTGATTTCTTAACAGCAACAAACGATGTCAGAAAGTAGTGGGATGATAAGGACCTATTTTGAAGGATGAGAGTATCAGCGACTATACTATAGGGGTGATTAGGGACCAACCCAGTATTTGTGGGGAACGGGGAAACAAGGCTTATATAATCTGGGACCTTGTTTATGGAAAACAATACAAAATTAAAATAGAGAATTAAGTACAGTGCCTTGTTTAAATAAGAGGCCCAAAAGTTTGAGCTTTCTTAGTTTCATGGTAATTCCACTTTCTGTAAGTACAACATGTTCTCTTCCAGTGTCAGAGCACTCCTTTCACCAACCATATCAGTCTTCCCCAACACAAGTAGCAGAATGTCATGCTCATTCTAGTGTCCTCTAGTGCCTGGGCTCCTCTAGTGCCCCATCCTTGTTCAGAGATCTGAGCCAGACCACAGGGAACTCTAATTCAGGTTTCCATCACATTGCAGAGTTCTACAAGCCACTGATTCAGAAATTTTGAGCAAATGAATAAATCATTAGTAGGCAAACAGGTCCATTTACATTAGGTTTGTGCACGCTTACACACCTCATTTGATTTAACTCAAGTTCTTTTCTTCTGTGTTTCCACTGCCTTCTGCCCTGATCCAGGCCCTCATCACTTCATAGTATCCAGACTTATCTCACCACCCTCATTCTAGGTTATACACTGCTGCCAAAACTTACCTTTTATAAATCTAGTCTCTACTACAGTGTTTCTCAACCACCAGCCAATGGGTATAGTCAACATGTAAAGCAATACATTTTGACAACTGTAAACTTCTCCATCTAGTTCAAAAGATGGGTAAATACCTGAGGCATCTTGCTTGTTTTTTCTATGGGCTATAATTGCCAGTGGCCAGCATTGTACTACCACCCTCAGATAATAGGCATGCTTCCCAGAAGCTCCACAAGTGCTGCTGCTTTTGCTGTCACTGGCCACCACTGCCTTCAGGCAAGCCACACTCAGTGGAGCTCCCAGTGGGAGGTGCAAGGAAGACAAGTCTGCACCCCAGAAAAGCACAGGAGACTCACTTCAGAATTGCCTCATGAATGCAGCCTGGTCACCCGCTATCAAGCAGACACCTGACGCCTGCCTTGTGCATCCCAAAGAGGTGGCCCTTTGCCATCCTCGTGCCTACCACCTTTGCTGTATCTACCTTCTTTCCTTCTCTCACACAGCTTTAGGACCCTGAGGACTCCTGAGGCCAGGTGGAACAATTGTCCCTGCTTCTTCTTTCCTCCTAAGTTTAGTCTCCCACTCAAGTCCTCTTATCTATGAATCCAATGTCTTTGCTCTTCCTAGAAAGAATGAAGGCTCTATTTATAAACCAATCTGCATGGGCTCCCTCTAGCCCAATATCACCCAGGTATCCTGGACATTTGAATGAAAATTCCTCCCAATCCCTGACTGGTTAATGTTATACACCTGTTATATATTTATTCAATAACCTGCAACCATTTCTTGTTTTCACAAACTCCTCTGGCTAACTCTGAAGATCCATTACTCTGACTGTACTCTCCCTGTCTCCCAGAACCCACAAGTCAGAACTGGCCTCTCATCACCCACACTGGCTTCTCTCTCTTCTCAAGCCTCTGTCTCCTTCTTAGATTTTCTTATCTATTTCCCTCCACCTCTCTCCTCTTAGCCAAACCCTTTTCATCTACACCAAAGCCTCTTTATTTCCCTGGGGTTCCCTGACTTGGATTCCTCACGTCCACTTTGAACTTGCCTTTATTCCTGGAGCACCTGTAGTCCTTATTGTAAAATATGTTACAGTAATTCTCGACCCTGACTGGGGAACTTTTTAAAAATATGTGTGCTTGGGCCCCCCACCCTGAAGATCCTTATTGTGGAGGCTTCTGGAGCTTTTGAAAGCTCCCTGTGTAATTCTGATGTGCAGCCAAGGATGAGAAACGTTGCTTTAGAATCACACTATCTCGTGATTTTATATAATTGCCGTTTATGTCTAAGCCTTGTTTCCCCAAATGGGCTGTAAATTTATCAAATACAGAAGCGATAGCTATAATTTTTCTGTGCCATTTACATAGTCTTGTCTACCACGCATAAGTAGGTGCTCAGCGACAACTTAAATGATGAGTTGATTGATTTAGCATGGTGTTAGATAACAAGCTCTTGGATAGGAAAGAGAAAACCTGCACTCTCCTCCTGACTAACTAACTAGCAAGCCACTATTCTCTCTGGGTTTCCTCTTGCCTATTTGTAAAATGAGGGTTTTAATTAGGTTTTCAACTCCTGGGAGCTCAAAGGAAATAGTAGAAGCTCATGAATTATTTTCAATATTTCAAAAAGCCATGGGAAGTTATACAGTTCATATCAATTTTGGATTAATAATCTATCAAAATATGCATTAATGAATGACAGTCAGGAGAAATAATAAAAGAAACCTTTAGTTGTGAAATGTTTAAAAGTACTTTGAAAATTATAGGATTCCATTATTCCATTTGCTCCATATTTATGATCCAGATCCGCTGGGAGAGAGAATAGAATAAAGAATTTGGAGTTAGATTAACTTGGATTCAAGTCCCAACCTGATGACCTCCTGGCTGTGTTAACTTGAGCAAGTTCTTATCTTCTCTAAGCTGTTCCTTCATCTAAAAAAATGGATATACAGACAGTAGCTCTTCTATAGAGTTGTTGTAAGGCTCCATAAATCAATACATGGAAAACCTTTAATGCATTGTTTGGCTCGTAGCAAGTGGTCAATAAATGTTACTCAGAGTATACCTGGTATATTAGTCTTCTCAGGCTGCCATATAAAATACCATAGACTGTACACATATACAATGGAACTGGGTTATAAAAAGAATGAAATCTTAATATTTACAGCAACATACATGGACCTAGAGGGTATTACACTAAGTGAAATAAGTCAAAGAGAGAAAGACAAATACCATATAATTTCACTTATACATAGAATCTAAAAAACAAAATAAACAGAAAACAAAATAGGAAGACTCACAGACACGGAGAACAGACTGATGGTTATTAGAAGAGGATTGGGTGGTGATTGAGAGGCTGGATGAAAAAGATTAAAGGATTACAAACTACAAATTGGTAGTTACAAAACAGTCATAAAAAATAATCAATAACATTGTAGTAACTATGTATGGTGCCAGGTATGTACTTAAATATCTGGGGGCCACTTTGAAAAGCATAGGATTGTCTAACCACTATGCTGTACTTCTGCAACTAATACAAAATAATGTATTTATTGTAAATAATGTATCAAATGTAAACTATAGTTGAAAAATAAAATTTTTTTTAAAAGAAAAGAAAAATGCCACCAACCAGGTGGCTTAAACAACACACATTTGTTTGCTCATAGTTCTGGAAGCTGAAAGTCCAAACTCAATGTTCTGACAAATTCAGTTCCTAGTGAGAGATGTCTTTCTGGCCTATAGACAGCTGCCCAGCTGCCTTCTTCCTAATTGCACACATGGCTTTTCCTCTGGGTGTATGTTGTCAGGGGATTGTTGAGGGGTGGGTAATGAACAAGTTTTCTGGTGTCTCCTCCTATAATACAATGTAATACAATGATACTAATAGTAATTGTAATACAATGACACTAATACAATGATAGTAATACAATGATACTAATCCTATTAGATCAGGGTCCCATCCTTATGACCTCATTTAACCATAATTACTTCCTTAGAGGCTCCTACCTCCGAGTATAGCCATACTAGAGGTTGGGGCTTAAACATACAAATTTACTGGAGAAGGGGAGACACAAACATTCAGTCTATAACACCTGAAATGAGAGAGACAATCAGAGCTAATGCCAAACAGAGAAAAGATAGTCAAAGTTACAAGAAATATATTTCTAAAGAAATGGTCTGTCTCCTTGGCTTGGAGGTTTATAACAGGTTTGGAAATAGCTCTTCAGCTCCAGAACAGGTGGCTAAGCAGTCATTGTCGTGCAGCCTGCATCACAGAACATGGAACTGGGGTGGGGGGGAAACAAAGCCATCCCAGGGCCAGGCTTCTTCCACCTCTGCGCACATTTACATGACCCAGAAGACAGAGCAGAGTGCTGATTTCCAGGCCCCACCATGAGAGATTCTGAGTAGGTCAAGAAACTGCATTTCTGCATTTTTAACAAACCTACCAAAATACCACTCTAAGGAATTTATTCTAGAAGAAAAACTCAAAGACCAAATAGTGATGTGGAGGGTAAGCTGACTACAATGCTTTTACAGTGCTTTTACAGTGCTACGATTCCTGCAGTGTAAAAGCCAGGTGTGTGTGATCAGCAGCTCAGCAGCAAGAGGCCTCAAGAGCAGGAAGGACAGGGAGGGGCAGGAAAGTCAGCTGGGCATGGATATTGGCACCCTGTGGGAGTAGGTGACAGGAGAAAAGATAAGAAGTGAGTGGCTGTCTTCAGAGGAAGCCAGCCCTGAAGGGCCCAGGATGTGGGATGACCAGATATGTGTGGACTGCTGTGGAAGCCTGGAAATTCCTGATCCCAGCTCCAGAGAGTCAGGGAAGGTAGACCAATCACAGAGAACTTCTTCCAGCTGGCTTTGTTTACTTATGGACTAACTTTTTCTTTTCTGTTACCATCAAGTAACAATTGTGCCAAAAGTGGAGGCACAATTAATTATCATATGAAGCCCAGGGTGCTAAAGGTGCTAATGATCATGAGTGGTGATGGTGCCCACCCAGAATTGCTATAGTGGTGTCTGGTATCTGGGCCTGAAAAGGGACAACATGACCCAGCAAGATGAAGCCTGGTTTTCATAAAGACAGAGTTAGTCTCCTTCAACAACCCTTCATTATTTTTCTTGTCTTGTCAATCAAAGGAGAGTAACCTCTCCTCTGATGACTGAGTGCCAGGAACACAGGCAAGACAAATGTTTGATGGTTTAATTGATTGTCATATGCATGACGCAAACCTGGTTTGCCTTTCCCGAAACTTATTTTTGCAATCATTGAGAGTGTAGGTAATATTTAGAGAGCATTCTCAGCCCAGTAATTTACCCTTATTCCTTGTCATTTGGGTGTATAGACACCCATGTTTTCAAGTGGCACATGTTTTTTTCATCCATGCTTGGGAAGGATGTCCCTGCATTGAAATAGGAAGAGAGCCTTATGACTTCTGAACCTATTCTCAACCTCAGTCCTTATGTGAAATAAAATCTAACTTGAGAATTTTAAAGTTCAACAAAGAACAGCAGGGATAAGAATTACAAATTCTCCATCCAGAGTCCATTTTCATTTAAGGCTGCTAAAATGAAGCTCTTGTTAGTTAATATTCAGATTAATCAGATGGACAGTTCTCTAGATTATATAAATGGTGATAGAAATGTGTAGGAAGGCATTTGTTTGAGAGGACTTTCTTCCTGTGTCCTTGTTTCCATTTTGACTTATACACATAGCCCTTATATTCATACATGGTTTCTTGCTCATTTATGCAGGAGGAAGAGTTACTCTTCTGCTGTCCAGAGCCCAACTTCACTGGGTAGGGCCACTGCACTGAAAAGTGATGAGTGGCTGCAAGCACCATGTATCATACTTGCTGTAGCTAACTGAGGAAGACCCAGCCTTCAAAGGGTGGACCTAGGTCTCCTTACACTCTTCCCACTCTTCCTGACTCTTTGTAGAAATTGGGACATTCAAAACCTTCCTGTCAAGAAGAAGCTTCTCAGCCTCCCTTTGGCTTTATTTAACCAGATATACCTTGCATGGGTCAGGTGGAAGGGTAATGCTGTAATAGGAAGCTTGCTCAGATACTAATAAATCTGATTATTAGTCCCCGTTTGGTAGATATAATTCCCTCAAAAGGAGAGGTTAGTTTTAGGATTCAGGGATTCAGATACCAAACACTCTACCTTGAATCTTTATCAGAATTTCACCACAGTGATGGTTGAATATTTACTAAAAATCACCTGTGACTCTTAGGTTTTCTGTTGCTCTGTCCTCTACTCTCTGATTAAAATCCACACTATACATTATTAAAAAATTAAGATATTTTCTACCACTTTAAGGTTAGGCTTGGAAAAGCAGACTGTAGGAGATGGCCCATTTCCACTTAAGAACATACCTATGACTAGATGCATTGTTTCCAAATTATTTGTGCCCTTTGGTTTTACTTGTGGTGAGACGGTAAGAACCTGGTCTATTTAAAAGACTTTATTTAGAAATTCACCACCCTTACCAGCTTAAAAATGAGGTCATCTACCCCACTATCTAGAGGTTTCCAAGGTGGTAGGGTCTTAGAGGTAATCTTGTCTATATCCCACTCCACTTAGAAATTCCTCTAACTATATCTCTGATAGCTGGGGTTTACCAGAATCTACACACACTTCCACAACAGGAGTACACAAGAGGCATCAATATGATCTGTAAAGTTATGTTTTTTTTAAAAAATGTCTGAAGGAAATATAGCAAAATTTGAAACTCTTGATATATTTGAAATGTATGCACTTGATATAATATTTCATAAATCCCTGAAATACTTCATAGAGAAAAAATTATAGTTGGTGATTATAAAAACAAAACACAAAATGAAACTAGTATTCCTATTAATTACCTTAAATTACAGCCCTATTGGCATACACTGAAATTGTGCTCAACACTTATGCCCCCCAAACTAAGGAAATTCCATAGCTTCTCATTATTTACCCCAAGAGGATCACACAATATTTTGAATCAAAATGGTCCTCCCAGACTACCAGTCAAGATGGCAGTGTAGGCAGACATGGCTCGCCTCTTCACACAGTCACATCAAAATTACAACTAAAATATAGAACAACCATCACTCAGAAAGGTCAGAAATTGAATTGAATGGAAATCTGACAACTTCAGAATTAAAGAAATCACACCCATCCAGACTGGTAGGAGGGGTGTAGATGCCAAAAAAGCTAGTACCACAGCCACGTGTCGTGGATAAAAATTCAGAAGGGACATCTCAGGATTGAGGAGTCCCAGCTGCATACCAGGGCCCCCAGCTCAGGGTTTCAGTGCCAGAAAGATAAATCCCCACAACTTCTGGCTGCAAACACCAGCAGGGATTGAGTAGGTGGAAGAAGCTTCTGGAGTCCTAAGCAGCTTTTTAAGGTTTCTCTTAAAAAACCCACACACAGACTCACATACTGAGACTCACTCCCTCTAAGCTTCAGCACCAGGGTAGCAGCTTGAAAGGCACCAGTGGCATAAAGGGAGGAACTGAAGTGTCTGGCATCAAGGCGAGCAAAGGCCATTGTCCCTTTTCTAAACCCTCCTGCCACAGAACCACAGAGCCAGCAGGCAGGGACTCCATCAACCTTGCTAACAGTGTTTGACCCACCCTGGAGATCCCCAGAGACTCGGCTTCACCCAGCTTAGGGGTCTACCCAAGCTGCTTTTCCATATGAATGACTGGTCTTGGCAACTTCACAACTTCCTAAATCCACTCAAACAAGCAAAAGCTGGCCTCAGTGAGCCCCATCCCCAGCACTCACAGCAACCAGCCTAGATTCAGTTTGGCTTCACCTGGGAATCTCCAAGCCCAACACAAGTAGCAGCCTTGTCAGATTGCTTTATAGCTCAGGCAGAATGACCCCAGACAAAACACAGGTGGGGTTTGACCTTGACCTGCACCACCTGGGAAACCCCAGATCCAGCGCACCCAGTGGCCAGCTACAGACCACATCAGAGCATCACCACCCTGCCCCGGCATAGCTGTACTTCCATGAAGGGCAGAAGTTGTTGGTCAGTGGACTCAGCCAATCCTTGCAGCTGACTGGCCTGAGTAAATCCCTCTCATTGATTTGCCACCAGCAACCAGGCCTAAAATACAGGAGGAGGGTGTACTCAGCCCACACGAAGGGCATGCCTCAAGTATCTAGCTTGGGTGATAGGGGAGGCTGTGCTACTGGACCCCACAAACACCTATTACATTAGGCCACACTACTAAGACACAGAGTCAAAGTAGCTCTACCTAATACATAGAAATAAACACATGGAGGCTGCTAAAATGAGGAGTCAAAGACACATGGCCCAGTTTTTTAAAAAAAGATCAAAACTTCAGAAAAAGAGCTAAAGAAAATGGAGATAAGCAATCTATCAGATCCAGAATTCAAAACACTGGTTATAAGGATGCTCAAGGAACTTAGTGAGGACCTCAACAGCATAAAAAAGAGCAAGGCAGAAATGAAGGATACACTAATTGAAATAAAGGGAAATTTAAAGGGAAACAAGAGTAGAGTGAATGAAACTGAGAATCACATCAATGATTTGGAACATAAGGAAACGAAAAACAAACCAAATCAGAACAACAAGAAGAAAAAAATCCAAAATAAATGAGGATAATATAAGCAGCCTCTGGGATAAGCTGAAGATGTCCAACATTCACAACATAGGGGTACAAGAAGCAGAAGAGAAAGAGCAAGAAATCAAAAGTCTGTTTGAAAAAATAATGTAAGAAAACTTCCCAAATTTGGTGAAGGAATTAGACATGCAAGTCCAGGAAACACAGAGAGTCCCAAACAAGATGGATGCAAAGAGGCCCACTCCAAGGTACATCATAACTAAAATGCCAAAGGTTAAAGATAAAGGGAAAATCTTAAAAGCAGCAAGAGAAAAGCAGTTAGCTACCTACATGGGAGTTCCCATAAGACTGTCAGCTGATTTCTCAAAAGAAACTTTGCAGGCAAAAAGAGATTGACAAGAAATATTCAAAGTCATGAAAAGCAGGAACCTACAGCCAAGATTGCCCTACCCAGTAAAGCTATCATTTAGAATTGAAGGGAAGATAAAAAGCTTCCCAGACAAGAAAAAACTAAAGGAGTTCATCATCATCACACCATTATTATATGAAATGTTAAAGGACTTATTTAAGATAAAGAAGATCAAAACTATGAACAATAAAATGGCAAAAAAACATATCCATCAACAATTGCATCTTAAAATAAACTAAGCAAACAAAAACAGACAGAATCATGGATACAGAGAGCATTTTGATGGTTGCCAAATGGGGGCGATGTATGGGGAAATGGGTGAAGAGTTGAGGGGACTAAGAAGTACAAGTTGGTAGTTACAGAATAGTCATGGGGATATAAAGTACTGTATAGAATATGGAGTAGCCAAAGAACTTATACACATGACCCATGGACATGAATAATAGTGGGGGATTGCCTGAGGGAGTGGTGGAAGGTGCTAGACCAAGGGGAACAAAGGGGGAGAAATCAGAACAACTGTAATAGCATTACCAACAAAATTTACTTTAAAAAAAAAATAGTCCTCCCCCCTAGGCTGTATCTCTTGGCTTTAATTCCCTCTTTCTTCTATCTAGAAGTTTCTCTCCAGTTAATAAGCCTTCATTTATTTGAAAATCAGTAATTAAGTCATTCCTTGTATTTCTTTCCTCTCCATACCTGATACAGATCCTGTAATCATGAGGATGTATAGGTTCTTTAAAAATCACTCTGGTTATCTTTTTTGAAAGGCCTTCAACCCAAACAATCCCCATCTTTTGGGGGTAACCCACCAGGGATTAACCATTCTTAGAGTCAACAAATCCTTTCTTTTCTTCTTGTCCTAGGTAAAACTCCTATCCTCTCCTATTCTGGAGAAAGGGAATAACTGAGCACTGTTGTTTGTAAAACTAACCCTTCATGTACTGTATATATTATTTTTAAAAGGTTAGGTTATCCTCAAAACGTTTCTTTCTATGAGACAAGGAGTCCACAGTAGATCCAGCTAAAGAAGGAGGGTTGCATCTTCCCAACAACCACCTATTCTGCTGAGTGTATTGGTTATCAGACTAAATTGTTGATTCTGTATGAAATGCACTGCTTGCCTTCCTATTGATTTAACCAAGTAGATTGCTTTGTTTTCCTGGAGAGCTAAAACTGGGTCTTATTCACCTCTATGTGCCTAAGCCCTGGGCCAGGTAAAGAGTGGTCATTCCATATAGATTCATTAGTTGAAAAACGAATGAACAGATCAGTGAGCCAGAAACACCTAAATGCAACTACTATATTAACCAGAAATACCTAAATAACACCACTGGATTGTGTTCAACCTAACCAGATAATAATTATTTTACAACTACCAATACTGCACTCTTCACATTAGGCTTACTATTGTACCTATAATGTGTTCTTCGTCTTACAATTCTCTTATGAGGTGATTTGGGTTAAGAGAGAGGATTAGGAAAGATTTAAAGAATGACTATATAGTGTCACCCTGGTCTTGCCCTTCCTGCCTTTTAATCATTTAGGTCCTGCAACCAGGCAGATTTTTGTTCTCATGGACAGTATTCAATGTCCCAAGATTGAAGGAGTCAGCCAACCGAACTTGCACTAAAAAGGCCTTGTCCACCACCTCTTTGTCCTGGGCCATGTGAGTATATTCAGGTTCTCGTGTGCCACCTGCTGGTCTCCTGAGTCACTGCTTCCCAAGCGCCTCAGGAGTGCCATGTTGTGGCTGAAGAAAAGGAAGCACTCAGTGACTCAGGTGTCTGGACTGCGACGTGAATTAGTTAATTCTCACCACCTGTCGGTGGTGGAGATGAGGTGCCTGAGCCACTGAGGAAAGAAGTCTCTCCCCAAAGCTATTATCTGTGTTTAGAAATTCTTAGTCCTTCAGAGCATTCTTTAACCATGCAATCCCCCAAATATCCACAAAATGCTCAAAAGAAAGAAAGCAAGAAAAATCTCTGCCCTTAACATAAAGACATGTATGGATGATGGATCAGCTACAGTGAGAAAGGGTTATTTGGATAGTTGGTTAACCCTATGCCAAATCTTTCTGGAATAAAATACAAAAAGGAGAAAGGAAGGAACCAAGGGAAGAAATGAGAAAAAAACATCTTTTCACCAAAAAAAATGTTGCTTAATATACACTTAATTATTCCTAAACTCTCTAGCTGGAAATGTTCAGCATATTTCTTACTTGAACCAGTGTTATATTCCTGAAAGTAATAAATGTAAAATTAAAATAATAACCCATAAAACCACTGATTATCAACTTATTAAAAGTTAGATGAAATCAACAATGTATACTGTGGCTACCTATAGAGACAGTTGGAACCAACAACCCTAGGCTCAGCAGGCTTCCTCAGAGGTTTCTGGGAGGGCACATCATGACCACAGTTAGTTCGAGTTTCTGGGCTAACATTCAGCATGAATGATTCTGTACAGAGTATTCTTATGTCTCCTCCCATATATTCTTCATCTGGATCCCTCTTAGGAACATTGCTAAATTTCCAGAGACATGTGTCTTCGCCTTCTGTTTTAAGAAGTATTTATTTCTTGCACACTGATATCTGTCAAACATCACTTTTATTTAAAATAAGTTCCCTCCTGAATATCTTCTCTCACTCTCTCCTGAGCCACGGCTCAAAGATTTGTGTATGGAAGTGACATCAAAGAGTGATTAAAGGGCTTTTCATTCCTTCCCCAAAGGCCAGAAGAACTACTTCCTCAGTAGTTCAGACAACTCTTCCACCCCCCTCCTTCTGAACCCCAGCCAGATTTCCCTGCTGTACAGCAGGCCTCAGCAAATTGTAAAACCCCAGCCCCTCAGGCAGAAGCCTCATAATAGGTCTTTAAAAATCAAAACAAGCAGTCAAGATATCAGCTTTTTTCTTGACACTGTACTTGGCCCTCAGGCTTATCCCAAAGGCAAGGCATTACATCTGTATGTTTTTAAAATGGGGATACCAAAATGGGAATTGGAACGTTGATAATGTAATGATGGTTACTATTTACTGAGGGATGACTATGTACTAGGCATTGTGCTAACCACTAACAATGGGTTTTCTCATTTACTTCTCATAAGACCCTATTAGATAGAAATGCCCATGTTCCATATGAGGATAGAGGAACTACAGTGGATTAAAGCACCATGATAACTGTTTCTTCAACATCCATTCTTTAGCATAAATAAATCTCTACTATATGACAACCCATAAGCTGAATTTTCAGAGCACAGAACTAATTGAAAATGTTAATTCCTGCCTCCAAAGTTCTTACAGCCTAGTAGGGGGACTATAAAGGTAAACTCAGGTGGAGAAGTTTGAAAAAAGTGCACACCACATAGGCAAGGACTCCTGCAAAAAAGTAGAAAATCCTGGGTCGGGGAGGGGGCATGAAAGAAGGCCTCGGGATAAGTGGCATCTAACAGGGAGTCCTCAGCAGGGGGGGAAAAGAAACCATAGAATCCTGGTGGCCAAAAGGGACCTTCAAGAAAATCTTAGCCCAATTTTCCATTTTCAGTGAGGACTCTGAGATCCTGGATCAGGGGTGCTGACCTTCCGGAGTACACACATCCCTATGAATGCAGGTTGAGGCCTATGCGCAGGGCACAGTGTGGAAAAGGTACCAGCTGGATAGGCAGGGCTGGACAAAAGTAGGTTTACAGTGATTTTTATGGAAAAAAAGACATGTGGGTTATGATTATTACAACGGCTTTGTTAACTCAAGAGAATGTCACTCACAACTGTAAGCCTACTTTTGAAGCCCCTGTATATTTGTGAAATTGAAGTGCATGATAGGTGGGTCATTCTCTTGCTATTTCTGCATAATTTCAGATCTCAAAAGCCTTTTAAATACTTAATAAAAGGATTTTCTCATCTAATTTGAGTCTGATTGAATTGTTGATTGAATTCCCTTCTAATGACCACACTTTTCTGTCTTCAAACTCAGTTTAACCTGGAAGGTCATCTCATTCCTTAGGATGTCATGTCCTCCTCATCAAGGAACCAAAACAGGTTTGGGGAAGTCTGAGGGACACTGGCCTGTGATCTGGTCTGGGAAGGTTGGTGGTTGGGCCATGGCAGAAGGGAACTGATGACCACTGTGCATCTTCTGGGGACCAAACAACTCCAGATGCCTTATTTTTTACCTCATTTCAGGTTGGCAGTACTAGGCCAGATGACTGTTATGATGCTTCATTCGAGGCTCTGAGTAGAGTCACCTGTTGGATGATTGGCAAAGTCGAGACTGGGAATCAGGTGTGCTGGCTCTGAGAGCCCAGCATTGTTTCCTACTTGACACGTCATGCAGTTTCCAAATGATTCCCCAAAAGATGCCTGAATTATGAGCAGAAATGGATTGTCTATTACATGTTGTCACTAAAGGAAAAACAATTCCAAGGGCACGTTGTAATGACAGTGCTTCCGCAGTGTCACCTCTGTACCCAACTGGACACCTACTTTGTGCAAGGTACTGAGCTGAGCACCCTATAAACCAAGTATCATCTTATTATTGTCCCTATTTTGTAGATGGTTAAGTTCACAGGTAAAACCCAATCAGCTGACTAGAATTCAAGTTTAATGACTATATTGCAGACCACTGTTCTTCACTGCCTCTCTGAAGAAAGAACATAAGTGGGCTCTGTCATCTTAAAAATGCCACCCTGAGGCAGCCAAGCCACGGTACCTTGTGGATTTTTCTAATTCTAATGTCTAGGTCTTGGTTCAGTTGCTTGCATGGATGGTAATAGCTTGATACACTGATATGAATAAAACAGGTCCCCCATCCCCTAAGCAATTTTGAGGGCTATGATGAAATCTAGATAAATGAGGGCAGCTTGAGCATTTTGAAATGGAACATATGCCATTGGTTGGATTTATAATCAAAAGAGAGAAAGCACAAGCTTTAGGCCCACTTTTCCCCAAGACACTACTCATGACCGCCATCATCAGCTCTTAAAAGAAAGGGTACTGATGCTGGAGTTCAGCACTGGCCCCACTCTTGGCCTGCTGAGTGACCTGGCCCAGGTAATTTCATCTCCCTGAGCCTCAAACTCCTCGTGTGTAGAGTGTACATAGGACAGTACCTACCAGAGGGTTGGGAGAATGGATCAAGGTTACCCATGGGAAGTGCCTGGCACTGTGTCTGGCCCCCAGTAAAGGATCAAATACATATTCATTAAAGAATAAAACGAGAGCATGGTTTCAAGGCTGTCAGGGACCCCCTGATCACCAGGCTGTAAGCACCCTGCCCCAGTACCGCCGCCAGTTCCTACGCTGGCACTGCATAGCTGTGCCTCTGCCAGGACAGGTGGCTTTCCCAGCACCACAGGAGAGAACATTCAGGATCTGAGAAATAAAACCTGGACGCCAACTGAGAGCTGACTTTTTCCAGCACCTGCTCTGCCAGACCCTTGCTTCCCCCAGAGCTCTTGCTTCTGAGTGAGAAAATTCATTTCTCAAGCCTCAGTCAGGTGACCTGTGGAGGGAGGGAAAGGTTGGGAACAGGAAAAGCAACAGCTCTGGTCTCGGGGTTGACAGCTTCCAATCCCACAGGGATTCAACTGCCTTCAGATTTATAGGCCAGAAGAGCAGAAAACAGACTTTTGCCTGGGTCCAGCTCTGCCTTGGGGCCAGGGGGCTCCTGGCTAATGCTGTTTGTGAACCTCTTTATCTCTCTAATGCCATGTCCCCTAAATCAGTGGTATTAAAGTTATGAGAAAGAGTGGAGGAGGGTGATTCATGCCAGGATTACACTGACAATGAAATTCATTGAAATCAAATTTCTCTCAAGCATGCCAACAACATCCCGGCTGGTGCCTGCATCAGCTCTAGGGCTGGGTTTGTTTGGTTTCTACTATGATTTTTCTTTTTAATGTCATTATTTTTATTATTTTCCCCTAATGTTTTTATAATGTGCTTACTGTGGAGGTTGCTCCATGCCCGCCAGCTCTCTGGGGGCGGCAGAGGCAGGCTTGTTAACCCACAAAACTGTTGTTTTGAACATCCCTCCAAACAAAACTGTTATTTTGCACATTGCTCCAACCACTGGAAGGAAGCAGTTTCCACCCTCTCCCCTTCTCCAGTCCTGTCTTGACAAGGAACCAAACACTGCACATAGAATCGCAGACTTGTTTAACCCCATACTAAGCAAAACCCCAATATTAATTAATGAACCCAACTGACCCTCCCTTTTGTCCACTCACTTTTCATTCTCCCAGTTAAATATCTCTGGTCGCTTTGATCATTCTTTGTATATCATGCTTCTAGCTCCATCTTCTACCATCCTATGCTGGAAAGTCATCCCCTCCCTTATTTGCCAATATTCTCTGAAAATGTGACACTGAGAACGGCTGAATAAATGGTAGTACATCCATATCATGTAATATTAAGCATTTTTTAAAATACTGTAGAACTGTCCATATTGACCCAGAGAGGCATCATGACATATTCTTAAGTAAAGAAAGTTGGAGAGTAATTGGTTTTGCAGAATTCACTTAATAAAAAACAAACAATTCTAATGAAAATTTTATATGCATGTGCATTTGTTTTGATATGTTTGTATCAGAGTGAATAACAGCATAGGACACACGCTGGGCTATTAACATGGGTTACCTGGATCAGGGAATGTTGGAAGTCTATAGTTTAGTTTTGTTTTTAATTTATCTAATAATATTTTATTAGCTCAGTTAACTCTGTGACTCTGGTAATTTCTGAAGAGTAGTTTGATAAAAAGAATTTTCAACTAATCGATAAGTGGCACATATTTTGATTTTTGTTTTAAACATGACAGTCACCCAGAGTCCTGCAGATGTGGTTGGACCTGAGCAGGCTCACTGGGGTGGACATTTGCTGTGCCATCCCAGTCATACAGCCTCATTCGCATCGCCTTTGTGGCTGAAGTCCACTAAAAGCCCTTAGTTGTTTTCATTAGAACTTCTAAAAAGATAGATCTTTTCCTTCCATCCTATGTGCTTTTGAACAGGTTTGTTTTTTTCTCCAAGTGCAGGACCTGAACTTTTTTCTTATTAAATTTTTCCATGTTCGTTTTGGCCTTTTGTTCTACTTGTCAAGATCTTTTAAAAATTTGATCTTCTTATCTAGCCTATTACTATCCTGCCCAGCTTCGTGCCAATTGCAAATTTGATCAGCAGGTCTTTTATGTCCTGTCCAAGACCCCGATAAAAATGTTCAACAGAACAGAGCCAAGGATATGGTCTTACACTTGCCTGTTTTAGAAGAATAAATGTGTTATTTTTCATCTTTCAATGAGTTCCTTTCCTTGTGCACAGGGTTCCTAATAAACAAAGAGGTTTGTCTTGGGTAAATCATCAATAACCATCACCATTATCTGACTCATTGAGGATAACAATAAACACTAATCACAATCCAACTTGAGCTGATCTAGAAACACAACAGTGTTAGAGCGATGGAACATATGGCTCTGTCCACATCTGCTCTAAGGCATCCAGATGGGAGTAGGAGGTGGGGTGGGTGGGGGCTGGAGTGAGCAGACAGCAGGAGTAGGGGTGAGGGAAGAGGGAGCGGACAGGTGAAGGCAGGCAGGGGAGAGCTTCGAGAACCAGGCTCCCACATCAATCTCTCCTATTGTGTGGTTAATATGCAAGTGGCACACAACAGCTGCTGATGGCTCTCATCCATGACAGTACAACTGTGTGACAAATACTTCCCATCATACGTAGAGAGCCGCATCTTCTGCTTTTTGGTTAATGGACCTTTGACATGCCTACTCAAATCACTTCTTCACAGGCCTTACAAGTCTTTGTCACAAATGTGTGGTAATGTTTTTCCTCTCCATGCAGCTGTTTTCTCAGTGCTGTAACTGAGCAAGTGGCCTGTACTGCCCTTTTCCTCCCCCAACACTCCTCCACAGCCTTCCAGAAGCTGCCACACTCCTCACTTGTATGTCTCCCTATATAAAAGAGCAAACACTCACCTAAGTGATGAAAGATGGCAACACAAGCACAGTCCTCACTGAGGGTTTGTGGTATAACTTGAAGCTACATTGTGCCTCAGCTTTACCAACTGAAAAGGGAATGTTATGACTGCAGCATTTTACTATGACTAAATGAGATAGCATGTGACAAAGAGGTAGGCGCTAAGTAAATATCAGCTGCATCTGAGTCTGTAACCTGCAGAAGACACAGGGATGCCTTACTTTGAACTCCTGACTTTGACCATTTGCCAACATGGGTAGGGCTATCAAGTGGTTTCTGAAGTCCTCAGGGTTTTGTCATTACTCTTCTTGGCCTCCTGAGAATGTGTTGAGAACTTGGTGCAGGATTCTCACAGATGCATTAAGTTTTTCATTCACCCAACATTTGCTGACTATCAACTTTGTGAAACCTCTGACCAGGCATGAGGCACATGAAGGTGAAAGATTACCGAGGCAAGACCTTGGCAATCAGGTAACACATTGTCTAGTGTCTATGACCCATAATAGCAAGAAATACTCTTAGACTCAGTACACACACAAATACACACACAGCAGCAGCAGCAACAGAAGTTCACATACCAGATGCTTACTAAATGCAATATACAGCATTTTCAGACTATAAGACGCACTTTACTGTCCACATTTGGGAGGAAAATGGGAGTGTGCCTTATAGTCCACATGTGGGTTTACATTTACATTGGTGAAATATTATGTTATTTGTGTTATTAAATATTTTACCACATGTTTTGCTTCAAAAATTTTTCCCTATTTTCCTCCTCTAAAACCTAGGTGTGTCTTATGGTCCTAAAAATATGGTACTTGATATTTTTCTGTTCTATTTCATTTTAAAAATTCATTTCACCTACTAATGGGATATTGATAGTTTTAAAACTCCACTCTGGGGTTGGATAGATGTGATAAACTCTGTTATCACACTCACTAGACTGCCATGAGAATGCCAAGCAAGAAGCTCCCAGGCCTGCCTAGGGGAGTCAGAGAACCTAACACTTAAGTTCAAAGGGTACTCGGACGTACACAGTGCATGTGGTATTCCCAGGAGAGGGAACAGCATGGGCAAATACATGGAAGAATGAAATCATAAGTGCTTAGGGAACTCTTAGATATTTGAGTGGGTAGAATACAATAAGCTTTGGGGGAAATGGGGGAATATAAGGTTTTAGAGATAAATTTTAAAATAAGCAGAGGTTGAAGGACCAATGATTGAGCATTCAAAACATGCCCTGTATTTAAAAAGTAAAGTCTCTTGAGTATCACTGATTTTTTTTAGCAGCATCTGGATATGTTGATTTAGTAAGCAGTGGACTAAGTAGAGGTTTATTCTAGAGCACCCAACTCAGGATTGTGTCACCCAAAGGTCCTTTTAGCAGAAGTCACGTCTGCACCATTGACAGCAGGCTCGGCAACCCAGTCAACTTTATCATAAAGAGCTCTGTGGCCTGCTAAAGAGTTTGAGCATTAATCTGGCCAAGGAAGGCAGTGCAAAAATTAAAGCAAGAGAGTATCAAAAAACCGGTAGAGGCATCAATATTGTTGTAGAGCAGCTGATGGATTCAAAGGATTGGTTGACTGGAGGAAGGCCAAGTGGAGAAGCAGCCAATGTTATAGCTTACAAGATAGTTATAGAAGCCTGAAAGGGAATACAGCTGATGGGGATGAAAGAAAGGGTATGGATTAGGAAATATAAAGTTGAGGAATAGCATGACCCAGGGACTGATTTGCTGTAGGTGGTGAGAGGGAAAACTCCAGGATGATTCATTAAGTTACAAAATTAGATAGCTGAGAGGGTTGTGGAGTTCCCCAATGAGCAGATTTGGGGTAGTTTGGGAAGGATCAGGAGGATCAGCACAGTACAAAGACACTGCCAGGGGACCCAGATCAGTGTTCTGTGAATCACCATAACCAAAGACAGAATGCTATCCCACCCACAAGATGCATACACCCAGGAATTGGAGAGCCACCCTCCTGGCCTGGACCACCTGTGAAATCACTGACAGAGCCAGGAGGAAGTAGAGGCATCTGCTTGCTGGTGTGCATGGAATGAAGGCTGTCTCTGCTGCCCATATAGCAGCCCCTTCTCCTGTGGACACTGGATGCCTTGGGGGTTGGGGAGCTGCAAAGCAATTCCTCTCTCTAGTTGGGCATAGAGTTGGATGGATAGAACAATATAGGAGAGGAACAGAAAGAACCATTTGTCAGCTCTGCCTCCAGAAACAATCATTGTAATCACTGTAATGTGGTTATGTAGGAGAATGTTGTTCTTTGCAGAAATTTAGTATTTAGAATCAGTATTATTATCAGTTTCTGGATTCACAGGAGAGCAGTATCTAGAGACTGTTTCAGCTTTTCCCCAGACCCAAGATTTAAAGGATGTCACCTGTAATGTATTCCCCCAAAAGGCACAACCACGTCCTAACCCCAGTAACTGTGAATAAAACCTTTTTTGGAAAAGGCTATTTCCAAGATGTAATTAGGTTAAGAGCAGATGAAATCATCTTGAATTTAGAGTGGGCCAGAAGTTTAATGACTAGTGTCCTCATAAAAGTGGAGAAAAGCAGATTTGAGATACACAGACACAGAGATACAGAGAGAAAAATAGCCATGAGAAGACGGAGGCAGAGATTGGAATGATGCATCATCAAGCCAAGATAGTTGCTGGCAGCCACCAGATGCTAAGAGAGAGGCATGACACGAATTCTCCTCTGAGCCTCAGGAGAGAACCAACCCTATCTACATGTTAATTTTGGACTTCTTGCTTCCAGAACTGTAAAAGAATAAATTTCTGCCATTCTAAGCCACCATGTTCATGGTGATTTGTTATAGCAATCCTAGGAAACTGAGATAATTCCATTTAGTGCTTTCAGGACTTTTGTGCAAAGTCCATCCCGTGACCATCTCAGAAGTGATTATTACTCTCTGTCCACTTCCCTTCACATAGACGTGTCTCCTCAATTCAGGTCTCTGTTTTCCACCTTTTCTTTGCTTTTATTTCATAGCAGCAGATTTTATTCCCATCTCAGATGATACTCTGAGCTCAGGGTAATAGCCAATTAAGCTGGCCTTTATTGAAGTCCTGAGGTATACCAGATGCAAAGTGCCCTGTAAATCCCAAATGTGATAAGGAGCAAAAAAAAAAAGTAGTATTTTCTTAAACACTTGGTAGGAAGTTTAAAGAGCCTTCTCAGCTTGCAATCCCTTTACTTCTATTGTCACCATTGGTTTTCTGAAGAGGTAATATGCATATTATCAATCTTAAACTTTTACCTGTTTGATCTGTGGTCCAGTTGCCACAAGAGCAAATTATTTCCTCAGATTGTCAAAGTTTATTAAGTGACTCTGATACTTTAGTATTGACGTTGCAAATTTTGGTGAGCATTAAAATGTAACTTCCATCCTGAAAATTTGAAAAATTTAATAAAAGGACTTAGCCAAATCCCTATGTTGCCTCGGTCTAGTTATTTAACCTCTTTGGTCCAAAAGACATCTTATGAATTAACTAATGATTGAAATGGACTTCAAAAGTGCTATGCAAATGATAAGCATTATTAAAAGGCCCATGGGAATCTGAGACAAAGTAGGGAGCCAAACTCCAAATTGAGGATTATAACCAAAAAGCAAATGTAAGCATTTAGGAATGTGAAGGAATTATTAATATTGGTTACTATGATGTACTTGTTTTTTCTAATCAAGATTGAGGTGAGAAACTGTTAAAATGCAGATTCAGTTTTAAAACCCTTGTGAGTCCAGATGCTCTGTAAGTGGTTACACTTGAGCAAAAGCCTGCACATTAAAGCAAAATCAAAAGATCGAAGCAAAGTGGAGCTGGAGAAGAAGCAGGTGCACAAAACAAATGCTGTCAGCATATGTGTGAGCACAAACAATTAATTGTGCTCATATAAGTCACACGATTGGCACTTGCAGATGTCCATATATACAGTTCGAATTCTGAAAAAATAAAACCTCTTGAACCCACCTAATTTTAATATTATACTCATTAAAGAGATAAAACCTCTCTCAAATCACTAGGCTGTGGAAGCCCTCCAGGCAAAGAAGCTTAGTTTTCTGTTTTCTGTCCTGCAGGAAATGAACCCCTGGCTTTAAAGGGGTCAGGGGCAGCCACTGATCCTTATAATTATAAACAAAATGTGGCACTAATTCATTCTTTTAAAAAAATCACTGAAATTAAGCAATTAAGATGTGTCTGTAATGTCTTGTAAAGGAATAAAAAAACTATCTTAACAACGACAAAAATCAAGAAATAACTCAGTCAAGCTTTTTTCTATTTAAACAACTTCTGGCTTCAGTAATTATAGAAAAACGATTTTGGCCTGATTCAAAAAGCAGCTTTTAGTGTCCAAATCTGACTTTTTATTTTTATGCCTGAGTGGCACGTTAAAACTACCGGCTCTGTGTGGTCTTTGGTTTACCAGGCAAAAGTGGAGCTTTCTGGGCTGGAGCTTCTCCTTTCCCAGTTGTCATGGTCTGTGGATAGCAGCTGCAACCATGGAGCTTAGGACTAACATGCTCAATTCGGAGACCAAAAGAGTCAGACATACCAAGAAATCTTTCTGCCTTCCTAGATGTTTCCTTTTTAAATGAGAACAAATATTCGATCTTTATATTCTGTGCTGCTTTTGTTGCTGATAATTCTGGTGCAGTCAAATAACCAATTATGGCCAAAGAGGCCCTCAGGATTGTCTGGGCATATGATGGTCCTCTAACAATGCTAACTACTTGAGTTCTTGAGTTCACGTGGTCCTTGAAATTGCCACAGGTTCTTGTTCCACATCTATATCATCAATTACATGATAAATATGGTAAGTACTCAAAAATTTGGTGAAACTCATTTGTAGGCATTCATTTTGAAAGAATACTATGATTATAATGAGAGCCAACCCAGGTGGTCTTGGGGCATAGTGATGCAGCTGTATATATTTGGCCTCCCTGAACCTTTGAGTGTCAAATGTAGTTTGTAGGATTCTGCCTCCCTGACAGATGGTAGAAAGGTACATGATAGATAGCTAGATGATATATAGATTAGATAGATAGATAGATAGATAGATAGATAGATAAATAGATAGATAGATAGATAATAGATAGAGCTCTAATGAAAATGCCCTTTTATATTCTTCCCTAAACCGTTCAAGCTCCTGAAATGGCAGGAGAAGTGGGAATAGCAGAATCTCCTGAAAGGTTGGAATAATTAAGGAAAATTTCAACAGAAAGAAAAGAAAGATTCTAAACCTTGCAATAAATATAAATTGTCTTATATTCTGAAAGAAAAGTACCCAAGAAGTTAAAGTCTTCATGGTGGCCATCTCAGGAAATCCTAGATCCTAACTTTGCTCCCATGTTCTCATGTCTTCAAGAGTAGCTTCCTTCTAACAATGTTTTCTCTTCTATGGCCACATTTTGAGAAACCCCACAGGATCCAGCTCTTCTGCAGCAGTACATTTCCCAGGTCTGAAATATTTAGACTGGATTAATAACCAGGTAACTCCAAGATAATAGATCACAATGGCCTTTGGCACTTCACATTCTAAGGTGTTGCTGGAACTTTGACTCTCAAGTTAGACACAGAACACAGCATGGGTGTGGTTTGCCCTTTAGGCCGTGCACTAAAGACATACCTGTCCTTGTTCTGAACAGGTAATTCTTGGATCTCAATCTCTCTCTCTCTCTCCCTCACTCTCTGTAACACACACACACACACACACACACACACACACACACAACTAAAGGACAAGGGTGAAGAAGAGAAATATTTTTCTAACCCAGTCTTAACTCACAGTTAAGGCAGATTTATTTTTCAGAGCAGTGGTAATTCTTTTCCTTTATTCTTCCTTCCCTAACCCTCTCTCCCATTTACAAATTATGTCCCAGTGGGCTTTCCTGAGATCAGAAACTGACCCATTAGGAAGCCAGAGACCTTTTAAAAATCCTTAATCACACAAAGACCTTCCTGAATGTTTCATTCATTCATTCACTCACTTACTCTATCAACACATATTTATTACTTCCTACAGGCACCATGCTAAGAGTTTGCAGTACAATGGTGAATACAGCTCCATGCAGTCCCTTGCCTTAATATAGAGCCGGCTTAAGGGGCATCGCATCCTCCTCCCCATCCTCTGGGCAGAAGAGAGGGGAGAGCTTTCTTTCAGCTACATTTGTTAGAAGTCACATGGAAAGCACTCCCTAAATAAGTTGTGACTTTATCATTGATTTAGACCCGGTTGCCTTTTATTTGGAGTGCTATTGGTACAGATTTACTCTAACACAAAACAGTGAACTATCTGATCCTGGGAGGGCCTTTTGGATTTTTCTGATTCCATAATCAAATGATCATAGTGTCAAAGCCCAGAGCTCAAAGATTATCTAGCCTCATTTCACAGACGAAGAGACTGAGGGACAGATATGTGAAGGATTTTGTCCAAAGTGAAACAAGTTATCAGCAGAAGAGCAAGAGCTAGCTGAGTCTACTACCTGCTGGTTTTAGGCTCTCTCCATCACATTCTGCTGCGTTATAAAGAAAAGCTGCCTTCTGGAATCTTGTATCTAGCTGCTCTGCTAAAGCTGCCAGTCACCACTGGCCAATTCAAGAGTAACTCAATATTCTCTTTGTTGACCTCTTTCTAATTCTACTCACAGTTAGAAGCAGTAGCTAATAAATATGGCACCAACTGTCTTAAAATGCTCCGTCTTTGGGAATCAGCATTCCTCTTCCAAAGCAAACTGTGAAAATGTATAAAACATAGCTTAATGATAAGCAGCAAGAAACAGTAAATTGGAAGGCATTTACTTATTATGATTATTGCATTAGAAACCAGAACCTTTTAAAATTACCTAAGAAGAAACCAAGTAGAGAAGTAGCAAGAAGGCAAGGTCTGGAGGTTTTCAGAAATTGTATGCTTTATATTTTTATTCATTAGCAGGTGAGGGCAGTGACAGATAAACTGTACCCTGCCATAAGATATGTCATCCAAGTTTATGGAAGCTGACATTCTGATTTTCCCACATGCATCATATACTTCATTCGTTAAAATTAGAAGGCATGGTTTTGTTATTAAATGTCTGAGTGTTTACATTCTTTTACTGATTCATACAACTAGAGCTTACATCTTGAAATATATAAAATGGAAATTAGGTATGAGCAACATAATCAGCATCACTGCTCCATCATTTAGGAAACAATTTTGGCCCTGGCTGGTGTAGCTTAGTAGATTGAACAAAAGCTGTGAACCAAAGGGTCGCTGGTTCAATTCCCAGTCAGGGCACATGCCTGGGTTGCGAGCCAGGTCTCCAGTAGGGGGTGCGTGAGAGGCAACCACGCATTGGTGTTTCTCTCCCTCTCTTTCTCCTTCCCTTCCCCTCTCTCTAAAAGTAGATAAATAAAATCTTTTTAAAAAATAATGGACTAGGAAAAAATTTTGGAAGGGGAAAAAAACCCAGGGTTTGAAACTGTCCTGTTATCCCTGGTTTTCAAATCTTAATCTGAAGGAATTACTGGGGGTTAAAGACCACCTTACCTTGGGATGTGCATGCACACATTTTTAAGTTTTTATTAGATGCTCTTTTATTACCTTTATGCTTGAATCCCTGCTGGCTACACTCCATTTTTAATAAGCTAGAAATCACATCAAGTGATTGTTCTGTGGTTGGATTTAACTAGCAGGCCAGTTGCTGAGCCAAAAGGTTGGCCACTGAGCTCACTGAGGAAGCTGGAGAGAAAGCAAGCTGGCTCAGCCTCCCCATTTTAAATGAAGTCCCTTTCATTGGGCTGCTCATTCAGAATCAAAGGGATTTCAAAGCTCATTAGGCTCCTTGGAAGAAGCGGGTGAAGGAGAGAAGGGTGCATTTTGCTACTTGATATCAGGAAAACAGAAGACTTGGCTGAGTACAGTCTTACAGTGCATTATTATTATTGCTGTTGCTATTATACTTTCGTTTATGAACATGGAGTCTTATTGATAAAAATAAACAGGTCTCTCAGCAAGGAAGTCAACAGAACGTGGTAACGTAATTCCTGTTCTGAAGACACCCTGGGTTCCATGCTCTATCCCACCATCTCTCTCTTTTACACATAAAACCATCTGGGGTCAGGAGGAAGCACAGAGTTCAGGAGGGTCTTGCAGGAACCCTAAACAACCCCTGTCATCGCTGTGCTGCCCATTAGACAGGGACAATATCTTTGGCATATAGCTACATACCTATTTGTGTAAGCTGAAATGCATTCCTCACATCTGAAAAAGATGCTAACTTTTGGTCTACTTCCTCCCAGCATTGTGCTGCTAACAACATGTCACTATCAGCTGTTTTCGCACTAGTTGAGAAAGACCAGGGAAGATGTTGTAAATGTGGCCTTTGTCACAGGCTAGGTGAGGGCTCAATAATGCCTGAGGTTGGCCAAGAGGTTTTACAGGGAATTAGATAACATAGATGACCACAAACTCAGAAAAATTTTAGATTTTGAACAAATTGTCAGGGTCTCCCCAAAGTCAATGTGGGCTTTAGGGTCTGGCAGTTTGGATGGTCTGCTTAAGAATCTCATGGCACTGCTACTCTGCATAGCCATGGAGAAGAGAACTCACTAACACACAAACACACACACACACACACACATTTATCGATGACACATAGACCATCGCTTCTTAAAATTATAAGACTTTCTCCACTAAAATTACACAACCATCTGGTTAACCCAGTTCCTGGACTTATGTTTAAGACATAGTTAAGACATTTGGGGATCCCAAACTAACACTCACCTATCTTCATTTCCATTGCTGTGGCTGACAGTAGACATGCTAGAACATACATCTGAACAATAATAATCGAAGTACTGGCTTTATTAATAAATTAAGCAACCACCTAAATAGCTCCTTGCCTGAGATTTAGGCTTCCTGAGAACTGCTGGATTGGAGATGTGGTTTTGCTTCATGTATCCTACTCCACACTGAGGACACACAGGTCAATGGGAAAGGGAGAGACCTGATTAGCCCTCTAGTTGTAGGTAGGAAAACTAGAACAGAAAGTGAAAATGCCTGTCTCCCCACATTACCATCATCAACATAGGAAGAACCTGCTTTGGGTGTAGAAAGCAAAGAGGAAGTGACCCTTCTCACTGATCAGAAGGACAGGAAACAAAAGGAGAAAGGGTGGTGGGGACCATTCCTTTTTTTTTTTGAGAGAGAGAGACATAGGTATATGCCCATTCTCTTTGAAAAATACAAGCCCATCCTCTTATAATTTGCCTAAAGTAATATCAAGCTTGGTGTTTTTAGTAGCTATTCATTCATCCAAGGGAAGGAGCAAGTGGGAAGGTGAAGTGTCAGGAAAGTTGACTTCAATGTGTCCCTATTTGGGAAGAGAGAAGAAGTTCTATTCTCCATTAAAACATGGCAAAGGTGCATAGGTTCTTTTGAATTGGTGTTTCAGAATTCTTAGGGTATAATCCTAGCTGTGGAATTGCAGCACAATTTACAATATCCAAGTGCTGGAAGCAACCTAAGTAAGTACCTATCAGTAAATGAGTGGATCAAAAAACTATGGTACATTTACACAATGGAATACTACGCAGCAGAAAGAAAGAACTCCTACCCTTTACAACAGCATAGATGGATCTGGAGAGCATTATGCTAAGTGAAATAAACCAGGCAGTGAAACAAAAATACTATATGATCTCACCTATAACAGGAACCTAATCAATAAAGCAAACAAGCAAGCAAAATATAACCAGAGACATTGAAATAAAGAACGAACTGACTTTAACCAGAGGGGAGGGGATAGGGAGATATTGGGGGAAAGAAGAGGAAGGATCATCAAGGAACATGTATAAAGGACACATGGACAAAGCCAAAGAGGGGTAGGATTGAGGGTGGGAGGTGGGGGTGAGTAGGGTGGGGAAAAGCGGTGGTGGGAAAATGGAGACAACTGTTCTTGAACAACAATTAAAAAAAAAAAAAAAACATGGCAGAGATCAATAATACTGCCCTGTCCCAAATCACTGTAAACATTGAAGTAGAAAGGAGCCTTTGAGAAAGACTATCATACAACCCCAGGGTAACAGCTCATTGAAATTTAGGGAGGCCAACAGAGAATAGCAGGGTATTTTTAGGGTTCCAATACAACTGTGCATGGTGTAGGAGATATCAAAAAATAAAAGATCTTGTGACGGCAGTAGAAGGGGAGGTGGGCAGAATAAGGGAGGGTGGATGGGGACATTTCTGATAGTGTAAAAAATAAAAATAGTTAATTAATTAATTTAGAAAATAAAAATTCTCCCCTTTACAGGGCAGGGCACCAAACTTGCATAAGATGTATCAAGGTAAATACATAAGAAAAATACTGAATAATAAAATAGTCAAGTTCAAACCAAGTGATACAGATTATAATCATTGTTAGTTTCAAAGGAATAGAAAAATGTTGTGGGATAGAAATAGTCAAGAAAAGCTCTTTAGAGAAAAGTGGTCCTTGAGCCAGTCAGAGTAGGAAGTACAGGGAAATCATCAGAGACAAGGAAAAGTATGACAATGAGGGCTGGACATGGTTAAAGAGGAAAGAGGGGAAAGCCAGTACAGGACAGGAAGACAATGTTAAGTGTGGTGAGAGAAAACATAGAGTTAGGATAGAGATAATTTCTGGGGACCCCAAAAACCAGGAAAAATCATTAAAATTGGATGTGATACGCACTAATGATTATGACAAGCTTTCTAGCCCAAAGATATCTTCTGAAACAAATATTTCTACCGAAAGAATGGTCATCAGGCCATGGAACAACGTTTGAAGAAAAATATTCTACGTTGCTGTCATGGAATCTCTGGGATTTAGAATTTTTAGAGCAAATATAATCAACAAAGCATTTTATTATTTCTTTTCTTATGATATATCTCAAGGACTGGAAACCTGTGGGGAAGGGGAGTATGCCATATCTCCATTTATCTTCTCCCCCTGAGTAAACGTCCAAGGGTGGTGGGAGGGACAATTGGGAGGGACAATTAGGAGGGACACAAAACAGCAGTCCTCACTCACAAGAAATAGGCCGCACTTCTTGTTCTCCACTCCTCCTCAGGGAACCTCCTTTAGTATGAGATGCCCAGTCTTGGCTCATGGTCCAGCAGCTGGTACCCCTTGTGAACACCTGTTGATCCCCAACTTTCCTGAAGCAAAGTAATGACAAATGATCAAGAAGTAAGTAGTTGTGCTGCTCCCAACACTGCGAGAATCTTTCGTTAATCCCAGCACCATCTGTGCCTAGGCTGGCTTGTCAAACATTGCTTCCATCATCCTACCACTCTCAATTGACTCCTTCCATGCTGAAAGGTTTTTCTAATCAAAGGCATACACTTTCCAGCCTTAAGTATCTCCTGACATCTTTTTTTAAACAACTTAATTGAGATATTGTTTGCATGCCATCAAATTCATCTGTTTTGCCTATAAATTTTGCTTATTTTTAGTAAATTTACTGCGTTGGGCAACCATCACCACAATCCAGATTTAGAGCATTTCCATCACCACAGTCACCCTTATGCATGCTTTCACCTAACATCTAGCGCAGGATGTTGATAATGGAGGAAGCTATGTTTGTGTGGAGGTAGGGATTATACGGAAAATCTCTGTACCTTCCTTTTAATTGTACTGTGATCCTAAGTCTGTTCTAAAAATTACAGTGTTTAAAAAAACTATGGGAGTACAGGACCCTACTAAGTACAACACCATTGGTAATAAAGCATAGAAGACCCATTTTCCCAGAATGTCCAATACCTAACATAGCACCTTGTGCAGGGTTGATGCTTAATTAACGTTTCCTAAATTAAACTGAAATAAGTTGGATTGGGAAAAATGCCTCCTCCTGGACATGTGTTACCAGCATCCTTTTCCACCGTCTAATGTCCCTCCAGTTTCATTTTTGGCAATTACCTCATCCCATAATATGTAGTCTTAGAAAAGAGGTAATTCCTGGGATCCAGGAAGCCACGGGATCAGATTTTCTTTCCTCTCACCCCTACACATCCAGAAATAGTCATCTGGACACTCTTTAAACCAAAGATGCAAGGTCAGAAAGAGTGTACATCATCCATGGCCACAGTTGTACTAACCCCAACCAGATTCAACCTGATTTGCTTCCTGATTTCTGGCATTCCAGAGATGCCTTGTTTCTACCTACTCACAAACCCAGCTTTCCATCCCCTGTTGGTTTTGTGTGTCCTTTCAGTGATTCCTTTTATTACTCAGAATTGGTTTCCATTGTTTGCAGCCCAGGAATCTTAAGTCCTTCACACATTTTAACGGCAATGGCCATGGTACAGGTGAGATATTAGGAGGGGCTAAATTGCATAAGGGGGATAGCTTTCATAAGAGGTAGTTCAGGGCTAAAAATCTTGTGACTTAAGAGACATTTCTGGGCAGGAAAGAGAGAGTAGCCAAAGTTGACCCCAGAATTTTGTACTTGATGTGTGTTTCTGCCCTGAAGAGTTTTCAGTCATTTGAACTTCTGCCCAGGTGGGCTGAGAAAACTGGTTGCTCGTTTCTTATAAATGGATCAACAGCGCAAACTATTTTAAGACCTAACACATGAGGATGAATAATTTTCACATGCTTTTTTACTTCACTGAGAGAACAGCCGACACGGCTTGTCAGGCAGTTGGTCTCGCTGCTCAACCTCACGCACGTGCCGCCTGGGCAAGTGAGTCAGTCTCCTGTACGTTCTACTTCCTGCTGAATGGAAGAGCCAAGGTTGTGAGTCAGCCCTGCTGAGAGCCAAGAGCCTTTGATTCAGTATTATTTTCTGCCTTACCACACAAGGTTCAAAATGCCCAATCTATTTTCTTTAGTGGCAATGCCCAAATAGTTAGACATCACAGTCCAGAGTTGCTTCCCTAAAAATGTACATTTTTAGAAATCATTGATCCTTACTGTAAAAATACTGTATAAAAATATAAGCAAATAGAAATAAAGAAAAATCAATCAAGAAAATAGCAAAATGGTAAGGGGTATGATGTAACATGTAAATGCTAAATCCAAACTTTGTGGTTCAATGCCCAGCTTATTATAATGAAAGCACAAGACAGAAGATAGGTATCAGATGAAATGAGGACTGAATAAATGTGCTACTGCGTGAAAACTATTTATGAATTTCCAGGCTGTTTCTCACTGAATAAAAGCTACAATCCTTTGATGGATGCACATTTTGAGGGAGATCATGACTTCATGCATTAAAGGTGAAAGTCCACCAAAAATAACAGAGTAACAGCCCATTACTAAATGGCTCTGATTTAAAAGAATTGTAATGCACTTCAGTTGGAAGGGATCTCTGAGGCCACAGAGTTCAATCCCCCACCCAGGACTGAAGCCTGCCAGAGAGAACACACTCATCAGATAATTTGGTGTCCTATCACATACTAATGCTATGATAATTCTCCCAGAATTTCAAAGACTGGGAATCTGATCCAAGAGCAGGAATAGATTAGCAGAGTCTATTCAGCTTATTTATGAATTTTCTCATTGCCCTCTTTTGAATGGAAATATGACATCATAGTTCAGTTTCCTGAGGTCACAAAGATAAGACAGTATCTGCTTTGATTTCAAACAGAATCATTTATAGATAAAAGAAGTCACATCTATAAAATAAAACTGCTTTTCTTTTAAATAGCCTCTCACCACAGTTAGTAATAATTTATGCTTGGTGAACAGGAAAATATGCTGAATTTATTCATTTTACTGTGCACCGCCTGTTGAAAGGGCAAGCTGATAAAGAAAAAGTGGGGGTGGGTAACTTATTGGTATTTGCAAATCTGATATAAAAGGTTTTTGTAATTCCTCCTGATTTCATGGGAGGGAAATTAACTCTGAAAGTGGCAGAACAGAAAATTCCTAATATTGTCAAAGTCTGGCATTTTACCACGTAGATAGTTCTAGAGGCTATGTTTCTTTTTGTCCTCCAACATAAGTTTTGCTCCACTATTGAGCCCTAATTTAAGTCACCATAGACGACTTCCAGTTATCAGTCTAGAGCCCGTCTGGCCCAGCTTCACTAGCATTGTCCTTCCCTGGCATCAGCACAGTGTTATCAACGCCTCTATCACTGAACCGCAGTTTACTCTCCTCTGCCCGCCAACCCCTGTGCTTTAACCAGGGCAGGTTTATTTTCAATCCTAATTATTTATGAAGTAAAACTTGATTTTCTTGCATAATTCCAGGGTGTGTTTTAGAGCGTTTCGGGTTTTCAAACTACACTCTGAAATAGGAGGTGGTTTTTTTATATATGCCCAGGTGATCTTCTCCTGCTCTCTTAACTAGGAAGTTGTTGAAACTCTGCCTTTAAATAATTGTTCAGAAGACATCTGCGGCTTCCACTTCGTGTAGTGGAAAGGACATTAGGTACAGCCTGAAACTGAGAAAATTAGTCTAAATTAAAGCACAGGTAGCTCGAAGTCTTAACTCATCTGTTATTTTCTCTTTTTCCAACATGTCATATAATAAAGCCTTAATTATAAATTAAAAGTATAGCAGGAAGTGTGGGGCATTTTGAAGTGGGAAAGATTTGTATAAAGTTCAGGATTTACGAAGTTTATTTTATGGACGTGATATAAAGTACATCACAAACTTTTAAGTACATCACAAAAGTTTAGATAAAAACCATTATCTAATATAGCTTAACAGTACTACACTTCATTTATAAAAGTTATAACTTAATCATGAAAACACCGCATTTTTGGAGACAAAATCTTTCTGAACTCATTTCTTTTCCTATGTTAAGTCTAAAAGGGCACAGGCAATGCCACCCACTGCGAATTCTTGGTGGTAGTTGGGCATAAAATAACCACAAATTTCAAAATAGCCACACTCTGGCATACCACAACCACATCCTGAGTCATCAGAACCTGAGGAAATTCAGTACTGAATTATTTCTTAATCTCACAGGAATCTATAGTGGGGAGGAAGACTGCATTGCTCTAGCTACTCAGCCGGGTATTTGGCTTCTTTGACCTGTCCGCCCCTTTCCTTGGATCTCCAAATATTGTTGCAGTAGTCTGGGAAGCTATGTGAAGACCCAGTCCACCTGGAGCTCCACGAAGACATGCTCCAAAAAGTTCTCTTCTTCAGTGACCGGGTCCTTCTCCTCACATTTGGAGATGCTTATAGAGCAGTAGACATATCATTATGTGGTAGTTGTAAAGCCCAGAGGCACTGTGGGATGCTGAATGAAATAACATTTTCCAAAGTATCATCCAGTCAAGAGTTTCCATATTCTCCTAAGATTCTTTTCATTACTACCATTCAAAGGGTTAAAGGTTTGGAGTCTTTCAGTTTTGTGTGTTTGGTTATTTATCATTAGATGGTAACCTAAGGATAGGATCTGGCCAAATATTTCTACTCCTTGCCCTTGCCTGTCCATAAGTCATGGAAACCCCCCTCACTCTTAACAACTTTTTTTGGCTATTACCTTCACTTTATTCTGAGGGATTTAGGTAATGAGTCAGCCCAACCAAGTAAATGGCAGGTATTCAGCTTATTTACAAAATACAATGTATCATAAATTAAAAGATGTCTCTTCTATCTTCAGTGGATTTTTCACTCACTGAGGAACCATCACAGGAAGCCAGAAATTCTGGGCTTTGGGTAAGACTTATTTGGATTTAAATTCCAGGTCTATTAACTGAGCATTAGCAAGTTACCCTCACCTTTGAGGCTATTTCCTCAAGTATAAAGAACTGTTACGAAGAAGCAATGTGAAACAAGCAATTAGTACTGTGTGAGGCACATAGTAAGCATGCAAAAGATGTTAGCTATTATTACTATTGTGACTTCCTTTATAAGGATGTGTGCAAAATTAAACGAGATGTCATCCATGGAAAACCTAGCCTTAGAAGAAGCTCAACAAACATTAACTTCTTTCACCTTGAGGAAAATTGAGTCCTTTGCTACAGCCACCTAATAATACATGCCCCTTCCTCTTCCTGCAGAGAAAAAAAAACATCTTTTTTATCTTTCTCCTCACCCAAGGATATTTTTTTTTCATTGCTTTTAGAGAGAGGGGAAGGGAAAGGGAAAGAGAAAGAGAGAGAGAAAAACATTGAGGTGAGAGAGAAACATCAATTGGTTGCCTTCTCGTAGAACCCCCAACCCAAGTATGTTCCCTGATCAGAAATCAAACCAGCGACCTTTTGGTCTAAGGGTCAATGGTCCAACCAACTGAACCACACTGGCCAGGGGATAAGAAAGCATCTTGACCATATCTATGCCATGTTCCCCCTCTCCACTTATGTCTAGTTCCAGTAAGTCTTTTGCACTTACCTGGCCTTCTCTTCTCCCAACACTGCGATAATTTTCTAATTTCTTTTTATCATGATGTTTGCAAGTGGGATCCCAAATCCTGTCTTGGGCCCACCCATTCCTACTTCCTCTTCTGGTGCTCTGTGTTCTCCTACCCATCACTGACGTACTCATTACCCAAGCACAATAGCAAAGTAATTGAGTTTAGAGCAACTTTATCTTAGTCAAATGGGGGTACATTTATGATACAGGAATAGAAGAAGATTGCTCTGTTTTATCACAAGGAATTAAAGCTATTATCCACAAATCTGATCAATGTGAGCAGCCAAAACAAATATGTTAAGTAATTTCTTCCCTCACTCACTAGTTGTTTTGCCTACATTTTTCAGATTATAGAATCACATAGCAAAGTCTCAAATGGTGTATTATATTCATCCCAGCACTTGCATTCTGTTTTGGATATAATTTTGAGAGATGACATCTCAAAAAGTAAATTCTTGAGGAAAGGACATGAATACATAAATACCAGAGAGGTAGATATAAGCAGATAAATAACCAGATTTCAGAAATGTAAAAAATAACTATGACAACAACAATAATAATATAATGACTATAATTTTTCAAGCGTCTTCAGACCAGAAATGAAATGCTGGGGTAAAATAGACGTATTTGTTTTCCTCTTGTCTTATAGCTGAAAGAGCGAGTCGTGCATGTTTTTTACGACCTGGCTAGTGATGTGTCCCTTCAGGGAGCTATTAACTCCATCCTTGTAGATGGTGTCTGATTCCTATCAAAATTAGAAATTGCTTAAAACCAGGGGGGGAAGAAAGCATTTCATTCCTAAATAGGCCATTAGTGATATTGGATAGTTTGTTATTCTGTAATGTAATATTGAAATTCCTAGAGGCAACGGATTTTCAACAGTGAATTAAAAAGATCAAAAGTAAACTAAGTATTTGAGAAATGAGTGAAAAGAATCTTGGACAGCTATTGTATGGGTTGTGTGTGTGTCAGCAATAAACCCTTTGAAAATAAAATCATTAACCCTCCCAAGACAACTAAATGCAGATGAATCCAGCCTAATTGTGTGGTAGGTATGAAAACACAAGGATGGAAAATGACTATCTATGTAATTGCTTCTCAGCCTTTTGGCTAACATCAAGTGAAAACAAATATCTATTTGGACTTTAAGGGCAGAAGGAAATACATATGAAACAAAATATAAGAATAACAACCATCATCCTCAAAAAGAAGTAAGTGGACTAAAAATAGCAATGGAAAGTTTTGGTCCTTAAAAATTATAAGCACAGTTGTATAGGATCATGGGAGCAACAGGTACAGCAGGGTTTTTACCTTGAGCATGGATACCTGTCTGTGCCTCACTGCAAGGCTGATGTAACCTTAGAGAACCTTTTCCCAGGAATGCAGAATTCCAAGATAATGCTTATAAGCAAAATAGCACCATCCCTTATCTTACAGTTAGAGAGAAGCTGATTCCTTGTTTATATGTTCAAATAGATTTAAAAATAAGATACCATTGTTTCCATGCCTGTTCCTATCTTCAGGCTTAGTGTAAATGAATATCTGTTTGAAAGAACACGACTATGTCAGGTATTGGAGTGATTTACTCACAGCTCTAATTACATAAGCACAAAATTATATATGCCTAAAGGCTTACAAATGCTATTTCTATTAGTATTTCTGTAATAGCTCCTACTTCTCATCATTTGCACCCCAAAAAAACTTCAGTTAATTTTCTTTTCCTGAACATATTATATGAATTACAAATGTGGGAAAAGTTACTAGTCTAGTAAATGTATCTTTCAATAAATATTTAATTTCCTTTGTGAAGTACTATAATTTATTTCAGGAACTGAGCCTTTTTTCTGGAATTCTTCTTGTTCATCAAGACAGACATGTTCTCCAAGGACATTTTTACATTTCTTCTGGCTAAAGTCTGGAGACATTGTCAGATATATAGTGTATATATCCGTTAATATTAGTTAATATTTCACCAAAGTTTAAGGAAGAAAGAGCAAAGAAAAGAAAGAATACATCTGGTGATGGTAGGGTGGTGTTAATAATCATTTTCAGGTTAAAATATTACTAAATGTGTAGAACCATAAAAATTTTACATCAATACAAATTTCAACAAATATATAAATCAAAGCCTTTTCTAATCCCTGGCCTGATTAATGGGCTTTTTTTCCATTAAAATTGCCCATTCCATCCCAGATATGGGTGATATATAATTCAAAGTTGAAATCAGGTCCCCTGAGTTTCTTGAGATTGGATAAGTGTCTCAAAACATCAGCAAAGAGACCTGACAGGGAGGCAGCAATCTATAAACCTTCCTGATGCTTTGTCAATAGCAGGAGGGAGACAGGATGAGACTGTAAACCAAGCAACCTTTTCTTGACCTCAACCCTCCCCCAGCCTTTGAAAAGTAACCACTGTTCCTTGGGTCTTTGTCTGAGGAAGCTGAGAATAAGAATTGTGAACTTCTGTGTTGCTGCAGAGACTTAAACTAACAACAACCCCTTCAGTTCAAAAATTGCTTTATATTTGGTGGACTGAGGTTCAAGTAGATGAGATTTTGCCATGTTCAAGAGTTCAGAAATGATTCACACAATCACTACTGTGAGCAAGAAAACCAGTCCAGGTTAATGAGGCCCACAGGGGTGAGGGTGGACGGAACACAGAAGGACAAAATGGTAGGTGAAATGGGGAACAGGAACTGTTTGAATGCTTTGCAGGGACCTTGTGAATTTAGCACCACTAAGATGAGAAAAGATCACCAGATTCAAAATTAGTAAACCAGGTTTCTGATCAGACCTGCCACTAACTTATTTTGGGACCTTGATGACATGTCTTAATCTCGCTTGGCCTCAGTTTCCCCAGCTACAGATTGGCTGAAACAATGTCTAAATGACTGTCTTCAATCAAAAATCTACAGTTTTATGACTGTTACTTGCTCCTCAGAGATATAAGAAAATGTATGTGAACAGCAATCATACAACTGGAGGAAGAAAGAAAACAAATTAAGTTTCTCAGTCTAGTTAATCACACAGTCTGCAGCTCAGCAGCAAGGCAGTCAGTCAGAGGCAATGAAACAAATCAACGTCCTCAGCCTAATTACATGAGGAAGACCTCTGTGCATCACCATGGCAACCAAAGAGAAGGTAACCCCAGTAAAGGTCAAACACTGGAAAAGTGAATGTGGCATTATGATATGAATAAGTAAAATCTACCACAATAGCCTGTGACTTGACCAAACGAGTGCTCTATGCAGTGAGACCCTAATTATTTTCTAGAATAGTGTCTCAAAGTAGCTTTCATGCTCCACCTGATCCAAAATCACCTAGTTACAAATGCAAATTCCTTGAATTCACCCAGACTCATTGAATTTCTGGGGAAAAAAAATTAGGGAATCTGCATTTCTAAAGAAGTTCCCCCAGGTGTTATTTTTTTGGTTTTGGTTTTGGTTTTTTTGTACAATAAAATTTGAGAACTACTGACCCAGCAAATGGGGAATAAGTTAGGAGACAAGGAAGGATGAAATGCATACTCACAGAATACTTCTGGAAGTGGAGGGGTAGGTAGTAACAATGGTTACCTCCAAGGAGGTCTGAGGTACAGGGTAAAAGAGAAATTCATTTTTTACTGTAAACTCTAATGCTGTTTTCATTTTTACCATTAGCAAAAATTTTTAAAGTAAATATTTCTAATTCTAAAATTTTTTAAGTAGGAATTAAATTTTGGTATACTTTTTCTCAGAGTTAAAAATGAATACCCTTAAAAGTTCAAGGATAAAATAATAATAGTTTAAATTTTTTTGTCAGATGTGGAAAAGTTAAGCAATATATAGACTTAGTTTTACTTTATTAAATGAAGGATAGCAAGACACACTGCCAGGAAAGATACTAAATTAACTTGTAACTTACTACACTATTTTTTGTTGTTGTTTCCTGGGTGATTAGCAGTTCTTACTAATTTATAAGAGACTATAGCTTATGTTCCTTCGCATTTCCCATAGCCCTTTTTATGCCACATAGGAAATAGTACTTGCTCAGTAAAATTCTTATGAAATATTTTCTATAGCACATAACCCTTCCCATTTCTCAAGAAGACTCTAAAATTCAATTAAATTAAATGTCTTTATAACTCCAAGATGGGTCACATGTTGTGAACGCCAACAGTTGTAAAAGAGGATGCTTAAGGAGAAAATGGACAGAGAGATCAAGACCAGGGGTGCCCAGAACCATTTTCACATATGCCCAGGACTAGGGAAGTCTGCATAAGAAAACTCCAGGACTAAGAGGTCCATGGTTGTGAGCTATAATTGGCAGAGACAGGCAGACTCCTTCTGCCAAGGCAATTGTTTTAAATGAGTCACTGTGAGCTTAGGTGAAATTCAATGGAAAGTATCCCACCCCACCACCATCCAAGCCATCAGAGAACCAGAGGGATGGACTGTGTTGTACCTCTTGTGAGAAGGAAAAGATGGGCAGTGTCTGGGTATAAAGGTGAGAACTGCAACAACAGGTCCTGCTGTTAACTACCTGTTAGAGAGGCTGACATTCTTCCCCATCTCTGCCCAAGACAGATGGTGACAAAGTTGGGACACTTAACCAATTGTCTGATGGAAAGTGTGGAGGCTAAAAAAAAACCCTTTTCCTCCCACAAAGTTCTTCTAGCCAGCTAATAATCAAATTAAAAGGGATAAAGTTTATTACAGATGTACATGTTGGGGGTGTTATAAGACATGAGACCCAAAACACATTGAGCAATTGAGTTTATATGCCATTATACACAAAGAAGAAAGGTTGCAGAGGTCTGAGATTTCAAATGAAATAGGCAATTTACAGGAAGCCGAGGAAGAGAGGAACACAGATGTCAAGCAACCCAAAACGGACACAGGGTGGAAGTTACCAGGCCCCTCCCTGGAGCCTCTTATCTCATGCTAAGGTGAATGAATATATTAAGATTCCCTTCCTGGAGCAAGCCTTTTTATCTGAATCTCTTAGGTATCAAAGGGAAAGGGTCAAAGGTTCTCTTGGAGTCTTTTATTTCTTAATAACCAGCTTAAAATGGATATCCCAAAAGGCACAGTTTTGGGTTGGCAAACCTTGATTCCCACAGAAGCAGAAGTTGCTTCAGTGGTTAGACAGTAATGAGATGACACGTGGTAGTGAGCAGTAGACAACCATTTGATGCAAGGTGGGCATCTGGGCCACTGGGCAACAAATGGTGTTGCCCTAGAAAATTAACAGAGCAACCCTAGCAGCTAACTGTACCCCAAATTTAAGATCTCCTTCTATGGTACAGAGCGTTGTGTTGTCTCTTGAGAGCAACTGCCCAACCAAGGATATTTTCCCAGTCCTCTAGCATCTAGAGACATTATAATGTGAGTGTAACAGGGTACAGAGGGCAGGGGTCCCTGAAAATATTCCCCACAGCCCATGGTTGGGGGTGGAGGAAGGGGATGATACTGTGGTTAAGATACTTTGCATAACAAATGGCAAATTAACAGCTATGCTATACCCCTGGCAAAAGGCTTGACTTTCAGAATGTACAGTAACTCATGACACAGTGGGAGGGAATACTTACACCGTGCCTGTGCAAGAGACAGGGAGGTAGAGGCTCCTGTGTCACAGGGTATTCTTACCCTGACTAAAGATGGCAGCTCAAAGAACGTAACAAGGTATGGGAGAACTGGCAAAAGTAGCATATTGTCGAGGGGCCTGAAATGAGGTCACATAGGAAGCTCCAGGTCAGCATTTAAAATAAGTGTAGACAGCCATAAGATAGCAGCCATTCAGTTTGAAAGGGTGTAGAAGGGCCACCCTGTCAGCCATGAGATCAGTAGTGAGTGGCAGCCATAAGGAAGGCAGCCATGAAGAAGGAGCCATGAAGTAAGGGAGATTCAGCCATGCTGCCTGTAGTGAGAGAAGAGCTAGGTCTGTTCCTCTGAGCAGGCAGCCATGAAGAAGGAGGTGAAGTAAGAAAGAAGGGACCCACTGGGAAACCTGTCTGAAGAAGACGCTGGCAAAGCTGATGGAGCAGGGAATTGCGGGGACCTACCTAACCAAGCATTGATTCATGGGAGATGCCTGGAATGCTGGACTGTGAATGGAGAATGCTGACTTCTGCTTCATTGAAGGATATAAGAAGGGGCCACTCTTTTGGGACATGTGTCTTCCTGGACTCCACCATGATCCAGTGCAACATGGTATATGTTTTCCTGGACCACTGCATGGAGGCTGAGGACAAGGTACCACAGATCCTGAAGGAGAGAGCTGCTGGGAAAGGATGGTGATTCTGAAACCCATGAGTGTGTCTTCCAGAGAGAATGGAGAACTGTTTGTGCAGCCAGCTTAAGACCAGATAAGGATATGGGAAACTTTGAGGCATGCTTTTGGCATTATAGCCTGGTGGGGAGCTAGGGAAGTGGTAGGTCTGTGGGAGAACAGGGTCCAAGCAGGAGAGTATTCTCAGCTGCCCCATCCCACAGGCTGGAATCCTGTAAATAAAAACCTATTTCCCTCAACACTAATTGTTGGGTCATGAATCAAGATGCCATGTTCATAAGCCCTGGTTTGCTCATTTACATGAACAGAAATGATGTGATTCAGACCGAGGCTTTTAAGACGTATTATACCCTTATTACCTTCCCATTCCACTGGCCTAGTGCAGAAGATGTCAACTCCTATGGGTTGAAGAGCCACAGTATGGAAAAAACCTGGCCCAGAATCATTTCCTAAAGGAAAACCTCACCAACAAGGTACCACTGCTTTGGACTACCACCTCAGCAAGAAATAAACTTCTATTGTGTTTGAGATATTATATACTGTGAAATCTCTTTGTAATAGCAGTTAGCATTACCCTAACTCATGTATTTGGCTAGGCCAAAGGTAAACACTGTCATTCTGGAGCTCAGGAGCAGTATCTAGACCGGAATAAGGTTCAGTCCAAGGTGGCAGCAGCCTAGGTCTGCTCTACTCTGACTGTCTGAATGGACAGAAGGCTCTTGTGATAAGATTTACCTGGCTTGAATGGGAAGTATTACTTTTGGGATTTTCTTCTCTCCAGAACACACCCAAGGATACTGTCCAAAGGAGATAAACTCCCCTCCATTTCTCTCCCCTTTACAAAGATATGCCCTTTAGAAAAGGGCATGCTTCCAAGGCCTGGAACATGTTTTAAGGGTTGATTTTCCTTTTTCAAAGAGCAGCTCCATAAAATAACAAGACCAGGGAACCCAGCCACAGCCCAGATCAGAGCCTACTAATGCCCTGAAAAGGTTGACTAATGTGTTTTCATGCAATAATAGATCTAGAAGATTCTAATAGGGGCTTGTAGTTCCCTAACACCTACACACACACACACACACACACATCACCCCTGAAGATAATTGCTGTTTGAATACCAGGCTCAGGTTACATATATCAGAGACAAAGGCCCGCATTGGGTAAAAAATAAATAAATAAAGCATCATCCCTGACCTCCCAGCACTGACAGAATATAACTCTAACCTAAGTGTTACAAAAGAGAAGGATGCAAAACCTATAAGAACAAAAGACAGAGAAGGGAGCCAAGGAAGTTTTCTTAGGAAGGCGGAATGAATGCTATGTGTGTAGGAGGAGGATCACCCAGGAGGGCAGGAAGAGAGAATAGCTCAAGTACAGGACCTGAAATAAGAGAGAACAGGAAGTTTACTTACACTGGATCCTCTTGCTTACAAAAGCTTTTGGTGCCATAATCGCAAGGCAAGGGAGTAATACAATCTTAGTTACTAAGCTTCTTAGCTTTTTCCTTTCCAAAAAGAAAACATGCGATTTTAAAGTAATAATCCTGCCACTAAGAACTCTGGGATGTTGGGTAGATACAGGGAGGGGCATATTCAGAAGTAGCAGAGAACCAGGATATAGGGGAGCCCAATACACAATTCAATAAGGTTATGTAATGCTCAGATTTCCGGTGAAAGCTAGGAAGGACATAGAGTGAAAAGATAGAAATGAAGGCTGAGTAATTTAAATTGCTTTGGGGTAATGACCTATGAAACAGACTGAGGCCATACCTCAGTAGTGCCAGACACTCAGTAGGCGTTCAATAAATGCTTGTTGGATGGATAACCCCTAAGCACCCATATGCTTCGCCATGATAAACTGTGCCCAGAAATACTGTAAAAATTCATTGGTTCTGTTGCCCTGATTTAGTGACTCATCCTGTCCTTACCAGCCACATGCAATCAGAGCACAGAAACTTCTCAGGGGATAAACTACAAAAATAATTTTGTATATATAATTATTATGTATACAAAGTTTTATACCAATTTTGGAAAATCATATATATATGTGATTTATGTAAGAAATACAATGTATGACTCCTACCAGAAAACAATATATATATATATTTCTTGCATAAATCATACATGTATTTCTTTAATATTTAAAGGACTTTCCAAGCTGGGTGTTCCATGAATTCCGAGCACTGCTTTCCATTTAAGCTCCAGCTCTGTCTTGCTTTCTCAATCACAGAAAGAACAGAGAAGTCACATCAATCTAGACAACTATAGACCTTTTCAACAAGAACAATTTTAAAGTGTCTAACATAGTGAGAACTATGAAATCATTCTCCATGTGAACATCTTTAAAGGTCTATATGCATAAATTAGTTTCCCATAGTGCTGCAGATCCCTAATTATTTTTTAATTTATACAAATATGTGCAATTACAATGCAATTAAAATGCCAGTATAATTAAAATGCAGAAAGAAGAAAATTTATAAATCTGTTCATGAACCCCCTTGATTTCTTCTTCGGTTCAATTAATGCCACTTATGATTTAAAGATTGTGAAAGATCTTATTTAGGTTAGTAAGACCATTCCATCAGTCCTTGTACCTTAGAATGTGAATCTCGTCTAGGTCCACAGGGTATACCTTTATGATGAATGTCGGGCCAGAACTGGCCAAATGAGAGTTGCTTGACAAATATATAGCCAAATGAAGAGGGGTGGCGGCTAAGGGTGCCTGCCCTACAGAGGCATGCATGCAAAATCTAGCATTTCTTAAGTGTTGGCTGGATGTATTTACATATTTCCTTAATAAGAGCTCTGACAGTTTTTATCCTAATTTCTCTGTAGATGAAGACATTCAGTTAATAGGAACTAATGTGAGATGCCAGTAGTATACAATAGACTTTTTTAAAAACTGAAGATGACTCCTGCTAAAGGTCTCCATTGTTAGTCTTTTATAGATAAAAGCTTTCACCTGGAAAGGAGAAAAGAAAAGGCAGCAAGCAGTCCAGTGACACGCTAGAAACTCAAACCTAAATGGCTACATTTGATTAAATTATTTTTCATACAAAGAGCATTTACTGAGCATGTCTAGGCTCTGGGTATATAAAATAACCCGTGGTCTCAGTCCTCTGGGAAGCTGTGGTTTGGAAGAGAGAACAGATATGTAAAAAGCTCTTGCTATACTGTGGGATAAATGTTATTTTGGTCACGTGTACTGTGGAGGCACAGAGAAATTAATAACAAAGAGATTCCAGGAAAAAAAATTTGAGCAGGTCTAGATGGAGCAGTGGTTCTCATCCCCTAGGGGGCTTCTTGTCTCAGTGACTAGGGCACAACTGGCATTTAGTGGGTAAAGGTCAGGAAAGCTAAACATCCTCACCCAGGATCAGTTCTCCACACAAAAAATTGTCCTGCTTCCCACATGCCTTCCAAATGTCAAATGTGCCAGGCATTTAAGAGCTAAAAACCCTGTTTATAATTATCTGAGCCTTGATGCTAGAACAGTTTTACATGTAAGCCACAATGTGTTTTGCCTTCTTCTGTTTTGAGCACCTTTCAAGTATCCAGCAATATTTTTTAATTTTCCAGGAATGCAACTACCTTGCAAAACAAAGAGAAATTGCATTTTGTTTTATTCAGAACTTTACATTTTTATATAAACATATCAAGGTATATTTATTCTTCCATCTTTTGATGTAGGGCAAGAAACATTTCCCCCTCCTTTATTATGATTTTTGATAGGAGTCATCGATTGTACTTCTTACATAATATCAAAATGTTTCTACAATTTTCAGTTTCAATTTCTTGAAACTGGAGTAGGACCAGAGGGGCAATTTCTGAAGAGTCCGAGCCCCAAATCTCTACCTTTCCTCCCAATTTTCAGATTGCTCTCTTTGTGCACATTCGGGAGAGTGGCTCCCGGATGTGAAAGGCTGGGCCTGCACCGCTCAGGGTCCCTACGGTGCAGCCGCCCAACTGCAGACCTACAGGTGGAATTGCTGGGCTGTAGTGTCTGTGCATTTCCTATTTTACCTGATATTACCAAATAGTTCTTTAAAGTAGCTGTCCTATTTATGGTCCCGCCAGCAATGTCCCCACAATGTCATTAACACTTGGAATTACTTGAATTCTTAATTGCTGCTTAACTTACTAATAACTTAATAATATCACTGTTGTCTTCATTTAAATTTCTCAGATAATTAAAGAAGTTGGATGTTACTATGTTCATTGGTCAGTCAGGTTTTTACCCTCTGTGAATTTAATTACATGTTAGGTCTTTTCTTCATGTTTCTCACAGTATTTTCTCCTTTTCTTATGGAATTATAAGAGTTCTTAATAAACTTTGAGTCCAAATCTTTATGTGCATTACAAATATCTTCTTCTAGATGATGGATTGTCTTCAAATTCGATTTTACATTTTAATGTAGTCAATGTTAACCATCTTTTCTTTAGAGGCTCACATTTTTTGTGTCTCACTCAAGAAATAATTCCTATACCAAAGTTATAAAGCTCTTCTACATGTTTTTCTTAAAGTGTGTGTTTTTTAATGTCTTAAGTGTGTCCTCACTCTTGAATGACAACTTAGCCTGGTAATTCTCAATAATAATTATTTATTTTCTTTCAGCATTTTGAATGTGTCATTCTACTGGCTTCAGATTTCAGTTACTGATATTAAAAATTCGACTGTTTGTTTAATGGTCAGTCCCTTTGTAAGCTGACTTTTCTCTCTGGTTGCTTATACGATCTTCACGTTTGCTAAGTTATGGTTAAGCAGCATTGTAATGTGTCTCTTTGTGGATTTATTTGTATTTATTCTGTCTTGTATTCATTGTGCTTCTGACTCATTATTCATGTTCTTATATCAATTTTGGAAAATTCTCAGCCATTATATCTTTATGCATTGCCTCTTTGCTACCCTTCCTCTTTTCACTTCCTGGAACTCTTGTTAGACCTACATCGCATCTTCATATTTTGTCATCAATATTTTTAAATTTCTCTTTTATATTTTTCCATTTGAAATTTCTTGCCTAGGTACTATAGCTAACTCTGTTATTTACATCCAATAAATAAAGACTTGGTGCTTTATTCAGTGCCATGGACTTACTGCAAACTTTTTTAAAGGAATTCTGTGCACCCTCTTAGGAAAAGCCAATCACTTAAACATCGCATTACATGAAAATCCCTCAAGTGCCCCTATGAAACGTCTGGGGTACTTTTTCAAAAACGTCTCCAAACAACAGAAATCCAATAGGATGAGATGTAGCACCTGGAGTTTCATTCTCTTCTCAAAATTGCAGGCTAGATTGGACACAGCACAAGTCAAACTCTCAGTAATCTTATCTCATTGTAGGCAAATCAATAGTCTTGGGTTTCACTATATCTTTATCAATTAAATTCCTAGTATCATCATAGTGATCCCAGTCATGATACAACCTATATGAGCATAAATCTCCATAAACTTTTCAGTGCTACTGGACTCCATGAGTGTGAAAGTATCTTTCTTCTCCTCAGCTAGTATATGTCTTCTGATGTCTGGGTCCCAAGGGCTATAGAATCAAGCTTTAAAACCTCAGTAGCATATTCTATTTGGGAAAACTCTTACATCCCTGTTGTACTCATTTCATATGAGGGACATGAAGAAGGCAGAAGACAGAAGTTTCCACTTTGGGGTTCACTAATCAACTCGTCTATACCAGTACACACTTCACATATTGAACTGAACTAACCATTTCCTTCACAACTCATCCACTGGGTTTTTTACTTCAATGACTATAGTAACCATTGTGTGTGTGTGTGTGTGTGTGTGTGTGTGTGTGTGTGTGTGTGTGTGTGTGTGAGATGAGATAGAGAAGTAGTTTTTCCATGTAGTTATTCAGTTGTCCTGTTTTTAAAGAATTAACAATTTCTTACCTATTTGTAAAGCTGCTAATGTCAATAACCAAACTCCCCTATGGACAATAGTAGTTGTTCCTAGGAGTTCTGACTTATTTGCAAACATGTCTGATCTTTTCTATCTTACTTTTTATGAGTTTAATGCTTTCTCTTACATTTTAACTATATTAAATGTACTTATTTTGTCATTTCTATTATCTGAAGGTTAGGGGAATTTATTTTCCTATTTATTGTGCCAGGGGGCTCTCATTCATGGTATGTTGTGTCCTCATCATCTGTTTTGTGATCTTGGATCATGACCTTATTTTCCATTGAGATCACAATGGTGAATACCGCCACAGGGGTGAAGGTATATGCCTCCAAAGTAGTTTTGCATTGATTGCTAGAAAGTATCCCACTGACTTCATGAGCTCACAGCAATTTTTATTGAATTTCTTGGCTTGAGGGTACCCAGAACAAGTAAATATTATAAGATCAAATCTTAAGTTTCAGAGGAGTTTTTCACCATGATTCAGGGCAAGATAATCAATCATCTGTGGAACTAAGAAATACTACTCATAATTATAATTCAAAGTTGTTTGTATGATGTTATAATTATCTAGTTATAGAATTCTATTTTAGTCATCAAATGAGTATGAATGTCAGGAAAAGAAAACAGATTTTTTAAATTTTGGTGAATAGAACTTTTTTTAACATATTTTTAAATTATAGTTGACATATATTAGTTGCAGATGTACAACATAGTAATGACACATTTATATACCTTATGAAATGATCATCCTAATAAAGCTGGTAACCGTCTGTCAGCATACACAGTTATTATGATATTATTGACTGTGTTCCTTATGCTATATGTTACACTCTGTGGCTTATTTTATAACCAGCATTTTCTATTGCTTAATCACCTTACCTTTTCAACCATTCCCAACCTCGCTTTCATATGGCAATCATCAGTTTGTTCTCTGTATCTATGAGATTGTTTCTATTTTGTTTTGTTTGTTTTGTTTCTTAGATTCCACATATATGTGAAATCATATGGTATTAGTTTTCTCTGTTCAACTTAATTTCACCTAACATAAGACACTCTAGATCCATCCATGATGTTGCAAATGGCAATATTTGATTCTTTTTATGGCCAAATAATATTTCTTGTATATGTGTACCACATCTTCTTTATCTATTCATCTATCAACAGACACCTAGTTTGCTTTCATATCTTGGCTATTGTAAATCATGTTTCAGTGAATATAATGGAACATCTATCTTTTCAAGTTAGTGCTTTTGATTTCTTTAGATAAATACCCAAAAGTGGGATTTCTGGGTCATACAGTATTTCTATTTTGGAAAATATATTTTAATGGGGCTTTATAAAAGAAATATGCTTTCTTTTAAAAAAAGCCCAAGGTCCCATGCATAATATATTATACCCATTATTGTAGTGAGATAAACATTACTCACAGCAAGAAATTCTATCTTAATTTACTTATTGAATTAAAATGAAAACACCTGTTCAGTCAAAGCAACCTGTCAGTGCTGTAGTTTCTACTGCTTCAGTGAATATATTTCTTATAAAATATTAGGCTATTAGAACAGAAGGTCTAGAAAAGAAGGTGGTAATTGCATATCAAAGGTATAAGTCACAATGTTTTAGAATTTTAGCTTTTGAACTAAATGAATCTAAATTTTCATGAGGCCTCTCATCAATCTCTCTTCCCCAAAGTGAGTTCATTATAAAAATTATTTTTGATCCCTAACCTTGAAAGATTTTATATTCTTCAAGTCACATTCTTAACAACAGATTCATTACAACACAAAAATCAGAAAGGCATTTCCCTCTAAATGATATTTTCTTGATAACATTTATATTTATGTGGATGTCCCTAAGCTTGGCATTACTCCATATGAGACAAATGACCTTAAAAAGTGCGGGATTTCTGCTGGCAGAACCACAACTGCTTGTTCAGAAGACTGAGAGTCCCTGCAAGTCCAAGTGTAAGAACAAAACTTTAAATTCTTTTAGTCTTCTTGTTATGTAAATCTTGAATGATGTGAAAAGCACTACTTTAAGATTTTTATTCCTGCTTCCAGTTTTCTTTCAATTTTAGTGGCCTTGATTCTTTGTCTTCTGCGCAGGTTTCTTCCAGTGGCATTCTCAGAGAACCCACTTTTCTTATCAATTCACTCAGTGTTAGTTGTTTTGCTTCTAGCAGCAGCCACCCTCCTGCCTCCTTTATATTGTAGTAGCACTCCGCCTGGCACCCACCTATTTTTCTTGCTTATTCACTCATATTTTGATTGATTGATCTGGACTTCCCACCTGTTGATGACCCACATCTCAAATCCTAGAAGTGTATTTAGAGCCAAAAAGGTCATGCTTATTTGTTTTCAATCATTACATTGACTTCCAGTGCTTAACAACAGAATATGTTCTTTTTCTTTTCAAAGACTGTCTGCCTGTGGCTTTTAAGAAACTACCTGGTAACCTTGATAGAATTTTAGACATATACATTTGCATGGGAAACAATAAATTTGGACATTCATATCCTCAAAATGAAAACCTAATTTCTAGTTATTTGCTGGGATAGAGGGTTTTATAAAGTCCTGATTGTGATTATCTTGTCTTAAAAGGTAAGAAAGGGAGAATGTATATTAATGTGTTATATGCCATTTAGTCTAGTGATGAAACAGAAGTGAATGAGTTCATGTTGGCCACTCCAGATTGCCAGAATGTATTAATTTCTCATATTCCTCAACTTGGATCCACTAAACCAGTGTTTGTCAAATGTTCATGTGTATACTAAGTCCCTGGACATTATTTTAAGACAGACTTTTCTGATTCAGCAGGTCTGGGATGAAGCCTGAGATTCTCCATTTCTAACAAGCTCCCAGATAATGGTGATGCTAAAGCCCCAAGCCTCACTTCAAGTTGCTCGATCCTTACGTAAAGCAACCAAATCGAAACGATGTACTTCTGCACTCTAACAAGTGGAGCAAATTAAATTGTAAGGAAAATTGGCCCTCTTTTCCAATAGAGCAATTTCCAAGCCCCATTTCTGAAATAGGAGTCAGGGAAAGGATTTTTAGGTCTGAATCCCAAGTGAGAGTTTCTACAACGTGCCTCTAAATCTGCTTATTCAGATGATGACAATTGGAGACTAATTTGCCTCCTTCACTCTCCCCTTGAACAATCAGTGAGAGAATTCACCATCACGTGTATTACCAACCCTATCCATGCTGATCAAAGATGTGGGAGATTAAAAGAAAGGCAAAAATTAGTGCCACTTTTTTTTGTCCACTGTATCCCTAATAAGTAGGCTCTTTTAAAGGACCATGGTGTTGTGTGTTTAACGCTATGACCCATCTTCATTGGAGCTTCTGTGAGATGTAAGAGTTGAACAAACATGCCTCTCCAATACAAAGAAGGCTTAGTTAGGTCTCCTGCTTCATGGAGTAGCAACTGATGCTGTGTTCTCACTAGTAGTGTCTGTTGTTTGTTGGTGTCCTTCAATCAACTGTGCAACCGTTTCCTTCCTGCTAGCCAAGCTGGGTGGTATCCAGAGCCTTGTTCAGCTATTTAGCAGACATTTATGAATTCCCTTCCATAGACAGGGACTAGATGACCTCATCTGACAACTTCACATGCATGCATACACTGATGGCAGTGGAAGGAAGGAGTTGAGAACATGGGCTTTGAAGTCAGGCACACTTGAGATGGAACCCAATTCTGCTACCTACTAGTTGTGAGATCATGAGCTCTTGCATCTATTTTAAAGGAAGATAATACTTCCCAGGACTGTGCATGAATTAAATGAAATAGGCACACAAAGACCTGAACAACAGTGTCTGGCATGTCATAGGAGTTCAATAAATTATTAATATCATTTTGTTGTTATTGTTATAATTATTTTAATATCCTTTCTGAGCCTCTGCCCAATATTTTCACCTTATTATAGGTCTCTCTCAGTGGATATTCTGATGAGTACATCAAACTCAGCATTGCCAGAAAAGTCATTACTCTTCGTCCTTATCTTTGTATCTCCATTATCTTTACGGACTAATAAAATATCTGAAAACAACATTTGATTCCTATTTATTCTTGATTCTCTTATTAAATGTTATCTATTTTGCCCTTTTTAAACTCATAATGCCTCCCTTTCTCTTCATTCCAACTTGCACTGTCCTGGTTTACACTTGCATTCTCTCTGTCTGACCTAGCCTCTAGGTACAGCTTCCATAGATGTTCCTAAATAACCCCAATTTTAAATACTGTGCCCTGTTGTTCCTGCAATCACATTAGTACTTGCTGAACCATGTTCTAATTTTTTTTATTCAAGAGATACAGCTTCTCTACAGGTCTCTAGCCTCCAGCCTCTGCTCTCCCTGAATTGTGTATCACTCTGCCCCCAGAGTGATCGTTTGAAAAAACAAACCTGACCATATTGCTTCAGGATGTAAATACTTCCATTGGTTTTCTATTACTGCAGCCTCTGCTCAAAGTATGGAAAACCATCCACCACTGATCCCCAGCTTCACTTTGAGCTCCATCTCCTGCCAAACCTGTGGATGTGTGTGCACATGCTTCTATATACAACCTAGTCAGGGGTTTCCAAGCCCTGGAGCATTCCACTTGTCATGTCTTCCTAGGAACCCTTCCCCATCCCATGCCCCTATCTGTCCTTATGCTAATTGCCATCAATTCTTTTTCATTTTTCAAAAATCACTTCTTCTGTAAAGACTTCCAAAACTTTTTTCCCAAGGACATTTAACCAACCACTTTTGCCTCTGGCTTCATATGATAAACACTGTACCATGACCTTGTTACAGAACAATTCCCTCCATACCTGGCTCTCCCTAGCACTAGACTTTGAATACCTCTCCTACTAGACTTGAACTCTGCAGGACTTGTAAACAGCTTACTCCTTTCTATTAACAACATGTGGTTGGTCTTGATAAATGTTTAATGTATGAAAAGATGAATGAATGAATAGATTAATCAGGCATGGAAGAAAAGAGCTCTGGTCTCAGATTGGGAGGGAGATAAAAGACACTCATTGGTATTTTTTAGTAGGAAAGAAAGTAGTATCTCAAATAGTAACAGATTTTACAAATCTAAGTATGGCCTTCTCTTTTCTGCTATAATGAGAAGCACACTGAGAATTATACAATTACCATTAGAGATTCAAGCAGCAAAACACCCATGGAATCAAAAAGTATGACAGAAAGGCCTTAGAGAAAAGTACGTTCAGGGCCTTAGGAAACCACATGAGAGAGGTGATGTCCAAATCTCCAGGTCATTTGCATAAGGTTTTGGGCAACTGGTGGATCTATCTGGTCATTTGAGAAGACTAACAGCCCCGCGTGGAAGGGTATGAGAGGATATTTTCCTATTAATGGTGAAAATTAAGGGAGATGTCATCTTAAGCCAAGAGAAGTGCCTTTCTCTTCAAGCCAGTTCTTTTATAGAAGGGGTATATTATTGCTGTAGTTCTGTCATAACAAGGTACCACTAGACCAGGTGTCTTAAACCACAGAAATTTGTTGTCTCATAGTTCTGGAGACAAAGCATCTGAAATCAAAGTGTTGGTAGCATTGCTTCACTCTGAGGCTATAAGGGAGAATCTATACCATGCCTCTCTCCAAGCTTCTCATGTTTGCCAGCAATCTTTGGCATTCGTTGGTTTCTGTGCCTTACTCTGATCTCTGCCTTCATCTTCACATGGCATTCTCCCTGGGTGTATATATGTGTCCAAAATTTCCCCTTTTATAAAAGATACCATCATACTGGGTATGATGGGACCCATCTTACTCCAGTATGACTTCATCGTAACTTAACTCACTTTAGATACACTGACCATATTTCCAAATAAGGTCACATTTCTGAGGTACTTGGAATTGGGACTTCAACTTATAAAGTTTTGAAGGGACACAATTAAACTTATAACAAGAGTTAAATGATATTAATTCCAGGAGATTGCTGTTCATTCAGCATCTTGGGATGGTTTATGAGGGACTCACAAGCTGGGTTAGGAAAAGAAGGGTTAGGAGATCTCCAGCAAACACAATCAACTAACTACCCAATCACTGTGACCTGTGACTATAGAAGGAGGGGAGGAAGGGACCCATCTTTAAGAGTTATTCAAGCAGCTCATGAGAGACTAACACCAAGAAGCTCTCAGGGATAAATTACCGCCTGAATTGGGAAGGCATTGTGCTAGCTGGGTTATCAAAGTCCCAAGGTAAACACCTAGAATTGAGTGGAATTGATGAGTCACTGAAAGTGACTAATTCTAATTCATAAAACATAGAATGTTTAGAGAGCAAAAGAGGAGAATTTGACAAAAGAGTCTCTCAGCCTTAATTTATGGAAAAAGAAGCCATGACTCAGAGGGAGAATATATGCTCTAACACAGAAGAAAAAGCACCAGACCAAGAAGCAGTACTCTTAAGTCCCCATTTTGACACTAACTAAAGAACCTCAGGTAAACTACATCAACTCACTGAGACACGCTGTTCACATCTTAAATATGGTACATCCTTCAAAGAATGGCTCATTAAAGGAGATAATGGATATGAGAGTACCACTCAACTGTGAGAGATGAATCCATGAGTTCCTAAGTACAGTGGTTAAATCCTATTCCTGTTTGAATCTACAGTGTCTAGCACATAGTAGATGTTCAACAATTATTTTCTAAATAAATGAATGAATTTAATCTGGCCCTTAAAAAGAAAGAATCCCAGAACACAATGTCCAGATCTCAACCCTGAACACTAACTTCTAATTCATAAGGGTCAATATAAATACAGAATTTATATTGGCCTTATACTGAGACCTTGAAAATATGATTTTTCAGTTGTCCTTATTTACAACCAGGTAAGCCCACAATCATAGGGAGAATAGATTTCCTGCAGGCAGCATGTCAGTTATCCAAAAGAAACTCTGTTGCTGTGATTGTTGCTTGTGTTTTGAGCCTATTGGAAAGACCACGCCCCCTGGTAAAACTTAGGAGGAGTCCCTGAGTTCCAACTACACAGTGGTTCACTCCTTAGGGGTGAGCAAGTGAACTGAAAAAACAAATCCTAACCATCAGCATGAACCTCCAGCAGTATTTATTCTGGAGTCTTGCAGTTATGGGGGAAAACTTTGTGCACATTATTATGGCTGAGTGTTATTACTGAATATTGCAAGTTCTGACCTGGCGCTTCCTTTTCCACCTCGTGACTTACTCTTTCTTACTGCCACCTACATTGTTTCTTGTAGATTGGTCAAAATGTTCACATAAAATCTCTTACTTTAGCACCTAACCAGGGGCTGGGGAAAGCAAAGTTCATTGCAATGCAAACAGGAGAAATTGGTCTGTTTGTAAATTTACTGAATAATATCCAAATTGTATGCCCCAAGGGAGCATTTTTTCAAGGAAATTATCCTTTAAAATATAGATAGTACTTACGACTCTGAAGTTGTGGCTTCACTCTTTAGGGTGATTACACTACAATGATTCACCTTAAGAAGTGATCTTTAGATCCTGGAGAGATGTATTTTACAGCATTTAAATAAGCATAAGTTATCAGTTTCTAAAGAGCATAATTGATTATCATCTTATATTTGATCAAAATGGTTGGCAATTATTCCTACTGGGAGATTTATCCATTTGCATCTTGCAGTCAGTTTTAGAATTTTTATCCTTTTGATCTGTCATAATATCATGATTAATTGATTAATTCAAGGGTTCAGGAGTCAATAAACCCAGAAGTTATTATTATTTATTATTTAACTTCCCCCAGTGTGCTGGCTGGCATTCAGAGACTAAAGAAAATACAGTCCAGCTCTTACAGCTTTTTAAAGAATTGATGATGTGGGAGAAAATAAAAAAGAAAATCCCTTTTTTTGTTCACCATATGACAAAGAAAATGCATTCTGTATTTATATTGGCCATTATCTAAACATGTTCTGAAGATCTGGATTGTTACTTTTAATTTAATTTTTGGTATATATATATATATGCAGATAACTGTATATAAATAAATCCATTTGATTCTGTATCTGAAACTAAAGTTCCTAGTTTGAAATTTTTTGTAAAAATGATTCTACTTGGGTATTATTCAAAAAGCACACAGGCTTAGAAAAAAATGATCAATAAAATAGCCCTTAGTTCAGAGAAATAAAAGTTATGTAAATCCAGGGATATTCCATGTGTCCTGGTGACTCATGTCCTTTTCTTAGATCAAGACTAAGTATTTCACCATGGCTGGTGTGGCTCAGTGGATTGAGCACGGGCTGTGAACCAAAGGGTCACTGGTTCGATTCCTAGTCAAAGCACATGCCTGGATTTCAGGCCAGGTCCCTAGTACAGGACACACGAGAGGCAACCACACATTGATGTTTCTCTCCATCTCTTTCTCCCTCCGTTCCCATCTCTCTAAAAATAAATAAATAAAACCTATAAATAAGAAAAAAGACTAAGTCTTCCTCACCTGCATAAATACTCCTTCATAAAATGGATTTAGGAATGTCAAAGAATGGGTCACTGATCCCAAGAAACTATAACCTCGGAATACCCAGATTTGCAGTCAGAACCCTGGGGAAGTAAGAATATGACCAACTGGCTATGGGAGGTAACACAGTGAATCAATGTGACCAAGTTTGTACTGTAACTCTCAAATTATGCTTTTTAAAATAAATTGTCATTCAAACATGCACCCCCAAAATAGGTGATTTGTTCTACACACAATGCTATGCAGGGGTATTATACCCTCCATCCAATGGGGTAACACTATAGCAGAATGATTATTTGGTGGCTATTTTATATTTTATAAGGGATTAAATAAAGATATACAGAACTTAATTAATTTTCCCCAAGGCTGCTAAAATAAAGTTAGCATTAACACCAATATATAGAAATCCTAACTCAGGATTTCCAGAGAACTGTCTCTTTTTAGGCCACATTTCTACCCATAAACTGTCAAATTACATAGAGATGCTGTTACACAAATATGCTACTCTCAACTGAAGCTCCAGGAGAGATGTTTGCATAATCCAAAAACAGAGTTTATCACAAAAAGCCCAATAAAAACCCAAAGGTATAAGGATGCTACAGAGCTAAGATTGATGATATGTCCTAAATGTACCAGCTGTTTAAAATATGAAGCCATCCGCCATGCTTACATCCCAAAGGAACCTGACGAGATGCACATGCACTACCACATGTCCTGCATGACAGGCGAGACAACAATGGCCGACCAGATGTTCTTTTCTTTCTCATTTGCATGGTTAGGACATATGGTAACTGGGAAGAATGAAGTCATCTCTTAAGCAGCGATATGAATGTCTCAAAATATAATTGGTTCAAATCATAGACCCCACACCTGTCAAGGATTAATGGTGTTGAACTTTTGAAAATAAACATGTTAAGTAAAACCCAAACACCTTATGTCAGATGGTGTTTTTTTATGCTTTGCCACACATTTACAATCCCTGAAATAAATCACAGCTCTTTGCAAAGCTTGAGATTACATGGTTTTATCTGGAGAAAGGTTTGGTTTCCTTACACATGTTAAACTTGGGAGTATTTCAACACTTGCAATAACAATATTTGGATGTCAGAAGATCTAGATTTCAGCACCTAGGGATAATTTAGTACATAAAACATCTGGTGTGTTTGTGAGAGTATCAGATTTAAATCAGTGGTTTCCATAGTCCTCCTGGTTTAAATATACCTCTTGGTGGCAAGTTCAGTTTCTGGTTTATGTGCTTGTCTTTTCAGGGGTTCAAGTAAGATGAACATATATTTTTAAATGTTGCCTTAAGTGAAATAACAGCAAATAAAAAGTAAATTTGCTTGCCATCTTGGGAACATGAGCCACCAGACGACCCAGCACCATCTTATTGCAGCTGATGTCTCATACTCAGTAATACCGATGACAAAATCTTGGTAGTGACTTTTGGAGCACAAGTAAATGTAAATCCCTGAAATCAGTCATACTGAAAATTCCCAAGAAGTATGCAGAATTGGGACTTTATTTTCTTGGATTTAGAGGCAGCAGGAAAAAGTCATCTATACTTCTTCTTGTAACATAACTGCAAGGAAATTTTGCCCCACCTGTGGTTTTTATGCTTATATTTTAGCAGATTCTCATAATGTCAATACTCCTTGTGTGCCTTGATGCAATACTACAAACAAGACACATTAAAGGAGTTTACCCTTCTGTAAAACACATTATAATTGATTTTTATGAAGCATCCTTTGGTGTAAGTCATCACACAACAGTATTTTGAAGCCAGTATATGAACCACACCAAAGAAGGAAAATAGGTTTGAAGTTTTATTCTCATGTAAGAAGGTAGTATCAAATGAGTGAAACTCCTGGGTAGGAAACATCTCTCTGGACCAATGAGGATAAGATTTTAGAAAGGTAGATGAAGAGATGTATTCAGCAAAACTCAGGGAAAACACCCAACAACTTCTAATGAAAAACCAGGAAAGGGGAAGGATTTCACTGTACCAGATACATCACTTTGAACACTGTTAGACCAATATCTGCTGGTGTCAATGTCACACTGAGTATGTAACTTCCACTACCTTTAAATTACTGCTTATGAATACTGACAACACATACAGAATTCTTGGGCCAAATTCTGAAAATGGTTGATTCAATAGACCTAGGAAACTGGCCCTTCCACTTCATGTATTTATTGACATCATTTCTTTATGTCTAGACATAGCTATACCTGCAGACCAGAGGAAACACATGTTCTACAACATTGCCATGCGAAGGTGTCTCCTGGCAAAGTGGTGAATCTGGTGTGACTTTGACTGAACACTCATCATCACCATCTCAACACTCTGTTCCTCATTTTCAGTGTCTCCCCACAATGTTTGGTGCTTTCCTACCCCTGCCCCTGACACCACAATGCCCACACTCTATTCCCCTGATGGAATAGCACTACCACCCAACCACATTGTTTTATGCTGGCAAGTTGTCATAGATGTTCTTTATCAAGCTGGGGACATTTTCCTCTATTCCTAATTTGCTGCAAGTCATCATGAAGGGTGTTGGATTTTGTAAAACGTTTTTTTCCCTGTGAGTACATATGATCTCATGATTTTTCTTCTTTAGCTTATTATATGGTTGGTTTACTTTGATTTTTTAATGTTGGGTCAGCTCTTGTTTGCTTTTTAAAACACAAATAAGGAAACCAAATTCTATTCAATGAGTACAATAAGTAATGAAACCACATCAACATTTTCTGGCATAGACAAAGATTATAAACATTTTATTAATATTGTTATTGTTTTAATGTAGAGAGAGCATAAAAACATTTGGATTTATAAAAATATAAAATAATATTACTAGACATATTATAAAGAATATTTTAATTCTTACCTAAAATATAGAAGCTCTAGGGTTCTTTAAATACTCTCTTTTCATGGAAAAAACAAATGCGTTTATAGCCTGGAATACCAAGAGAGTAAAATAATATTATTTTTAAAACCCACAGAAAATAGGTTTTTTAAAAAAAATTTCAGCAGAAAATGGCCTACTTGATGGAGCTATATTACCAACTTATAATTGAAGAAAATTATTTCTAGGATTTTAAAATCTTGTTGCATTTCCCACCAAGAAACAAACAAGATTATATTCTGGAGCTTGCTCCACAGGGCAGATAAAGTGGAAGCCATATCTGGGTGTGTTCACAGGATTCAAGTCCCCTCTGCTGAACCAACTTAAAACAAAATAGTAATAATGTAATCCAGAGATGTTACTCTTCCAAGAAATATTGGTGTTTTGTTTCCATATGCCCAACACTCCCACCTGGAAGTTAACCTCCAATTCCAGTTTTTGGACACTGGACAGAAAACCTAGAGTTCTGGTCAGTAGAGCTGAAGAACATTTGGTGTCTCTCTCTAAACTTACCATGTTGCTGATTGCCTAGTTCCACTGCATATTAGGCTTTTTAGAGTCTTCAGGGAGCTGTTTTTAAATTTTTATACTGATATTTTAGTTGCTATCAGTGAGAAGGCTGGGCTACAGTGAGCCTAAACCACCAGAGAAAAACTAGAACACAACAACTCATTTCACAAATGAGTGAACTATGGCCCAGAGAGGTGGACAGTAATGATAGCAATTCCCTACCTTTGTCATACCCCTTTATGGTTTTCAAAGCACTCCCTCATATTATTAATTTCATCCTCACAATAATCCATTGTGAAGATATAGCCTTATAACGCTCTAGATTCCAGCAAGTTGCAATTCATGTTATAAAAGTATGACTATGTTTAACATTTTATTTCTATTTCTCTCTGCTGTTTCCCTTGGTTTATACAAGTAATATAACCCAATAGATAATATAGGAAGATGTGTATTTACAGTGTTAAAACATAAATTTGCAGTTAAATAAAAAACATTTTTAAGAGAGTCTCAAACTGAGACCAAAGGCTAGAGACATCCTATACTTTCCTCGACATATCCAAGAATGATGAAAGGAATGAAACTAAAATTTATGTTAAGTTGAGTTGTTCTGAAGTGAGAGAAAAGGAATTTGGATCAAATGAAGTAGAGCTAATCACCCCTATCCATATGCTTTGCACATCAACATAGGGGAAGCCAGGATTTCCAAAAGGGATGGGCTCTTTACCATTTGCAAACAGGGATTCTCTTTGTTTCTTAGTTTTATTCATAACACTTTGTATTTTCATCCCACTTTTTGTTTTTCCAGAAAAATGGCACATACCCAATCTCATTTCAGCCACATAGCAACCTGAGATTGACACAGCAGGCACTTGCTTTAATGTTTACAAGTTCTTTTTTGCTGCCTCTACAGATGAAAAATGGAAGCCCAGTGAGTTTGAGCATTTTACTCCAGGTTACACAATTAGAAATGAGCAGGAACTAGAACTCTAACAACACGTGAGTCAGAAGAGGTCTTCAAAATACAAGAGAGCAGATTAAACATGGCAGATTGATACATACATATGACCGAGTCCTAAATTCCATCACATAGTTGGAAAGGAATTTAAAAGATTTTAGTCATCAAGAACAAATGACCAGAAAATATGTCAGCAGAGATTTCGACAAATGTTTAAAAAACACTAAAAGAATGAAAGTGTGGGTTTGATTCAGCAAGGAGGAGGAAAGCACAGCTATGCTGCCACAGAGGGAAATACTAAAAAGGAATGAGATCACAGAACCACAGTAAGTCTGGGATGTGGGAGCAAGTTATCACAGGAGGCAGAGGGGTATGTCAAGGCAGAGAACAATACATGGTGCCAAATCTGTACACAACCTGATTTGAGCCCCATATTATTCTCTCACTCAACACAACCAGTCAGCTATGTTCTGCTCTATACTACTACATGTGCTCCCCACAGAGTCCAGAAGATTATCTTCTGGAGATATTAAGCCCAAGTGTTAGTGGTCACCACATTACATGCTGGGGATTCAAGATAGACATGAAGAAAAATGAAATTGAATGACAATCTGCATTGTGAAGAGTGGGGCTCTTTGTTTTTTTCCCCCCAGATTTGCTTCCAAGGCTTCAGAAGCTGTTTACTCCTCAGGTAAGAAATGTTAAGGATCCTTCTCTGGAGAAGCTGAAGAGTCACAGACAAAAAACAATAAACAATAAACAAAAGCAAATAAGAACAAAAATATGCTCAGATATTGGTGGAAGGAAACCAAATGTTAGGCCTCCAGTGTCGAAGCTGACTTTCCATCTGGCCACTCTACATGTGGATGCCCACAAGTCTACAACCCCACCCCCCACCACACACCCCCCAATGCACACAGAACATTCCATCTTTTTTTAAATATCTCTCTCTACATGGACAGCCTAGGATGATCAAACATTTGAGGAAGGCCTCCAAATGAGAGGGACAAAAGCAGACAAAAAGAATATAAGAAACAATGACAATACACATAGAAACTATGAATTTTATCCTCAGAAAGATAAACAAAGATATTTCTTGAAAAAGGTCAGACTTCTACAGAAGGATTAAAAAGTATGTGACTTCTGGCCAAGATGGAGGCTTAGGTATATACACCTCACTTCCTCACACAATCAAAAGAAGGAAAACAACAAATTTAAACCAAAAAAAAAAAATCAGAACTGCCAGAAAATTGAATTGTGTGGAAGTCCAACAACCAAGGAGTTAAAAAAAAATTCATCCAGACTGGCAGGAAGGGTGGAGACTGGCAGCCAGGGTGGAGAGGATGCATGGCAAGGCAGCAGTTGGCAGATCAGGCTGTCCCACATTCACAAGCAGAAAAGCTGGGAGGAACAACTGGGGAATGAGATAGACTGAGCAAACCAGATTTCCAGTGTGGGGAATCAAAGCCTCAAAACCTCTGGCTGAGTCCCCAGTGGGGGTTGTGGCAGCAGGAGAAACTCCCAGCTTCATAGGAGAGTTCATTGGAGAGACCCACAGAGTCCTAAAACATACAAAACCCACCCACCAGGGAATCAGAACCAGAAGGGCCCAATTTGTTTGTGGGTAGCCAAGGAAGTGACTGAAAGCAGAGCGAGAGCTGAGCAAGGGGCATTTTTCCCTCTCAGACTCGTCCCTCACATATAGCACCGCAATGCAGCAATGTGGGTTGCCCTGTCCTGGTGAATAACTAAGGGTCTGCCCCTTACAATGTAATAGCCCACTGAGAGAAAGATATATGGCCCAAATGAAAGAACAGTACAAAACTCCAGGAAAAAAAAAAACTTTTTGATGAGGAGATAACCAACCTATCAGATGCAGAGTTCAAAACACTGGTAATCAGAATGCTCACAGAAATTATCGAGTACAGATACAAAACAGAGGAAGAGGTGAAGGCTACGCAAACTGAAATAAAGAAAAATATATAAGACACCAACAGTGAAGGGAAGGAAACCAGGACTCAAATCAACGACTTGAAACAAACAGAAGAAATAAACATTCAACCAGAACAGAATGAAGAAACAAGAATGCAAAAAAATGAGGAAAGGCTTAGGAACCTCCGGGACAACTTTAAACGTTCCAACATCTGAATCATAGGGGTGCCAGAAGGAGAAGAGGAAGAGCAAGAAATTGAAAACTTATTTGAAAACATAATGAAGGAGAACTTCCCTAATCTGGCAAAGGAAATAGACTTCCAGGAAGTCTAGGAAGCCCAGAGAGTCCCAAAGAAATTGGACCCAAGGAGAAACACACCAAGACACATCATAATTAAATTACCCAAGATTAAAGATAAGGAGAGAATCTTAAAAGCAGCAAGAGAAAAGGAGACAGTTACCTACCAAGGAGTTCCCATAAGACTCTCAGCTGATTTCTCAAGAGAAACTTTACAGGAAAGAAGGGGATGAAGAGAAGTATTCCAAGTCATGAAAGACAAGGACCTACATCCAAGATTACTATATCCAGCAAAGCTATTATTTAGAATGGAAGGGCAGATAAAGTGCTTCCCAGATAAGGTCAAGTTAAAGGAGTTGATCATCACTAAGCCCTTATTATATGAAATGTTAAAGGGACTTATCTAAGAAAAAGAAGAAGATCAAAACTCTGAACAGTAAAATGACAACAAACTCACAACTATCAACAACTGAACCTAAAAAACAAAAACAAAGTAAGCAAACAACTAGAACAGGAACAGAATCACAGAAATGGAGATCACATGGAGGGTTATCAGCGGGGAGGGGGAGGGGAGAGAATGAGGGAAAAGCTAAAGGGAATAAGAAGCATAAATGTCAGCTACAAAATAGACAGGGGAGGTTAAGAATAGTATAGGAAGTGGAGAAGCCAAAGTACAAACATATACGACCAATAGACATGAACTAAATGGGGAGAGGGGGATGAAAGGGAGAAAAAAATGGGAAACTGTAATAGCATATTCCATAAAATATATTTTTAAAAAGTGTGTGCTTGTGTCAGGGGTGGGGAATTTGAACAATATAAAGAGTTTTTAGGTATTAAAAACATAGCAGCAAAAACAAAGGAGTCGTTAAATAAGGTGAAAAATAAAAAAGAGTAAATAGATAAAGTGTTAGACAACTTAGGAGCAAAATTAAGAAAATTAAAAGATCAACTGAGAGCTCTCTTTCTAATAGGAGCTCCAGGAAGAGAGCAGAAAAAAAAGAGTAGGGAAGAAATGATGGAAGACTTACTTTTCTTATAACAAAATTCTTCAGAACTAAAGAATAAGTAACTTAATTTAATCTGTAGATTAAAATGGTCAATCACACTAAATAAAAAAATGAGGAACACCAAGTCACATCGTAGTGAAACTTAAAAATCAGAGGAATAAAGAGAATATTGTTTTAAGCTTCCAGGTAACACACAAAGAATTATGAATCAGAATGGCATCAGATTTCTCAACAGCAATCACGTAAGGCAGAAGAAAATGCAGCAATGATTTCATGATTCTGAGGAAAAATTAAATTCAACACCCAGACAAATTATCAATAAAGTATGAGTGTAACATAAAAACATTTTCAGACATCCATACCTTAACATTTTTTATTTCTTAAGAATCTGCTGGAGTCCATTCTAGCAAACCAATAAAGTCACTGGAGGGCGAGATAAGAAAGAGAGAGATCCATCCCAAAGGAGCTGCAAATAAGATTCAAAAAGAGAGCAATGTGTCCGGGTTAGAGTGGAAAGATGAAAAGTTCTAGGAGGAACAGTTTCAAGGGAAAAAGATGGAGTTAATTTGTTTGAGCACATGGAAAATATTGATAGGCATGTTACAGCATTTATAGCATTAGAGCATTTTGGGGGAAATAGCAATAGGTACACAGAAATAAAACAAATGAAAATAAGTATTAACTCCAAAAGGGATATACAAGATAAGAGGCATGATTGTAGTGCATAACTGGACTCAGCAGTAAACATTATTTCCACTGTCATAATACTCTAAGCACTGGTGATTGATCTGAGCAAAATTTGTGATCCTATTATTGAGGGGAAGGTGTTTGGAAATAAGAACTGGAAATGTGTACGCAAGAATCAGCCCTCATTTATGGTGACAAGAAATTGTGATCTTCAAAACCATTAAATCAGAAGTGTGTCATTTAAACATATTACTTAGGAACATAATAAATACCAAAAGAAATAGCTAGATTTAGCAGTGGTCACCTCTGGAATTAGGATTTGGCATTCAGTGGGATGGAGCAGGTGACTGAAATGTTTTTCATTTTAAGCCTTAATGCATACATTACTTTGATTGAAATATTAATTTTTAAATAACTTTACAAAAGTAAAAGTAGCCTGTTACTCTTTCAGAAAAAGAAAAAATAATTCCTAGCTACATACTTCTCAAAGGACTAGTGAACTAGGTACATGAGTTACTCAGGAGCCTCATGAACAGAACATCCTAACCAAGAGGGAGCTAGACACGGTTAGCTGGACCCAAAAGCAGAGCCTTGGACTCAGAAGGAAAGGAGAGCACATAAGCTGTCTCTTAGAACTGTTCTCACTCCAAACCTGCACTGGACTCCTGCCTGAGGGCTATGGAAAGGGAAGTACTACAAGCAAAAACCTCAAGAGTAATTCACTAAGACCCTGTAGGAGAACTCCGCCCAAAGACAGCCAGAGGGGGTCCCTCTGACAGAATTTGTCCTGTAAGTGGGGAGATGATCACTGGGCATAGATCCCTCCCCAGCTGGGCACCATGAGAGCTCCAGCACTTTAGGGCAGTGTCCAGAGGGAGACTGAGGTGCTAGAAAAAGTGGACATGTCTTCAGAGATTGGTTAGAACAGGGCAGGAGTCTGAATGTATAACCCGAGTGACTGCTGACTGATCATGAGTGTATGCGATTTTTGCAGTCACCCAATAGGTTGTGTGAGCAGATGGAGTGAGACACGAAAGTTCAGCATCTTTCTGTTTACATGATCCCATTGCCCTCATGGGCTAGTGACCTAGAAAAGCAAATCTTCCTGAGTGGGGTCCAAAGGTGCTGGCTCAGTCATCTGGCTCTGGCAGAGAGGTTCACGAAACCAGTTGGAGTGCTCTTGCCATGGGCATTCTTCCCAGATGCCAGTCAGAGAGAAATGATTGCTGAGCAACTGCCCAAACCCCTCTGAAACTCCTAGGTCACCACTCTTGAGCTGCCAACTCTTCTGAGAGCTCCACTAAGTCCAAGAAAGGGGCCATGACCAGAGGACAAGGCCTGAGTTTTGCAGTTTAGGAAGAACACAGGGTCTTAGGGAAATGAGCTCTCAGCTTTGGTGCCCACTTTTCCTGTGATCAGATCCTCCATCTTGGGGTCCTGACCATATCCTCACCTTGAGCAGCCAAAGCCCAGTTGTGCTTCTGGTGCCTAAATACCAAGGAGGAAGCTTCCATCACCTCCTGGGAGCAAAAGCAGCATTTTTCTGCCTCTTCTGTTCCTCTAGTGGTTCAGTTGTTACAATGGACAAGGTGAATTTTCCCTTTGAAGGTCATTTCAGTTTGTAGAATAGCAGGGAGACTCTCAGAGACATAATTTGAATCCCTACACTATCCTCTCCAGCCTAGATATTCTAAGCCACACATCCCTCCTCTCAATGGGAGAGCCTCTTCTAAGGAAGGTCCTTATATTTTTCATAGGTTGGTCTTTTTCTCTAGCTAGATATTCCAAAATTGCAAGGATCAACCATAAGCATCTATTCTATAGTTTCCGAAGCACCAGCACTGGGCCAATAAATATGCTGGCACTCTATAAATATGAGATTCACAAGCTATTTCAACCCAAATGGCTAATGGCTAGTTTTGTGAGAACCCGAAAATGGGATCATAGGAGAGAAAATAAAAAAGAAAAACTTCAACTGTAATTGAAAATAAAAATTTTTGAAAAAAACTCTATAGGTATTTCAAAGTGTTTTGGGTTTTTTTTGTTTTGTTTTTTATTTATTAGAGAGAGAGAGAGAGAAATCAATTTGCTGTTCCACTTATTTTTGTGTTCATTGGTTGCTTCTTGTATGTGCTCTGAATGGGGATCAAACTCTGGCATATCGGTGATGCTCTAACCAACTGAGTTGTCCGGCCAGGGCCTCAAGTGCTTTTGATGTCCTTTCCCTTTTCAGCTCCTTCCCTACCCCACATGCATACTAAAGATACATAAATAAGATTCTATTAGAAACTAGACATCTAGAATAACATATTTTCAGGGGATTTTTTTTTTCTAACAAAGCTTGGATGCCTGTGCAGGTTGTAAATTTACAGCAAATGATCCTCTGCCAAAAGTTTTTTGGGGTGTTCACAGCTGTGAAATACAGTCTTTAGGTGACTACGTATCCCTTTTGAGCTCGTAGTCTGATTCAACAGCCTGTATTCCTGATGACATGACTATCACAATAATAATGAAATAACAAGAATATTTATTTCGATTTACACACCAGTCTTCACCTAAGGATCCCTGAGCAACTTCAAACACTGCTGAATGGTTCCAAATCATGTACCTCTCCAATTTTGATTTAGAAGCTAAAAAAAGGAATCAGTCTGCTGCGTGTAATTTCTTGGCAAAAATTATACACCTTTCCATAAATGGAAACACTAAGTCCTGGCTGTTCTTCAATAATCTTCTCTTCCTTCCTTATACTTTTCTTCTTTGCTGGGAAATAAACCTTTAACATAACCTAGACCCCAACCTTAAATTTTATTGTTTTGTGCTTTGAAATTTTTTTACACTGCAAAAATTGTGTCTTTCTACTTTGCAAGATTTGTTGGAACAACTTTTATTTCAGATATCTAAGAAATAGAAAATTCTGAGCGGTCTATGATTTTAGTTCAATAGAATCTCTCTCCTCCATTTCTTTATTTTTTGACACTCACACTTTTATTCTTCCATGAATTATAGCTATTTAATGACTTATCTTAACCTTGTACTAGATGGGAAACATTTAAAAATAAGACCTGTATGTTACTATCCCTTTTCTTTTTATGCCAATTTCTCAACAGCCTTGCATGGAAAGTATATAGAACAGGAGATTTGTGATAAACTGATTTATTTCTAAATTATATCCATGATTTAAAATTTTTCTAAAACATATTATGCTCCTAATGTCTACATTAGGGTGCAAAGGAGGAGATAAAAACAGCAAACATCTAACCCCTATCTTTTATTACGTTAGAACTAAACAAACTGCTACCAGTGGTGCTAAACATCCTAATCACTGAAAATGAGGAAACCAGGTAACTAGACCTACCAGCACAAGGCCCATATCTCCTGCTTCAGTCCAGCACAGAAGTAAATTTCCTTATTTCTAGTAATAAGGGAAGTTCCTCAGAGATCTTGGATTATTTCAGCCTATCGCTAGGCAGATAAAATGGTAACCCTCTTAGAAAACCTTGGCTCTTAGCCACTCATTATCTAAATAAGGAATCTCTTCTGTGTCAGACATTGTGCTAAAGGCTGAGGATACTAGAATGTTAAGTGCATTGCTCTGTCCCTGAGGAACTTGTAGTCCATGGAGAGAGACTGTTAGTGAAACAGAGAACAGGAAAGCATTCTAAGTGGCATGACACAATTATTCACAAGGTGGAGGTGGCCCCATTTGAACCCAATGGACTGATGTTTCCTCCCAGCCACAGACTGGGTCATTGACAAACTTTAACACCCTGGTCTCACAGCTGGACTCTGCTTGTGTCTCGGCATCCTGAGAGTGGGGCTGTAGTTGCATCCTTCAGAAGATTTCTGGCTTCTTCTCTGGATGCTATCTCTCTGTTCCATCTTGTGCTACACTCTGTAGCTCACAGGCCTGCCTGTTTTCTTACTTTAACACTGTGAACATATAGCATTTTCTGATATTCATCATTTTGTCTCTCTGTATTTGTTTTGTTTTTTTTCCTCCAATGCAGTCATGATGCACCATGACTTCCTCATATCAGGATCCAAAACAGAAATTGCCAGCAAGTCCTTCGGGCCTTTAAGAGAACTTGGTAGCTTGGAGAAAAGATAGGGGAGTGTGAGAAGCAATAGGAAGGGGGCTTCATCCTTCCTTCCTTCTTGTCCTAGAAACAGGTGTCCCTGGGCTAGAGAGAGGAGAAACACAAATAAATGAAATTAATTTTTTCCTAGACTAAAAGGAAAAGGGCTCAGTACTAAATAAAATTGATGTATAAATAATAAAAACTTATGACATTTCTAAAGTCCCCGAGTTCTGTGGGATGATTCACTCTAGTGCCATACTCTTCCTGGATGCTCTTGTCCATACCCAGGTCTTTGTACACTGCTGAGTTTCAGATCGAAATCTCAGGTTTTGTTCCTTTTCTCTATAATTTGGACACATATTCAAGCTGCTTTAAAATATTTCACTTCAAACTTATTTTGTCTGAAAATGACTTCTATCTTTTTGACTCTCACTCACCCCACTCTACCAACCCGTTCTCTCCTCCATAGTCTCTTCTCTGATAATGGCATTAGAGTCCACCTATACTAGAAACCTCATATATATCCTTAGTTCCTGTATCTCCCTCACCACCCAGATCAGTCAGTTCTGCCTCAGAAATCCTCTCCATTGCTTTATTTCCCAAATCCTTGGCATCTGTCTATTGTATACACATTACAGCCTTCTCATTGGTGTATGCATTATCAGATTCTCTTCTATCCTGCCCAAAGTATCTACGATTCTAGATTCCTCCAGCTTTCTATTAGAGATAACCCACATTCCTCAGCAGGGAATACAGGACTCTGTCACCATATGGCTTTTGATTACATCATCCCCAACCAGTTCCTACATGTTTGCATGCACATGCACTTACACACATGCACTTACGCACCAATCTCGTCACCTCTCATAATCCAAGAGGTGACTAATACTAAGCAATGGATTAGGAAGCAGTAAGCTTGTGACTGAATCTAGATAAGTTAGTTGAGCATAACTAAGTATGAAGGAAGTAAGAACAAATAAAAGACAATCTTGTGGTTTCCTTCTAGAATTTTCTTATGGTGCAAGAAAACAAACTCAGGAGAACCTACTACTTAGGATAATGGTCAAGGTGAGTGATAATGAAAGCTTCTGAATTCTGTAAGGCTGCTCTTGTCAGCCTTCCAAGTGTTCATGGCCATGTCTGTGTGCCTGTAATAGTGCCATTCTCACAGATTTGTTTAAGTACAATAGTGATAGTTGAGGAGTAGGGGTGTTTTCTGAAAAATGCAATACAAAATGTAGGAAGTCACTCTTTTTCCTCTAAATAAATATTCATTCATTTCTGTCTTTTATAATTCAAAATTCCTTAGAAAAATACAACTTGAAAAGGGTCGATATTAAGACAAAAGGTAATACCACATGCCCATGACAATCCAAATAATTTTTTAATGAAAGAGTGTTGGGAAATGGCAGGGTATCTTTTACTGAGAACATGGTGATCCATATAAACTCAGAAACGTTACACCATGTTTGTTATCATCAGGGCAACCCTGGTATGTCCTGGCTAAATTTTTAATATTCTATCTTTTTAATCTTGTATGACTCTCCCTTGCAAAGTCACTCCAAAAAGAAAAGACACTTAATAAACATCTGAGGCTGCGGACTGGCTGTTTGTAAAACTCACTATCCATTAAGTAATTATAGGTTAGGCTAAATAAAATGTTTTATGGAGACTAATATATCCATGGTGAGGCCTCATTAAAGATGTTACTGTTTTTATAGCCCCATCAGCATGGAAAACAAATAACCTGTCCTTGTTCTCAAGAGACTACTCTGCTCCCCAGATCTGCTTGGCACCTGCTTTGCATGTACAAAATAAACGAGTAAAACCAGTTCTTTGCCCCTTACCAATACTGGATGAGGAATAAACTTTTATTTCAGTACTCCCCAAACTGTGTTCTATGGAATATTAATTCTATGAGATGGTAACACATACTCTCAAAAATAAAAAGGAAGGAGGCAGCTGTGATAAGAGGTTCTTCTATGAACAAATAGGTTTGGGAAATAGGTTGAATAAAGGTAAACAACTTTTTTTTCCTGCAGGATATTTAGAGCCTTCAATAGGCCAAATTGCTTTGTGAATCTCCTAGAGGGGAATATAACATATAGGACACCTTCAAAATTCTTTGACCATAGAACTTATTTTCTATAGAACACAGTACAAAAGACACTAGTGTTCCACAGAACATAGTTTAGAAGAGGTTGTTTTATTTAATAAAGCCAAGTAACCAATGACAACTGGTTCAATAGTTTTCAGAACAACATATTTTTCATTGAAAGTCCTAAACAAGGGGATATCCCCCACAAGCAATATCATTATGAGAAGCATGAGACAGATTATCTGCAAATGAAGTCTTGAGTAAATCACATTATTTCACTATAGCCTAAGAATCCATAATTCAATATTTGAAGTCATTGTTTCTCTTCTTGAGAATAGGTAACAAAATTGACAAAAGAGGTCGTCATATTTTCTATACTTTGCTGCAGGATGACAGTTCATACTAAAGCACAATAAGGAAAAATATTTAAAAAACAAAAAGCCTCTACGGCTGGCGTGGCTCAGTTGGTTAAGTGTCCTCCCCAGATGGGGCATGTGCGAAAGGCAACTGATTTTTGTTTCTTTCACATACTGATGTTTCTCTCCTTCTCATTCTCTCTCCCTTCCCCTATCTCTAAAAATATATGAATAAAATCTTTTTTAAAAGCCAAGTATATCTGATGTCTATATGTCTATGTTTTTCCTTGTAATTATCAAAAAGTATCTTAAGAGCAGTAAGCTTATACTGCCCTCCCTAATCCCCTTTCCCTGGCATCTTCCACCTGCTCTGAGTGTTGGTTGCTGACAGTTCCAGAGGCTTCTTCCAAGGAGAATTGCCCTCTGCAGAATAGGTGTCACCTTATCCAGGAGATGACATCACCAATCTATTCCAAGGCAGCTCACAAGCACTGACTAACCAACATGGGGTATGAAAAGCTGGCCTCCTTTCCTCAGCTGGGGCCAGCTATGTGGTCATTTCGTGCTGGGAGCTCCTCCTGAGGGACCAGGTTAAAGCTGACCTCCAGCTGAGACCACATCCTTGCTTAGCTCCTTGACTTGCCCTATCCTACTTCCTATACTACTCTTTTCCCAAGACCACTTCAGTAAATCACATACACCCAAATGCTGGTCTCAGGCTCTGCTTAGGGAACCCAGCCAGTGTAAGACAATATGGTAAAGAGACATTTCTCTTGCCTTGTCAGGTGGCTTAGTTGGTTAGAGTGTCATTCTGTATACCAAAATGTTGTGGGTTCGATTCCCAGTCAGGGCACATACCTAGGCTGCAGGATCCATTTCCAGTCAAGGAGCATTAGGGAGGCAACTGATCAATGTTTCTCTCTCACATTGATGTTTCTCTCTATCTATCTCTATCCCTTTCTCTCCCTTCTTCTCTCTCTAAAATCAATAAACATATCTTTGGGTGAGGATTTAAAAAATTTTAAGAAAGAGAGACATTTCCCTTAATTAGAATATTAACATAGCTCACAGTGACCAGCATTCTTACTTTCTTCAGGAACCTTACAGCATGTTCTAATAAGAGACCATAGATTAGTATTTCATGTCACATGATCTTGGCCATGCATATTAGAGTTATTAGTGTTTGCTAAAAAGGTGTATATATCCAAGACCTATGGCAAACCTACAGAATTAGAATCTTTGGGAGTGGGATCCGCAAATTATAGTTTACATGTCAGGTACTTCTGATGCACACTGAGACCCACTATCAAGAAGCCATGTTTTGTTTTAGCCAGCTCCAAAGCATCCCACCTTCCCTGTAGTAATGGAGAGACACTCTCAGAGCAAGCTAACTTTTCTTCATACCTTCTGCCTACTGATAAACATTTCTGAGAGAAAACAATGTTTGAATTTCCAAGTGGAAACTTCCAATGTAGTCTACAGAGGGAAAAAAATGAAACCCAAGCAGTTATTGTCTTAGCTAATGACAAATTAGTTCAAAATGTAAGTTTTGTTTCCTTTCTTTGAAATTGAAAAATGTTATTTGAGATGACATTCTCTAAATAAATAAGTTGGAGAAGCTATGTTTAATCATCTAAAATCAATTACGTCCTAGTGTTACAGAACAGAGCAGGGAGGAGAGGCTGAATGATATAAAAGACCCCCCCTTTTTTTTCTCCAAGGGTTCCTCTCCACCTGCTGGGTTCGTTTTGCCTGCTGCCTGAGGAAAGATGTGTGTTAATACCAGAGATCAGTGAAAAGGAAAGGAATTTATTATTTATTTGAAATAACACAAACTAAAGTTCCCCACAAATGCACACAGTCCTCCCAGCACCCTCCACGTAGCAAAAGGGAGCACTTCCAAAGCCTCGTGGTCCTGACTCTCACCCAAGCCGCATGGTCCCAAGCAAGACACCAAAGCCGAATGGTCCTAAACAGACGCATGGTCCCAAGAAGACAAACACCCAATGCTGTGCCTCCATTTAAATCCCAGTGCCAATCTTCCTCTGCAGGCCCATTTCCGGCTCCTCTCACAATTGGCCACAGCTGCCAGCATTCTGGACAGGTGTGGCCCTGTGGTGTGGAGCCAATTATCTCCAAGCTCTTCTGGACCCTATTACAAATCCCTATTTGGGGCTCCCCTCTTGGCTGCACCCTGTTACACTAGTATTTAGGATCTATGGGAAGGGAGAAAAGCTGAAAATATTTTTTCAAAACACAATGCAGAAAAGATTTACAGTAATTTATCAATATCTAAATTACCGTATTTATTTATCTCACAAAAGTTGACTGTTGCTTGAGAATGATTTACCTAAAAAGTCTCAGATTTCTGCATGCACAGTGAAAAATACCACTAAATGCTGGGGTTTTGCATATCTCTGACAAGTATGTGATAACCACAGCTGAGCACAAGTACTTCAATCAGCAGGACAATCAAAATTCACCACAGGTATAAGTCAGTGGCGAGAGATCAAACAGAGCTCCAAGAGCAAACCTGCGGTCCACCAGGTGCAAGAGAATCAGAAGGTGTGTGGAAATAGCTTCTAGGAAGTGATGCTCCCTGAGCAGCGGTTGATTCAAGCCTAAACTGCTTGTCAGGCAGGCAGACTCCACTCTTCTTTGTTGTTGTTTTGAGGGTGTGTGTGTGTGTGTGTGTGTGTGTGTGTGTGTGTGTGTGTTGGGTTTTTTGGTCCAGGAGAAATAAAGTGGTACTCAGTTTCCCACAGGCTGGCACTTCTTAATGACCGTCTCTGCAGGAAACCCCAAAGTGAATCAGCCTCCCCTGGAAAGCTCGCTCACCCTCAGATAGATGTTCCTAATAATTATCTAGGACTTGGTTAATAGAGAAAACAAGAACATACTTCTAATCAAAGTGAAGCACCCTTTTCAATCCCAGACTACCAAAAAGCTGCATGGTAGGTTGTTCAATTTGTTTTTCTCAGGGAAGTTAAAAACATGGACTATATGATAGCAAGTCTACACATAAAAGTGAAAAAGAAGTCCAAAGTTCCAAGTTATAAAAATATATTAAAACCAATATTTTTAAGAAGAAATATGCCAAATATATAGCATTGCAAATAACACATTTTTCAAGGAAAGGCAACGCTATGGCTATGAACATATAGTTTCTAAAGTATAAAGTGGTTCCATTGTGTCATTTTTAAATGAACTCAAAGTTCCCTGGAAAATTTGTCATTGGAGTGGCTTCTTTTTGAGAGAAAATTAAACATTACTCAGTGGGATTACTTGGGGCCACACCAGCCAACAGCCAGCAACCTTGCTTTCAAGTTCCTAATCAAATCTATTGGTATAGTACAGCAAATGGACCAGCACCAAGAGGATGCTGGTCTTCTGAAAAACTAGAGATTTTCAAACAGACACAACAAAAAGAACAAAGAATGGTTTTAGAGAAAGGATCCTGGCAACGGCAGCACTAAAAACAGTTCATGCTCCAGGCTTCTATCAATAAACAGTCTCTCTGCCCTGGTAGTTGTAGAGAAGGTAGGAAGAGACATGATGGATATAAACTCATTTCCCTGATATGAATTACTACAGAAACATAAGGACAAATCATCAGAGAAGTACCAGGTTCAATGACTCCATGAAGACTCAGCCTGGGAGAATCCATATAGCCCTTCAGTCATAGGGCTATGTAGATAAAGGAGGCAGAATTAGAGCTAATTTCCTCAAAAAATTCAGTTTAAGTCTACATTATTCTTAGCAATAACCTATCCAGATATAGTTTAGCACCTAATTGATCAAAATCCAGACCAAAACATAATTATCAGTGGTTTAGTGTCAGTCTAAGGACCATAGAGGATCATCAAATGAAAGTTGGGATTAAAATTATGCACCTTAGTCCTTCAGAAGACATGAAATTGAATGAGCCTGCTTAAAATACATAGAATCCTTATTAAAAGCAATCAAAAAATAAACAAACAAGAAAAGATGCTCAACTTCATTAGTCATCAGGGAACAAATTAAAACCATGTATGATACCATTGTATGCTGCCAGAATGGGTGAAAAGAAAAAGATCACTATGTGAAATTTGGGGAAGATGAAGAACAATAAGAACTCTCAAACTGATGGGGTTGAAAATTGGTTCAAATACTTTAGGCAAGTATTTGACAGTGTTTAGTACAACACCCATATGTTTCACTAATCCCACTTCCAGGTACCAATGTTCGCTAAATTACTTCTAATATTAGACTATTGTGAAGAGTGCTCTATGACTATTTTCACAGAATATTCAAAAGTCCAAAAATAGGCAAAATTAACCAATTGTATTAGAGGTCAGGATAATGTTTCTTGGTGCTGATAATATTCTGTGTCTTGATCTACACACTGGTTATATCGGACTGTTCACTTGATAAAAGTGTTTTGAATTGTGTACTTATAATTTATATACTTATAGTTATATACTTATAATGGTACTTATGTTATATGCTATGGGCCAAATTGTGTCCGCCAAAATTCGTATGTTGAAGTCCTAACCCCCAATGTGACGGTATTCAGAAACGGGGCCTTTGGGAGGTATTAAGTTTAGACGAGATCATGCGGGTGAGGCCCCACTATGGGATTAGTGCAGTTAAAAGAAGAGTTGCCAGAGAGTCTGGCCTGTGTCTGTCAGGTAAACAAACAGAGCAAGAAAGTGGCTGTCTGCACATTAAGAAGAGGACTTTAATCAGGAGCCAATTGGGATAGCACCTTGATCTTGGACTTTCCAGCCTCCAAGACTGCAAGAAATAAATGTCTGTTTAAGCCACCAGTCTATAATATTTTGTTTTAGCAGCCTAACTATGTTTCAATAAAAGTTTACTCAGAATAAAACAACAATAAAAAAGCAAATATAAATACTAGAAAAATAGTCCATCAAAAACAGAATACACATGAGGGCTAATTTCAGTGCAGTGTCTTGTGATATTAATGAGGGATGATTGTTGAGAACTTCTCAAATTCCCAAGTTTGCAAATACCACTTTAGAGAAAAATAAAGCCCCATTGGAATATGGCGCTAGGAAAGGACAAGCCCTTGCAACATGACTGGTTCTGGAAACCAGCTTTCCAATCTTTGAATTCAAATCTTTTCTTCCTTTTTATTGAATGTATTGGAATAACACTGGTTAACAAAATTGTATGAGCGCTCAGTTCCTAAATACATCATCTGTACACTATATTGTGTGTTCATCATCTCAAATGAAGTCTCTTTCCATCACCATTCATCTCCCTTATACCCTTCTCTATCTCCTCCCATGCCCCCCACAGCAATCATCACACGGTTTTCCATGTCCATGATGAAACTCAAACCTTTGTTTTAGTAACATTACAAATGGTTACCTGTTTGAGGTCTCTCTCTCTCCCTCATACACACACACACACACACACACACACACACACAAATCCTATTACTACAGTATAATGCACACAAATACCAAGTTTACCATACAAGGTTTAAGGATAGAAAGCAAAACCAGAGTTACCAAGAATAGTTTGGGAAAAAGAGTCATCACGGGTCACAAACTAAATATTAGTGGCATACAAAATGCATTTTCTGAAAAGTTTAAATTAAATATGTCATATATTTCAGGCTAATAAAACTTGGGCTTTTGTATGAGAAAAAAACAATGACACTGGACTTTAGTAATGGGAATGGATTTTTCAAGGTCTGAGACTAATCTTTTGGTCATCCTAGACTACATACTCACTAAATGGTGATATTTAGCTTGGATGAAAAGCATTTTAGCCAATGGTAGAAGCCATGTGACATCATAAAAATGACAGTGAGCAAAAACTGAAGTTATCAGAGTGGTTAATTACTTATAGGTACAGCTATGCAAAGTGTTCAGGAGCACTCCAGACTGCCTGGATGGAACCTGGCTCCATCCACTTAGGAGCTTCCCCCGGTTGGCTTTGGGCAAGTTACTTAACTTTCTCATACCTCAGTTTCCTCATCTGTATATAAGGTAATATTATCCCCCATGTAATCACTGTGAGTCAACTGAGTGAATATTTGTAAAGTGTGCTTGCCATCGAGTAAACAATATACACACACAGACTCATATTACATAAGAAGGAAGACCTTTGAGATTCTTAGGGCTAGTCTGGGACTTCCTAAATAGTTTTCCCTTCCTGGTATATGGTAGAGGAAAAGACATGAGAAAGCAAGTTCAGTTATGGGATGGGATTTCAGGAATCCCCAACCCCAGAACACTTCTCTCATTTGCTCCGAGACACAAGAAATACCTAAACACATTTTAAAATCAGAAATCCTTGAAATGGCAATAGCTCCTTAAAGCAGCTCTTTGAATTTCATTTTATTCACACTATGAAGTAACTGTTGCTGTCAAGAGTCTTTCCAGACACTGATTTGAAAACTGGATTACAGAGGGTCCTGGGTCACTGACACATGAAAGGAGAAAAGAGTCTCAAAGAGAAGAAGCTAGCGCCCTGGTCAGTGTACTCAGCTGGTTAGAGCATCATCCCATAAACTGAGTGAATTGGGAGACAACAGATTTATGTTTCTCTCCCTCTCTCTCTCCCTGCCTTCCCCTTCCTCTAAAATCAATAAACATGTCCTTGGGTGAAAATAAAAAAGAGAGAGAGAAGAAGCTATTGATGTTAGTGGCTAAATTTATTTATTTATTCTATAATCAGACTGGACACATGAAATTATTTTATTATAAAAAAGGAAGATTTAAAGAAGTTATGTGGGTAATACAAGTCCCCCCAAAACATCTCTCCTCAATTATTTGTGTTTATTAAGAGTTTATAAGCTTGAATTAAGAGACACTGGTTATGACCTCACAGGTGCTTTGACTGTGTAAATACAAATTTAGTATTAAACACTGAAACTGACAAAGAAAGCCTCAGAAAAATGTGTGTGTGTAATTTTAACTCTAATAGAGATACAGACTTCCAGTCAAGACGGCAGCATAGGTGAACATGACTTGCCTCCATGCACAATCACATCAAAATTACAACTAAATTACAGAACAACCACCACTCAGAACCATCAGAAGTTGAGTTGAATGGAAGTCTAACAACTACAGAATTAAAGAAACCACATCCATCCAGATTGGTGGCGTGGTGGGGGGCATGGAATGGGCTGCTCCTGCATCCATATATGGTGGATAAAAATTTGGGAGGTATATCTTAAAAGTGAGGACTCCCAGCCCCACATAAATCCCCCTAACCCAGCGTTCCAGTGCCAAGAAGATAACTCCTCACAACTTCTGGCTGCAAAAACCAGCAGAGATTAAGTCAGTGGAAGAAACTTCTGGAGTCCCAAGCAGCTTTTCTTAAAGAACCCACACATAGACTTACTCAGACTCAATGCTTCTGAGCTTCAGCACTGGGAAACAGCTTGAAAGGCACCAGTGGCATAGAGGGAGGAACTGAAGTGTCTCACATCAAAGTGAGATCTGGGAGACAGATAGAAAGGTAGGCAGAGACCACTGTCCCTTTTATGAACTCTCCCACATAGCCACGGACCAGCAGGCAGATGCCCTATTGAGATTACATCAACCTGGGTAACACTGTTTGCCCTGCCCCAGGGATCCTCTGAGGCTCCATCCCACCTCACCTACAACTGTTAACAGTGGCTTTTCCACATGAATTGCTGGTCTTGGCTCATGCTCCACAACTTCCTAAATCCTTTCAAGCAAATAACAGCCAGCCTCAGTGAGCCTCCAGACCCTGTACTTCCTGTTAGGTGGCCCCAGTTATGGCATAAACAGCAACCAGCCTAGATTCACAGCTTGGTTACACTTGGGAGTCTCTAAGCCCAGCAAAACTACCAGCCATCTAAGACTGCTTTTTGGTTTAGGCAGGGTGGCCCCAGGCAGAACACAGGTAGGGGCTGACCGTGGCCTGCACCACCCAGGAAACCCCAGGGCCTGTGCACCCAGTGTATAGCTACAGACCACATCAGAGCAACACCACTCTTCCCTTGCATAGCTGATCTTCCACAGAGAGTGGATGTTGGTGGTTAGTTGTCACAACCAGTCCTTGCACCCCAGTGGCCTGTGTAAATCCTTCCCGCTGACCTGCCAAAAGCAATCAAGGCTCAACTACAAGATGTGGGTGTACACAGCCCACCTGAAGGACACACCTTGAGTACCCAGCTTGGGTGATAGGGGAAGCTATGCTACTAGGCCTTGCAGGACACCTACTATATTAGGCCACACTTCCAAGACACAGATTCAAAGCAAATCTACCTAATACATAGAAACAAAGACAGGGAGGCTGCCAAAATGAGGAGACAAAGAAAAATGGCCCAAATGAAAGAGAAGATAAAAACTCCAGAAAAAGAACTAAACAGAAGGGAGATAAGCATTCTGTCAGATGTACAGTTCAAAACACTGGTTATAAGTATGCTCAAGGAAATTAGTGAGGACCTCAACAGCATAGAAAAGAGCCAAGGATAAATAAAGGATACACTACTTGAAATAAAGAACAATTTAAAGGAAAACAATAGTAAAGCAAATGAAGCTGAGAATCAAATCAATGATTTGGAACATAAGGAAGCAAAACACAACCAGTCAGAACAAGAAGAAGAAAAAGAATCCAAAAACAACGAGGATAAGATAAACAGCCTCTGGGACCACTTCAAACATTCCAATATCCACATTATAGGGGTGCCAGAAGGAGAAGAGAAAGACCAAGAAATTGGAAATCAGCTTGAAAAAGTAATGGAAGAAAACTTCCCTAATTTGATGAAGGAAATAGACATCCAAGCCCAGGAATCACAGGCAGACCCAAACAAGATGGATACAAAGAGGCCCACCCCAAGACACATCATAATTAAAATGACAAAGGTTAAAGATAAAGAGAGAATCTTATAAGCAGCAAGAAAAAAGCAGTTACCTACAGGGTGGTTCCCATAAGACTGTCAGCTGATTTCTCAAAAGAAATTTTGCAGTCTAGAAGAGATTGACAAGAATAATTCAAAGTCATGAAAAGCAGGGATCTTTGCCCAATGGGATAAGGCATAGGGGAATGGGTGAAGAGGTGGGAGATTTAGAAGTACAAATGGGTAGTTACAGAATAGCCATGGGGATGTAAACTACAGTAGAGGAAATGGAGTAGCCAAAGAACTTACCTGTATGACCCATGGACATGAACAATGGTATGAGGATTGCCTGAGGAGTACGGGTTGCTGGATGGAGAAGGGCAAATGGGGAAAAATTAGAACAACTGTAATAGCATAATCAACAAAATATAATTAAAAAATAAAATGTACAAGAACAAGAAAATAGTGATTCAAACTTTTGAAAACATGGATATATTTTTTTTTATGCACTTTAAGTGTGAATGTGGTATGTGATTAAAAACAACCACCCTGTTGGATAACACACATCTCCAGAAATGGATCTGTGGAGCTTCTAAGGGTGATCTAGCAACTGGCTATCCATGTTGACCACGTAAGTTAGCAGACTATCTCTAAATAAGAACTTTTTATATTTATTAACAATGAAGGCTTATGGAGCCCTTCCCAGAACAGTTGTTCCATCCCAGAACCTAACTTCAAACCGTGCTTATAGTCTGTATCTGCCTGAGGCAGAAATCCATTCCTAGAAATTCTCTGAAGACCCTTTTAAGGTCTGTGGTTTTACAATAAAGAAATAACTTACAAGAAGGGAAATCAACATGCAGAGAAAATATCTCCATGCCAGTCTGGATTCTCCAAACTATCTATTCCTGGGAAGTCAGAAAAAAAAATTCAAGTGTTAATCTCCTCCCCTTCCTGATTTCCACAAAGGGAGAAAAAAATAAAACAATGTCTCTAAATATTTGGAATTAAAGGTAGTTAACAGTAGCAGATTGATAGCAATTATTATGACTCTACAGAGCCACCCTAAAATCATTAGCAAGATAAAAAAAAGAGAGAAAGAAAAGGAACAATGAAGTGAACCGAGGAGATTCCAAGTATATTATCATAACTTTTTAGAATCTTGGCCTGAGGTTTTAATGTGAAATTTAGATGAAGCTATTCAGACTCTGCAGAACTTTTTAATAAAAGACCCAACCCAATAGCAATGCATTGTCCTGCTGTAGCAGAAAACCACAGTTAAATTTTCTAGTGGCCATGATCTATATTTCCATGCAAGAAGGAGAGCCAAATAAAAAGGGTCTTTTTCAGAAGGCAATTAAAGTATAACATAGATTAGGAGGAAAATGACTCTTCATGTTTTTCTATGTGAATATTTTTTTCTAATATACCACCTGCAGGAAGCCTTCGGCAGAATATGCTTGCAAGAACATAACTTCTGTGAAGCAATTCTCTGAATTCTTTAGTAATTCAACCAAAAGTGGGACAGCTCTTGAGTTATCCACTATCCACTATCTTAAAACACTGCTTTGCCCTACTTTTTTACCAAGCTTCCCAGAAATCTTCATTTATCAATTTTCCTATTTGTGAAATGAGTTCCTTTAGCTTTCTCCTTAACTATAAAGTGTATCAGTTAATAAACGACAATTCCACTTCCAACTCTGGGAGTCATCTTGAATCTCTCCACCCTCTCACCCTCACACCAGCCAGCCCCATTGATCCTCCTAACACGCACACACACACACATGAATGCATACAGTGCACTAAAATATGTTGTTGAATATGTTATTATCCCTGTGGGAAGTCCCTTTTGTTCTCCTCTACACCCACTCAAATTCCAGACCTTTAAGACAGAACTTAAACTCATCTTCTTAAGGCAACTATTTTTTTAATATTTTTTAAATCCTTACCTGAGGATATGTTTATTGATTTTAGAAAGGGAGGAAGGGAGAGAAAGAGAGAGAAATAATCAGTGTGAGAAAGAAACGTCAATTGGTTGCCTCCCAAGCACATGCAACCCGGATCAAACCCACAACCTAGGTATGTGCCCTGACCAGGAAGCAAACCTGCAACATCTTGGTGTACTGTGACAATGACCCAACCAACCAAGCCACCTGGCCAGGGCTCCAGACAACTTTGCTGGATGAAACCTACTCCATACCTTTAACACTTAAGTATCAAGTTCACATCCTGGGCAAACAAATTCCAGGTCTTTTGTTATAATGGATATTGCTTCTTTTTAACATTCCTTGAAATAACAAGGCTCATTAGTGCTTGGTTCTTGGTTCTCTCAGCCCCAACCCCTACTTCCACCCCAACTCTCCCCCATTCCCCCCAATACACACACATACACATACATATACACACAACAGATTGATCAAGAAGAGGAATCTCTTTGATTATTTTGTATCATTTCTTCCTTGTCTTCCCCCATCCTTCCTAGATTACCAAGTATACAGTACTTTAAGCACTATAGTTACTGAAGAAATAAGCATTTGTTCACCGTTTTATTTGATACCTAGAGACAGAAGAACATGAAACCTAAACTGCCAAATAAACAACTTATCCAATACGCACCCAAAATGTTAACACCAATGGTTTTCTTGAGGGTTGTCTTTCAGGGTAGGAGATGGAGCAGGAAGAATTTTAATAACTCTATATATGAGATTACACAGTATCTCCACAAACGTGTGCTTGATTTTCTTCACCCCTCAAAGACCAGATTGTGACAGTCCTAGCACTCTGATTCACCAGCCTCGAGACATGTCCTTTTTTCTGCTCTTCATTCCCTGCCAGAGTTTTTTCTCTGCAAATACCACAGAGGTAACAGCTGGAATGCTCTAGCAAACCATCAGCATAGCATTTACCCCACTGTCATGTGATTATATATTTATATGTCTGTATCCTATGATTAAGGTTGTGAGGTTTAGCAAATTAAAATATAAGATGTCAGTTAAATTTAAATCTCAGATAACAGCAAATAATTTTTTAGGGTAAGTATGTCCCAAATTTTACATGTAACATACTTATACTAAAAAAATATTCGTTGTATATATGCAATTCAACTTCAACTGAGTGTCCTGTATTTAATCTGGGAACCCTACCGCAAATAGACTGGGACCATTGCTGTATCCACCACACCCACCTCACCCCATTCTGTGTACAGGTATTTGGTGGATGAATGCAAATAACTTTCATTCATGTTTAAATGAAATCAAGTGTCACTGAAAGTTAACTTTTCATAATAGCAAGTTTAAATTTAAAAATTAAATTAAAAGGTTAAGTGTTTATTTTTCTGCCCAATGAAGATGGGTAGATCGTCTAAAAAGAGGATTCTCTTCAGAAAGAGTAAATGAGAACACATTCACTCTTTTTGAATAGCAGCATTACCCAAGCGATTCCCTTGAATAACATTATAAGGACCATCGATAACCGATGGTCCAGTTCAGAGGGAAGGCAACTGTCAGGCCTGCAGCTGCGGACACACTAAGCTTTCCAAATAAGCAAGCCTCACAGCTGTGTTTCCCCCAAGGCTGCTTTATCTTTCTACCTCCTACCCTAAAAAGTATCTTGCCAGTCATATTTCTCAAAAGAGATAAGAAACAAGAAAATCTACTGCCACGTAGTTAAAAAGAGAGAGAAACAAGCTATCTAGCATCCATCTTAGCAATAGAGAGAAATTAAGAGCCTCGTTCATTCCATAGGTGGAAAGAAGAATAGAGGAAAATAAAATGGAAGAGTTTCTTGAGGGCTGAAGTACATCCTGAGAAAAATACATTGAGACAGTAAAATATTCAAGGCTACTGAGATCAGCAAAGCACTTGTCTATCATCACAATACATTTTTATAGAATTGCAGATCAAAGTTTTCTTCATAAGACCTCTTTATTAAATCTTCAGATACCCAGACCTTGTTAGTGAGCCCGTCCTCCTAACAAGACACCTTTTATATTGTTATTGAAATTGAAAGCTACTCTTAATAGTTCAAATGCTATATGCAAATTTTTGAAAATAGTCTTTAAAAAGCAGAAAGAATAAACCTATATAAATCGCTGCTCAGAACATCATTAACACATTGTTTATTTCCCTTAAAAAAGTTTTATTATACATATCTAGGGAAAAATCAGCTAAAAAATGTGGAGGAGTATGGCTTATGTACTAGTCCTATCCATTAGTAGCTGTGAATCCTTGAACAAGTTTTTTTACCTCTTTGGCCTTGCCTTTAAAATGGAGTTATGCAAGCAAGCAAAATATAACCAGAGACATTGAAATTAAGAACAATCTGACAGTGACCAGAGGGGAGGTGGGAGGGGATAATGGGGGGAAGGGGGAAGGGTTTTCAGGAACATCTATAAAGGACACATGGACAAAACCAAGGCGGGGTGGAATCAGGGGAGGGAGGTGGGGATGGCTGGGGTTAGGGCAGAGTGGGGAGGTTAATGCAGGCAACTGTAATTGAACAACAATAAAATAATTTAAAATAAAAAATAAAATAAAATGGAGTTATAATGCTTACTATATAGGCTAAACATTAGTTAACATCTGTAGAATACCCAGCACTATCCCCAGGATATATCTGTTTCCTTACTCACACTGAGTACATCACTATACTCCTCTTTCTCCTCCTCCTCCTTGTCCTCCTCATCCTCCTCCTCATCATCATCATGATCAGTATTACTTCTAGTTACTGATTTCCAGCTATGTGCAAATTGCTTTACACACATTCATTATCAAACATGGTAGATCTAGGATTCTTGTCCCTATTCTGTTGATTCTAAAGGCTCTGCCCTGTTTACTATACCACACTGCTTCTAAGGATAAAATTTCTAACCTGACCAGTGTGACTCAGTTGGTTGGGTACTGTTTTCCAAAGCAAAGAGTCTCCAGTTCAATTCCTGGTCAGGGCACGTGCCTAGGTTGTGGGTTTGGTCTCCAGTCAGAAAGCATGCAAGAGGCAACCGATCAATGTTTCTCTCTCACATAGATGTTTCTCTCCTCTCTAAAAATAAATAAATAAATAAAATTTTAATAAAAATTCTTTCATGTAAATCCCTTCGCTTTAGCCTTATACTGTCCGTACTTTGGAGAATCAGAAGATTTACTGATATTTAATAGTAGGAAAGCTGAAGTCTTCAGAGGTATGAGAACAAACCACACTCTCCTATGGAAATCAGGTGAGAAATTTTGATTTATCTGAACTTCAGATAATGGGAACCTCCCCACAGGGACAATTCTGGGAGTGGTGAGGCAGATTCTGAGGTGGTAAGGGCAGCTTGAAGAGATGAAAGGCACATGCTGTGGATGATTAAGGCCCTAGAGAAAAAAGCAAACATTTCCTGTGGCAGCTGGAAGTCAATTATCAAGGTGGATAATGGATAAGAATTTGAAATATTGTTTACAAAAATTAAATACCTCTGGAGCTCAGTTATTTATTTTATTATTTTTATCATTTTTTTAATCCTCACCTAAGGATATATCTATTGATTTTAGAGATAGAGGAGGGGAGAGAGAGAGATCAGTGTGAAAGAGAAACATCAATCAGTTGCCTGTCATACCCCCCCAACCCTTGACCAGAGGTTGACCTTCAACCTAGGTATGTGCCCTGACCAGAGATCAAACCTGCAAAACTGGAGGATGACACTCCAACCAATTGAGCCACCCAGCCAGGACAAGGTCTTTTTAAATCAATGTGTTTTTCTCATTTGAAACCAAATATTTCAGAATCTCAAAAATGGCATACCTAAACTTACTCCTCAGTGCTCACACAGGTGTACAAAAATGTTTAGATGAGGAAATGTGTTTCAGCATTTTTTTCTAAGAGCAAAAAATTGGAAAGAGCTCAGATGTCCACCAATAGGAAACTAGTTAAATAAAATATTGTTTCATCTACTCAACAAAACACTCTGCAAAAGTGAAAAAGAGTGAAATAAACCTATATGTGCTGATATGGACAAACTCTAGAGCCCAATGTGGTACCTTTGTGTGAATTAAGAAAATAGACCCTCTTCCAGGCAGACCAACCTCCCACTAGAGAACATAGTTTATTGAATTTCAACCCCAATCTCCCCAGCCAAGTGCCTCGTACACTACTATATACAGTAAGTTCTGCCAAGCTCTTACTGTATATACACTACTATATACAGTAAGCTCTGGGGAGAAAAGGGAGGTGGGTGTAATTTTATACCATTTATGTGCTGTTTTAAAAGCATATACACAAATACTAAATATATGCTTCTATGCATAAAATATTTTTGGAAGAACACTCAAGAAATTGGTAACAATAGTTGCCTCTGAGAAGAAAAAATGAGGGTTGTGGGTGGGGGATGATATTTCACTGTATTCTCTTCTGTAATTTTTCTTACCCTGTGCATGTACTTTCCCAATTGAAAAAAAAATTATATTCTTTTCTAAACGCAAGCCCAGAGACTGCTGAGGCCAAGGTCCATGGCTACTGCAGTTATGCTACCTGCTCTCCCACATGGCTAGACCGCCCGGCAGCCCACATGCAGTATCCAGTTCAGCTCATGTGACTTCCATTTATCTGTGTGCAGTACAGATTTTTAAAGTATATTGTTGAGCTGGAACATACTTTGCTTTTATACATTTCTCAGCAATGACAGCTCTCTAAATTATTTTCACTGGATGCTTCTCATTTTAGCCCAATACCCAGCCTGATGCAAGCCAACTATGAACTCTTTTTTCACTTCTGCCACCCACAGTGGGAACATAACATACCTACAACCAGACATGCAGCAGCCTCTGCAAATTCCCAGAACCGTAGGTTTCTGGGTAGAGTTCCTGGACTGTGTGTTTGGCTTTGTGTTTCTGCCTACAAGATAAACTACTCTGGAGGATGATAATTGATAAAAATATTTTTTAAAGCCATGATTCCAAGAGTGCTGGTTAAGATCCACACCTGATCTGGACTGTTTACTAGCAGTGCAATCCTGCATAAGTTCCATACATACTCTATGCCTCGGTTTCATCATCTAAAAACTGGGACTAATAATACTTCCCTCAGAGGGTTAGTGTGATGGTTACACGAGATAATGCAGGTCTGCTGTTGTGACTGTCGTCTTGCCGTAAGGTGGTTGTTATCTACTTGGAAAGATGGGACAAACAATTACATAATAGTAACCACAAATCCATTATCATCTGAGCAGTTAACCCACACTTACCAAATGTGATCTCATTCAGTACATTATGTTCAATAAGTACATCAATACTATATGCTATTTGAATCTGAAAATAAGGTACATGAGAATACTACATGTCCTTTATGTGGTTGCTTGGATTTAATTTTTATTTCATCATAAAACTATCCATTATTAAAAATTAGCAGAATAGTGAAAAACAGATGTAAAAAGTAACCATCATTTAAATTTCACTTCAGAGAGCTATTGCTAACATTTTAATATATTTCCTTTCCACTTTTTTCATGTATTTTAATAGCTAAAATCATATGAAATATATAATTTTCTATCCTTTTTCCTGTTTAGGCTTTTACCAAAGTGTTTTTCCAGTATTATTTAAAACTTGTTTTTTTTAATATATTTTATTAATAATGCTATTACAGTTGTCCTATTTTCCCCCCTTCATTCCCCTCCACCCTGAACACCCTCTCCCACCCACATTCCCCTCCTTTAGTTCATGTCCATGTATCATAAGTTCTTTAGCTTCTACATTTCCCCTCCTATTCT
>CM052541.1:135188092-135200353 GCA_028533065.1 Trachops cirrhosus | reverse complement strand
GTTCAAAAATCTCACGCTGGGTTTTGGGGCTAGTATCACCTAACAGGTACATGATTAGTCTCATTTCCTGCCAGAGCCTACACATCCAAGAGCATCCTAGCAAGCAGGTCTCACAGGATTTTACATATCTTATGCCTCAGGTCCAATTTACCCCAGGTGTCCGCCGACTCTAGTCTGAGCCTCACCGCCCCTGCTATTTCCACAGGCCCTGAGTGGGTGGAGGAGACAAAGGCAGCCAGGAGACTTGGATTTCTCACATCCAGAACAAGGACTCAGGCTATTGTCAAAGCTGAGGGGGCAGGGGTGATATCGATCACTCCCTCACTTCCACAGCCCCCTGAGTTTCTTCCCTGATGGCTTATTCCCATGTGATCGTGTCTGTCTTAGGTCCATTCTTTCCAGAGAGTGGTTGCCCGTCACTGACTATCTGACCAAGCTGAAGGGAATAGCAGGGCAGGCAGTGCCCATATTCAGGGAAATAAGTTTTGTCTCCTTAGGCCTCCCAGTTCTGGGAGATTTCTCACTCAGCCTTAGCCACGGGGGGGTTACGGCTCCTGAAACCAGGCAGGGCGGACACCACAATGGAGCAGGGACATAGAGATGATGCAGAGAGCAGAAGACAATTTCAATGATACTACAATTAATAGTTTCTGAGAAGAGAAAATAATAGCAAAAATGACAAACCCAATTGGGGAATTGGCAAATAAGGTCTCGGAAAATAGGAAGTTCAACAACAAAAACAAAGAGATTGGCATTGAAAAAGGAAAGATCAAGAGGGGAGGGAATTTCAGGGGAGAAGGGAAGGGTTTACAGAAACAAATATAGAGGACAAATGGACAAAACTACAGGGCTTGGAAATGGAAGGGAGGCGGGGAGGGATGGGTGGGTGGGCTGGAATGGGAATAAAAGATAGAAACTGTACTGAATAATCTAAAATAAAAAAAATTTTTAAAAAAAGAAAGTAAAAAAAAAAAAAAGAAAAAGGAAAGATCAGAAAATTAGATCCAGATAATCAATCCAAAGACCCAGACTATTAGAGAGAAGGAAATTTGTCAAAGAAATTATAAAGGAAATTATCGAAGAAATAATTTAAAGCAAGTTCCTAACACTACTGGGATGAGTCTCCACATTAAAAAGCCAATGAAATTAATAAAAGAAAGACCTGCATTATGAAATTACAAAGCACTAAAAATAGAGCTGCTGAAGAGTCTGGGGAATGGAATGAGGGGGAGCAGAGATTATACCATGGATCACAACACAAAATGGCATGAGATTTCTAAGAACAACACTGAATTTAGAGGACAATGGAGCAATGTTTCAAAAATTCTGAATGAAAATGATCTTTAGTCTAAAATTCTCAACCCAAATTATTAATCATGTGTGAGCATAAAGACTTTTAAACTTAATAGACTTTATTTTCAGAGCAGTTTTAGGTTTACAGAAAAAGTGAGAGAAATTATATACAGTCCTCATATACCCCTATCCCCCACATTTCCCTACCTCCCCCCCAACCACACAGTTTCCCCTATTAGTTACATCTTACATTACATGAGATCAGGTGCTTTCAGTGTGGTATGGCCGTAGACTACATCTTACATTAATGTGGCACTTTTGTTATAATAGTTTATATAATTTTGTGAATGAATATTGATAGATTATTACTAACTAAAGCTCATAGTTTACATTAGGGTTCACTCTTTATGTTGTACATTCTTTGAGATTAGACAAATGTATGTGTCATGTATATATATGAAGTAGTTTGAATGCCAAAAAATTCCGTTTCACCTAGTCATTTCCTCCCTCCCCACCAACCCCTGTCAGTCACTGATGTTTTTTACTGTCTCTACAATTTTGCCTTTTCCAGAATGTCATATAGTTGGAATCATATGATACCTAGGCTTTCAAACTAGCTTTTCTCATTTAGCAATATGCATTTAAGTCTTCTCCATGTCTTTCATGACTTTATAGATTTTTTTAATTGCTAAATAATTTTTTTTCTTGTATGGATATTCTACAATTTATTTATCCATTTGCCTATTGAAGGACATCTTTGTTGCTTCCAAATTTGCACAATTATGAATAAAACTGCTGTGAATATTTACATACAGGTTTTTGTGTGGACATAAATCTTCAACTTATTTTGGTAAATACCAGCTAGTGTGATGGCTGGATCATCTTCCAAAATGGCATTTTGCATTTCCACCAGCAATGAATGAGAGTACCTATTGTTCCACAACCTTACAGAATTTGGTATTTTCATATTTTGGATTTTGGTCATTCTCAGAGGTATGTAGTACTATCTCATTATTGTTTTAATTTGCAATTCCTTAATGACATATGATTTTGAGTAGCTTTTCATATATTCATTTGATATCTGTATATCTTCTTTGATTAGGTATCTATTCAGATCTTTAGCCCATTTTTTAATTGAAATATTTGCTTTCTTTTTTCTTCATTTTTTATTATTTACACAAATACAGTTGTCCCCACTTTTTTCCCCTTTGCCCACCTCCAACCAGCCCCTACACTCCCTCCTGCAGACCATCCCCATACCAGTGTCCCTGTCCATGGTTCATGCATATATGTTCTTTGGGACTTCTTTGTATATTTTAGACACAATCCTTCATCAGATAAATGTTTTATGAATCTTTTCTCTTCATTCATGTTTTTATTTTCTTATATAAAGACATTTTTAGACAACCAAAATCTTATGAAATTAATCTCCTTTGCACCTTTTCTTAGGAAACTACTAGACAATGTGCTCCCTCCAAATGAGAGAGAGAACTTAAAAGAAGGAAGTATGGAACCCAAGAAGCAATGTCCAACATGAGAACTAGCCAAAAGGAATTCCTGGATTGATGGCAAGGAAGATTCCCAGGACAATCATTGTGAGTAAGCCTAGAGCAGTGCTCTCATAGCCTGGTGAGTGAAAGACAATTAGTAGGAGCACAAGAAGGAAATAACATTTTTTTTAATTTATTTTTACATTATCCTTTCAAAATTTCTATTTTTGATTATGATTCATAATATGCACACTACTTTATTATATAAAAACACATTTATAAACAAATAAGTAATACAAATATTGTAGGTTCATACTTTTTAAAGAAAATTAATAACAGTCTATTATTTAAAAACTCTACAGGCTTCTAGCCTAGGGAGAAGCAGTCTAAAATGGAGCAGGAGGTCAGAGGCCTTTAAAGGAATTTCACAGAATAAAATAGAAGTGATAAATTATATGACAAGTTTGACCATGTGGAAAATTATATAGACAGCCATTTTACACAGATATTGAAAGGTAGGAAGACTTAACACATGTCAAAGAAATTTATGCAAGTGAACATTACAATTATTAATTATAAGAAAAACAAAAATACACAAGAAAGAAAACATAATCATGGCATATAACTTACACTGGTGGTAAATAATATTCATATAATAATTACCATGAAAACAATAAATATATATTTCATAGAAACTAAATGTAATCACATTAAGAAGATTCAAGAAAGAGAGGGTAAAAGGAAGCAAAAGTCTTCACTATATGCATTAACTTGGTAGATAAAGAAATAATAAAATATTAACATTATTTTAAAATATGGAGATAAAGCCACCTGTCTGGGTAGCTCATCTGGTTAGAGTGTTGTCCCTTGCACCAAAAGATTGTGGGCTCAAGATTGTGGGTTCAATTCCCCTGGTCGGGGTGGATACAGGAAGCAACCAATCAATGTTTCTATCTTACATCCATGTCTGTCTGTCTCTCTCTCTCTCTCTCTCAATTTCCCCCCTCCTCTCTCTGTTTTTCTAAAATCAAGGAAAGTATACCCTTAGGAGAGAAAATAAATAAATAAATAAATAAATAAATAAATAAATAAATAAATAAATCTTAAGAAGCTAGTTCCTCTTGAGAGAAGGAAAAGTAGGTAAGAGTGAGTGGAGAAGGAATTGTTCTTATTTTAATGACCTTTAGTACTATTTCATTTTGTAGAATATCTGCATATACTATTTGCATATTATATTTTAATAAAAATGTAAATGACTTTTAAAATTGATAGTAACCTATATAAGGAAATATGCATATTAAATAATATTTTCAATAATAGCTAATATAGGAAAATATTCAAAATATGTTAACTGAAGAAGATAATAAGAATTGGTAAAATTTTTATAGCAATACATAGCTTTTCAGATAAATTTTCAAAAAGTTATCTAATTCCAAGTATACATGTCTTTTGTTGGTATAAAATCTGGATGGAAATACTGTACATCAAAATACATTTTTAAAAATACATAAAAGTAGTTATCACTGTATAATAAGCTAATGGTAATTTTAATCTAATTTTGTATCTTTCTATATATATTTTTAACTATCCAAAATGAGATATATTACTTTCTTAGGTAGGAGGAGAAAATTTTAAAAACTTTTCTGACCTTCATTTACAATGGAAATTGCTGAATTGCAGGATTCATGCAACTGATGTGCCCCAGACCATGGCAGCCTGAAGTATACAAATTGTGTAGCACTGGGTGATAACCTTTCTTTTGCTGATTTTCACCCTTCCTGCTATATATTTCAGGTCCCTTATGCCAAGAGCTCCCACCCACCCCAAATGTCTGGGCATTCCCAGGGGCTGTCTTAGATATGCTCAGGGACATGCCACCTGGTATCAGATGAGGCTGCAGCTTCTGCTGAGGATCTGCCAGGCACCTCTGCCACCCAGCAGAAGTCCTGGGGCTCTGAAGGAGACAGCACTGGCCACCCTGAGTTACAATCTGTTTAATGGCTAGGAAAGAAACTCCACCAAGACCCTAGGATTTTAGAGAGATTTAGGTAAAAATAGCTTTTCCAGGATTTCATTTATTTACTTGTAAACCTAGTTTGCACACATACTGCAAGAATCAGTGCACAGAACTGGGCCAGTGGAAAACACTACATTGGATGATGTTCTGCCTGACTCCCCTAATTAACTAGGGCTTCAGATAAGCCAGACCTGCCAGCCTGATTCCCTCTTCCATTAGTCCAGCTCTCTCACGTCCTTTCCATGGGGTCTCCGTTAGTGTGTCAGTAAAAAGAATTTTGTTGAGCCCACCCACAGACCTGTGGACATGTCTAGTCATGTCTGATTTCCAAAGAAGAGAATAGATAGGTGCCATTATTTACTCACATTTTAGAGATGAGGACAGAGGCACCAAGAAGTTGAATAAATCATTCAGGTTCACCTAGCTACTAAGTGGCAGTGCGACTGCAGAATAAGTGTTCTTACCCTTAAACTGCACAGGTGTGGGAGCCTGAATGAAGCCTCTTCTCCAAGCCAGATTCCCTGTGGTTACAGAGAGACAACTGCCCTCAGGGACCTTACCACCTAGTAATAAAGTGACAACCCCACCTGCAGCTATCAGAAATTGTAAGAATAACCTTATGCATCCTTCAAGTCCCAGCTGAATTACCACCTCCTCCATGTAAGGATCCATTCCCAAATGCAAGGGCCACCTTCTCAGTGAAGTGTCCCTGAGGTCCCCCAGTGAGGATGAATCTCATCCTCTCTCTTACTCCCACAGCTCTTCAAATCTAGAGAATGTATCACTAGCCTGATTCTTTCTACAGTGAGTGATTCGTGTCAGCATCTCGCACTAGAACATGAGCTTTGCAAAGACAGGACCATCTAGTCGACCCTAACATTTGCTAAAGTGCTCATCACTGGGCTGGCACAGACGAAGTGTTGGATGAATGTCTTTGTTGAGTTGCACTGGACTCGGTGTGTGCAATGATTGCTGATTACTGATTAAATGATGAGCAAAGTTCACTGAGGTTTCGCCACAGGAGGTCCTACAGAATGAAGTATTAGGTCAAACCCTGTGAAATTGTCATTTTATCAGCCAAATTGTTCAAATATGGACAATTTCACAAGTCCATTTGATATAAGAAAAATATTGTAACGGAAGAGCCGATAAACCCTGGAAAGTGTTTCCCTGAAAAGTTTTGAAATCCCCCTTTTTATATGTGTTGTATAATCTACTTATAGCTGTTAAACATTATTTTGTACAATACTCTAAAATTCCAAATTCTAGGTTATAGCTCCTCAAATATTCCAAAGCCCAGCCCACAGAGATGAAATTTAATACCAACAACTTTGTTCAGCCATGAGTCCCTAGGGTCATATGCACAAGGCCAATTGTTAACAGTCCACCAGAAGAGAAGGTAGTTTTATTTAATGAGTAAATCTTGGTCAAAATGCCAGCTGAGAAAGACCCTCTGGTGCCTGGTGAGTTGGGGTTTCTATGTGCACTAAATCCCCCACTGTTCCATGCACCACCTCTTCTGTCCCCAACACCCTTTCGCAGATTGATCTGCCTATGTATTGGTGTTTGGGGACTAACATCTGTTTAGAAGGGATGTCATTAGTGGGGATTCTGTCCAGTAGATGAGAGTATTCCTTAACTGGCAGCCTTTTTTATTTTATTTTGTTTTATTTATTTATTCATTTATTGTTTTATTTATTTATTTTTCCCTGGCTCAAGCTTCTGGAACTAGCTGACAATGTAATTTGTCCACATTTCACCTGAAAACAATATTATTTCGTTGAGCTCTCAAGAAACACTTGCCTGGGAAAGAGACCCAAGATGCCTGTCAGACCAAACAATACCTATCATATTTTATTACATGGGATGAAACATAAGACTTTATGCTCCATTAACAGAAGGTTTCATTTTCACTCCGGGAAGGTAGCTCAACATTACAACATTTTGCCTTGTTCTTTCTTATGTATTTAATATAAAGAGCCTTAAAATTCCCCTACTTTCACCCCCATGCCCACCACACCAGGCATTCAGAAGCTATATTGTCAGATTCTACAGTCTGAGATAATGTGGTCTTGTGAGTACTGATATATATGCGGTATATATATATTTTTTAAATAAAACCACAGCCTGATAAAAAGAAGAAGTTTGCTCTCTAGTGGCTGACTTATAAAAGGCTCTGAAAACCACACAATAAGATATGGAAGAAAAAGGGAAAATTTAACAGCAATACTTGTGTAAGATGGTCTGAGTAATTATTTTGTTTTTATTGATTTTTAAAATTTTCCTTGCATTGAAAAACTATACCATGGCAAATGTGCTGTGGATATTTTTCTTATTAAAATTTTTTGTATCTTTAAGCTAATTTTAATTCTAAGTTCTTAGAATAGCAATTAGGTTTCTGGTGTTTTATTAGGCTATTGTACCTTTAAAAAGCTCTGTGAATCTGTTTAATACCATATAATTAATGTCTATTATAGACATGTTGCCCAATAATATAATATCATTAGAGCTTTTTAAAACAATTTCTAGTTCTTTTCAGAGAGACAATATATATAATTCAGAGAGAAATAATGTAATTATTAATATAATGCTAACTAGTATCATTTTATTACTCCTTTTACTATAACCCAATTTATAAAATTTTACTGTGACATGAATTATAAAGGAAAAAAATTATGTGCCCCTCTTTTAAACCTACCTGCTATCTTTTACTTCCTCACTTTATTATCCCAGTAATCTACCCATCTCCCCAAGTCCACATTATTTTTCCCAACTCTCTCCAGTACCTTCATCACATAATAGGAAAGAAACACCACCAATGGTCCCTGAAGTTCCACTGTCTGAGCTTCAGAGAAGGAGAGGATTGCCTAGGAAGCTCTCTACCTGCATAGCACTAAATACTTGAAAGGATCTTCAGATCTGTAAATATTTTTGGCCTCTTTTTACCCATGAGAAAGGAGTCTGATTGCATGAAGAGGCTTAAACTTCTCAGCAGGTCAGGACTACAGTGGAAGTAAAATACTAGACAATGCAAAGAAGAGCATTTTATGAAGGGATGGTATGAGGAGGAGTGGTAAGAAAAGAAATTATGTAATCTGATTTACAGTTTTGAAAATATTGCGGCTGCTATACAGAGAAAATCCCACAACAAGAACAAGAGTAGAAACAGGAAAACCTCTTTGGAAATGATTGCTGTTGTGAGCACAATAATAGCAGGGACAAGGGCGATAGCAGTGAAGTTGTGAAAAGCAAATGGATTTCTGAGGTACCCTGGAGATCTAGATGGTAGTGGATTAGAGCTGAGTTTGGATTGAGCAACTGCATGGATGGTGATGCCACTTAATGAAATTGGAAAGGCTGAGAAAGAAGCGTGTTAGGGAGGTGAGTGGCCATGGGAATAAAGAGTTCTGCTTTGGTTGGTGTGTTTGAACTGGAGAAGAAGAGATCTCAGGTCACCTTTTGGAGATACAAAGAGAAAATGTCAGGACATGTCTGCACACATGGATCTCTTGTTAGATGTCTGGAGCTTTGTAGAGAGATAGGAACTGGTAATTTGTAAGATTTAGAAGTCCTTAGGATATAAATGGAATTTAAAGATGAAATCCCCAGGGAGAGAGCTTAGATGGAGAAAAGGCCTGGGCCTGACCATGGGGCATAAACATTTGAAATAGAGAAGAGAGGGTCAGCCAGGAAGACTGACCAGAAAGGGTCAGAAGTGGGAAGAAAAGTCAAAGATAAGTGAGGCAACTCTGCTGAGAGGTCAGGCAAGATGAGGACACAGAAGTGACCATCAAATTTGGCAGCACCGCTCACAGGTGACCTTGATAAGACCCCTTTCAGTAGAATGGTGAGGGCAGAAGCTCCTCTTGTTCTTGCACCTCCCAATATAGGGCAAAAAATTTTTTCTCAGTGCAAATATGCAAGACAGAAAGAAATTAGTCATTGGTACATAGTGTTTGGTATATTTTCCTGTTGTCTATGTTGATAGATAGTCAATTTATACTCAATCTTGGATCTGGAATCATTTTCTTTAAATTATTTTAGTGTCAAAATGGGCAAGGAAAAGGGATGTTGGATGTCAGAAATGGAGTCATGTTCCATTTCACAAAGTAACTCATCTTCCCCACAGATTAGGTGGCAAAGTAGAGAGAAGCTGAATAAAGGAGAAAATAACAAGGAAAGGGTAAATTTGACCTAGAAATGCAAGAGAATACAAGGAAGAGGGAAGCAGAACTAGGAAAGGAATACCTTGGGGAAGAAAGAAGATATAAATAGGGAAAAAAGAACTAGGGATGGACTTTTTCCGTAAAGCATAGCCCAAAATGAAATTTGAACTACCTGCCAGTCTCAGAGGAAACAGAACCAGACAGACTAAATATGGAAAGCACTTTTGCTTCAGAATACGTGCCAAGGGTTGGGAAACAAGGACAGAGAGTAACACATTACACAGGAGAAAGAAATTATAATGTGAACAGGTAGACTACAGAAGTTGCTTATTTTCTGAGAGCTTTTTTAAAGTTCACATAGCTATTTAAAATATACACCCAAGCCTCCTTACTGGCTAGTTTCTACATAACCATACCACTTGTTAGGCTGTGGGGAGGCCTAGGAGAACTCAGGAGGGAGACAGAACCAAACAATTGTGGCCACTAGAGTTCCCTTCCTCCCCTTTTTAAATTGATGTGTTGACATTTTTAAAGCTTAAAATAAGCACATTTTTAATGCAAAAACTTAAATAATAACTAAAGGAGCAAAAACCAGTTGATTCTGCTTTTTCATTCTGGGATGGCTCTTTGTTCAACTCACATTACACTATAAGCAATTTAATGTTTCACTAATGATATGCTGAATGAAGACTACTGGGCTTCACTGGAAATGCCTGTTTGTCCTAATTCCACAAACTTGCAGACTCTCAGAAAGATCCGTAAGCCATGGTCAAGTGGGAGTAACTTTCAGGACTGGCCAGAACCTTCAAGCCAGGCCTGGGATCACACTTCTCATTTGCAATCATGGCCTCCAATCACCAGTCAACCCCAACCTCTACCACCCCAACCTCCTCTTACTAAGGGCCCCAGCAGTGGGCAAGCTCAAGGTCCAACTTAGAAGCCCTCTTCACATGGTTTCTGAATGGGATTGAGTTGTTTGTTCACTTGACCCATTTCTTTGCCACATCAGAAATGTCACTGTTCAGGTCCTAACTTGTTTCTCTTTTTCTGATTTTTGGCCATTAGTTTTTTCACTGTTATTTAAAAAAAAATAGAGCACTCAATAGAAGTGGGAAAGTGGATCATATGACTCAGCTCCCTGAACCAAAGAAACACACAAATGGTCAGTTGAGGCCAGTTGTGTTTCCGTCCTCCTGCACATAAGCAGAAGGCGATGCAGGACATTTTCTTCCTTAAAATAAAGGAGGTCATAAGGTGGTTCATTGACAATAATATCTGGAGAGAAAATAATGGTTGATGAAATGACATTAAAATTACTTCATGACTTCTGTCTCTCCTGAAGTTCAAAAGGGAAAAATCAAGGAAAGGCTTAATATTGATTTGTAGACCAACTGTCTAGAATAGACTGGAAATATGGCCTTCTCAGTATACTGTGCACCCATTTCTGAAGCACCTAGACAGGAGAGATTGTCCCCAAGTCTTCATCTTCAGAATCAAACTTCAACCAGAATGTTCTAGAGAACTCTTCTTGTTCCTTACTAAATTAATTTTAAGAAGGCTTCAAGCTTGGGCAATGCCTTGTCTTACCAGAAAGTTATGTTCTTGGATCTTTATTGAAACTTTGCAGACTAATTCTGGTGAGTCTAGGTAAGTCTTCTCTCCAGCACAGAAAAGTAAATAGTTAAAACAGAAGAGGCTTCCAATAAGTAGCTCAAAGAGTTTATCTAAAATAAATGAATAAATAAAATAAAGAAGGCAGCCCAACACAGGGCTAAATAATCATTTTATAGAACGACAATAGTGCTCACATCCTCTCCTTGTCCTTATGGCTTCAAGGAAACATCTAATTTGCCTCAACATTTACACACGGTAGTTTCTATGGTTTGGGGTGTTTGCATTTCAAATTGACATCAGAGCGTAAGTGTATGGAAATCTAGAAAGGGTAAAGGAAAAACGCTTTGATAGGTTGCTTAGGTTTCTGAACAGTTCAAAGGAGAAAAAAGCCTGTGTACCTGTGCACCCTGCACAGCAGCGAAGGTCCCCCTGTGCCATGCGCATATGTGTAATCGTGGTTCACCCCCAAGTTATAATAAAGTCTTATAGGAGTGCATGATTCTTTATTTTATTTCACAATAAAAAGAGAAGATTAAGCATAAGCAGGTGCTAGATTTGGGGGTAATAAAAGTAGGGGAAAACCCACAACCTTTGATATATTTTTCTTACTGCAGTTGTTGCTAAGGAAACCATTAGCTATCCATACACTGCACATATATTTCCCCCTTTGTTATTCTCACAAAGTGCATAATATCACATTTAAAAAACATGAGGACAAGAGCCCAGTAACACCTATTCAAGGACACTAAAAGCTTAAAATAATTGGGAAAAGATTAATGAGGTTGTCCCAAGAGTTAGGGAACATGGTGCACTTAGCAGGGAAAAAAGTTCCCCACTATTTTTAGTATTTACCAACCAATCCAAGCTAGACTTGATGCCCTTGAGCACCAGAAAAGAGGTTTCTCCTATTTCTATGGCTGTGCCTTCTACGGAGAAGAATGATCAAACACATACTTAATAAAATCATACAGAGTATGACAGTTTAGAATAATCTAAGCTCCTTGTTTAATTATGAGGAAGTAGGACTTCCGGCCAAGATGGAGGCATAGGTAGACGCACTGTGCCTCCTCACACAACCAAGATAGGGACAACAAAGATATAGAAACAAAATAACAACCAGAACTGACAGAAAATTGAAGTTTATGGAAGTCGGACAACCAAGGATTTAAAAATAGACACTTTCATCCAGACCGGTAGGAGGGGCGGAGTCCGGCCGGGTGAGGGATGCAGAGCGGAGAGCTGAGCACCCGGGGTGGCCCGCAAGTCTGCAGCAGGCAGACCCTGGGCGCACAAGCAGCAGTGGCTGGTGGGCTCCAGCCAAGGGGTGGTGACCGGCAGACCTAGCAGACCCTGGGCACACAAGCAGAGGTGGCTAGTGGGCCCCAGCCAGGGGGTGGTGACCAGCAGACCCAGCGAGGCGTCCATTGTGAAGCAAGGCACTGCACCCAACTCAGGGTCCCAGCACCGGGAAATAGAGCTTTCGGTCACTGACTGAAAAGGAAGGTCCCACGGGGTGCACAGGCCCACCCACACCGGAATTGGTGCCAGAGGGGCCCGGTAGGCTTGCAGAAAGTGGCGGAAGGGTCTGGGGTCCTACAGAGAGCAGAGCAAGCGCCATTGTTCCTTCTCGGACCCCGCCCCCACATACAATGTCACAACCCTGCGACTGGGGTGCCCCACT